>CM041782.1:27076854-27629654 GCA_023374045.1 Limonium bicolor
AGATACAACAATGCTCCATTCAATACTTACTCCTCCTCAATCCATACAATACAATATACTTCACCGAGTCTACTAGGATCCTTATACATTTATAATGTCTCTTCCAATTCATACATACTCTCTAAGAGTCTACATCTACCCATTTCCTCACAACTACTTACTTTCTAAGTACAAGGGTGTGCCTCCGGTCTCTTCCTTGACCATATTCGCTTCGGGTACCTGCACACTAAAAATGGTCCCCCGAAGGGGTCAGCTTTCGCCGAGCATGATAACCGCATACCCCGCGTAATAGTGAGGGTACGCCGACCACTTGGTCGAATACATGCGGTTCGTTTTCATACAAACATACATGCATACATGCTCTTATACACGATACAATAATACTCACACAACATACATACATACAATTCATTTCATACAAGGAATACAATATAAACCAACCAATACATACTTACCTCTTTCCGAATTACACATACACATCCCATGCACAATATACAATATTTGTTAGCTTCATTGGTCCACCCGGGTTAATCGGGTGGAGATTACTCTCTTTCCTCGTTGCTTCATACATACGCATACATGCTCATACATACTTACGGATCCATACTTACTTACTCTTACTCTTACTCAAGTTAAGTCGTCGGGACCTCCGGCCCTGGGGACTACTCCGTCCCACCTTCGGGATTTACTTGACTCACCAATCCAGGATGCTACCCATTTAAGGGATTTGGGCCGCGGACCAGTTTAAGAGTCAGGATTTGCAGCCAACCTCTTGTGACTCCGCATCCTCACGCGTGACCGAAGCTATATCGGACTTCTACTCATTCCGGTTTACTCACTTAAGTTAGGAGTTAGGTAGTTAGGAATTAGCAGATGTCAACATTTAAGCCACAATAATACAATACCCATATACACTTACATACAAATACATTACAATATACAAGTACACTACAAATACAATACACTTCATCATCATTCATATGTTTCATGAATTATACAAACTATTGTTCAAGACAAATATCAAGAACAATGTAAACAGGCACAAGTAGGTGCAATATAGTCCGATTCATGCATTTGTCTTATTAGGTGATCAAATAAGCACACAAATCGGGGTAACCAGATTAGGATACAGGGCATGAAGAAATCATACCTTTCACCGTTGTACTTGTATCCCAACGTTCCTCCGGTGTTCACAATTCAAATCCTATGATATACATACTACCGAATAATTAATCTAACTATCATTAATTTAATTCGGTTACCCTTACGCTTCCTAACTCATACTTACTAAGTCTTCACATTCTTATACTTACATTTTATTTACTTACTTTTCATTGCTTAACAATGGTTTACTTACCTATATATGTACACATGTATAGGTGGGTGTACATATACATACATACGTATACTAACCATAGTCTTATAGTTTTTTTTTGTAAGTTTTGACCCGACCCAACTTGCGACCGACCTTGCAAGTTCGGTCCAAGTCAGTAGGCTACATCGGGTGAAAATTCCCGGGCCGACCGACCTTAAGTCTGGTCCCAAGGTCGGTCCATTCTAGTGAGTTACTTAACGAAAAATGTTATCCCGACCGACCTTGCAAGTCCGGTCGCAAGGTCGGTCCATTCCAGTAGCTTACAAGACGGAAAATTTTAGCTCGACCGACCTTGCAAGTCCGGTCGCAAGGTCGGTCCATTCCAGTAAGTTACAAGACGGAAAAATTTTGCGTCGACTGACCTTGCAAGTCCGGTCGCAAGGTCGGTCCATTCTAGTAGGTTACAGACGGGAGAATTTCTCTGGTCCGACCGAACTTGCAAGTCCGGTCGCAAGTTCGGTCCATTCCAGAAGCTTTCCTGTCTTTGTAAATCTGGGCTCGACCGACCTTGCAAGTTCGGTCCCAAGGTCGGTCCGGCCCAGTATTTGCATTTTTATTTCTGTTTTAGTTCTATACTTTACCCATTGTTTCTCCAATCTTCTTACATGTAATCTCACCTGTTTAAACACTACCTAGGCCCTCCAAATTGCCTTAGTTCATCCACCAAATTCCTTACTCCATCCATCAATCAACTTACACAATTTCCTCACTCCCTTTCCACACTTACAACAGTTTTTCATCCTCCAATGCTACAGATTTTTTTGTTCCTACTTCCCCCATGCATATTCTCATCTCCTAATGCCATTTCCAAAGCCTATAATGTATTATCTTACCCTCCAATTCATTCCCAAGCCACTACAATATCTATACCCAAGTCCAACACTCTTGTCACCAATTCTTCCACACTAATTCTTCCTAACTTCTCCAATGTATCTCTATACACTTTGTTACAGATTTTGGGTTCTTATTTCCTCCATTACTTCCTCAACTAATGCTACTCCTAGTATCCAAAATACATCCATTCACTTCCTAGTTACATCCCATTAACAAATCATACCTAAATCTGTTACAAGCTACTAAGTGCTCCCATTATACTCTCCACATACACCTAGTCACTACCTAGGTTGTTTTCTCAACTTGAACACTTAAGTCCTCAAATTCCTAGATAAAATTTGACATAGTCTCCCCTATATTATTAACATTCTCCACATGATTTCACTCACATTATTGATCCATACCACCTGTTCACAACCAATACCAATATACCCATTCTTATATACCAAATACCATACTAAACAACCTTGAATTCCTGCACTCAACATCTCATTCCCAATCTAATTTGTAACAGTTTTTAAAACTGTTGTTAAAGCATCAAAGTACATATATTCTCCTACACATTACACTACTAGTTCATTACCATTTACAATACCTATTTTCATTCCCGGAAATCTGTTACATTATACATATATACAAGGCTACACAAAAGAGCATTCTTACCTTGTTTCTCCTCTACATTTCCTTTCTCCTTCTTTCTTCTTCCTTCCTCTATTTCTCCACCGGTTTAGCCAACATAAATTCTCTACTCTACAACCCATATACATACACATTTCAATACACTAAAAACTAACCCTAGCTATTATTAAGCTTTAAGTAGGTTTTAGGGTTTGGAATTCTCATTACCTTGCAAGGGTGTAAATGAAGCTTGGAGTGGTTCAAGAACAAAGTTTCCAACTCCACCAAGATGCCAAAATCGGCTAGGATACAAGGAGCAACAAGGGTTTTAGTTTTCATTTTCGTTTTGCCCATGAGGCTAGAAAAACAAAGGAGATTCAAGAAGATTTTTACCTTAAAATGACAAGGAGGAAGAGGTGGTTCTAATGGTGGTCTTGAAGCTCCAAATGCTCCATACCCATGGAGATGAAAGTGCTCCTTTTAGAATTTGGAAAAGAGGGAAATGCTCTCCTCGATGAGAGGAAGACAATGGTACAATTTTTATGATTTTTGGTGGAGATTTGAGTAGTTAACAAGAGGAGAGAAGTGGGTGTTGGTGTGGGTTCATGCAAATCGCCATTAAAGGCTCAAGAGGAAGAAGAAGAAAATAGAGAGGAAGAGGGGGGGCTGCTGTACGTGAGTGAAGATAGGAAATGAGAGAGTAGGAGAGAGAATGAGGTAAAGTAAGTTTACTTTTTTTGTTTTTTTAATTCTTTTGTCTTTTTTGCAATTAAGAAGAGATTTAAGAGTGTGAGTAGGGGGCATAAATCGGCTGCACCCAGCACCCATTATGGGTTTTAAAATTCTATTTACAATAGTGGACACACTAGTTTGGGTTATTTATGTTTTTACCCCACAACTTCCCGTTTTTGACAGTTTTTACTATTTTCTCGTTTTACTGATTTTATTGGTTCTAAACCTTCACTAATGTTTATTAATGACTATTTAGTTGACCAAAATTGTTACGAGTCTATTTGACCCGCTTAAAGACACGTTTTCCCGGTTACCTCGAAAAACGCGCTTTAAGGTTCGTTAGTGATTTTAATCCGTTTTAAGGATCCGTTTTCTTCGGGAGTTGTTCCCATATATTATTTAGATCTTATTAAACCTTTAGAATCCCTTTAATAATCTAACCGAGGTCTCATACCTCCTATGGTTATTTAACGCTTATTTAGTGTTTCCCGCTTTTAAAGCGTTTCTTTATTTCTTTTGGATTTATTTTTCCTTACTAATATTAATTAGGTACCCTTAGGCCCTTAAATACGTATTAGATTAATTTTAATCCCTATATTTAAGTTCGGGGTATTTCAATCTACCCCCCTTAGGGCATCCACAATGGTGTGGATTCCACCCATAGTGGTAAAAAAGAAAAAAGAAAATGATGAGGTGGAGGAGAGAAGATGTGAGAGGGTTGCTTAATTAAGAACCTGGAGAGAGAAGGTTCTTGCTGACCATGGAGAGAGAATGTGAGAGAAGAGATTATAATAATATTTTTGGGTGGGTGGAATCCACTTTCCTTATTGTGGATGCCCTTAGGAACTTTGTCCTCAAAGTTTTTCGAGGTTATAGGTTTACAATGCTTACTCATTCTTACGTGTCTAATACCAAAGCCATACGTTCTTCTTCCCTACTAATCCCAAATCAGTTACTCCAGGTTTCTCCTCTCCATACCATGCCAATGTACAATAATTACTCTGATCCGCACTACTACCGACCATCCGGTTCCTCATTACCAAATTTATACATATATACAATGCACGGCTATCCCCAAAGCGATGCAATACACATTACAATCCCGCAGGCGTTCAGTCCTCTAGACACGGGACTCCTCTATGTCCCGCTGCCCTTGGAATAATACAACGCAATATACTACTATCTTCTCCCGTACCAGCTTCCAATGAATACTTAGTCTCCAGTCTAAGGAAAATCCTTCCCCACGGCTACATAGAAATCCTTCTAAAACATACAACTCCAGATTCCAATTTATGTTCATTGCTTCTATCCTATGTGTGATTCTTGTGACCACTTGATGGGAGCTTCAAGAATCATTCGACCCTGATGTGATCAGCATCAGTGTTGAACTATTTTTCCACCCCAATTTGTGTTCGGTTTCCCTTGATCTGATCAGGATCAAGTTCGACTTCCCACATCAGGTTCAACCAAACAAATAATTTAATTGTTTTCATTTTCTATCTTTTTACTCTTTCTAGTCGTGATTAAGAATTCATACATCTCCAAGGGATGGAACAAATCCATCAATCATCCTCACCCTACTTCCCAAATGCTTTACTCCATGGTTCAATCCTAATGCTCATTTCATCAACCTTCACTACTTCCATCCATTGCTCACCATCATCTCCTATATTCTAACTAAGGAATACTACATTTATAAGATTTAGTTGTCTTCAATTGTTTCAAATATTTTACTTACGATTCCACTACTTATAAACTTCATTCATCTACTATCCTTATTCGTTTCGTACTACTTCTTCAAAGGTTACAATACTTGTGGAGCTCCGTCCACTACTCATTACTTTTCTTTTACTAATACTCTTATATTGGTGTTACAAGATAGATATATCCATTCCATGGTATTTGCATGTTTAATGCCTAATTACCATAATTACAATATGAATGAGTACTTATGTTTATTTAACATAGTATCAATCATCAATTTAGTTCTCATTTGTGCTCCGCACATTATGGTTTATGTGTTTTATTCACAAAACTTACGTTAAGTGGTTTTCGCTCTACCCCCCTTAAAAGGGATTACACCCACGTAATCTACCATATGTTATTATTATTAAACATTGGTTTAATCAGTTTGGGCAAATTGAAGCGTTTAGCTTCACTGTGGTATACTATATAATATGCTCTAGTCAAAGGGTCTTAACCATACCAATGGTTTAGTCTTTGTACCAAGAGTTCCTATATGAGTTTATTTAACTCATATGTAATTCAGTTCTAGCTTAATCGGCTTCAAGGCATTAATAGCCATCGTATTATGCTCGCTAGGTAGCTAGGGCCCACTAGCTTCTGCTGCGCGACCCTGATAACTCGGGTTATTCACCCTTCTTGTTACCCTAGATGTGGTGTACATTGCCTTCTTATCCGTCTATTATGGGAATAGGGTTTACTAAACAAATGCGGTATTCTTTTACCGTGTTTGAACTCAATGAGTTAAGATTTATAACCAGCTCTCTGGTAATCTAGTATGCATACTATTTATGCTTCCACGATTATTTATTAAGCTCCTCTGACTTATTGTTGGGCGAGGTTAAGTCACTACTTAGTTGTAGTACTTCCTCTATTGTCAATAGCTTCTGAATTATACCAGTTCTCCTGGTTCAGTACAAGTGTTCTTTACTTGTATGACCTTGCATTGGTATGCGTCCGTCCTAGTGACTTCCTTATGTAACACCCCTACCGCTAATACCGTCATTACCGTACCATACTTACCTTCGCAGCGGATACTATTTACTCAACGGCGGGTGTACAATGCCGTTAGTCACCCACGTGACTAACAAGGCGAGTTACAATACTACATACTATCGGTCTGATGAATATGAACATACCGAGTACTCTACACAATACAATACTTCTCATTGCATACTCAACCATAATCCAATTACAACTCCAATACATTACTATACCGAGTATACTACAATCCTCAAATTACCGATACAGTTTAAGCTTCCAAATTCACATTACAATACAAGTACCAATCCCTACTATACAACTACCCATGCTTACGTAGCAGTCCCCGTCCTACTCTCTCGAACGGTGATCATCTTCGGGTAAAAACGGTCCCCCGAGGGGGTCAGCTTACGCTGCATATGAAATCCGCATATACCGCGTGCTAACCGCGGTACGCCGACTACTTTGGGTCGGATATACATGGAGTTCATTTTACATACATACTCATACTACAACAATACAATCAAGGTACCTATATAAATACACAAGTTCAATACTTACTAAGGAAGACAATTCAATAGTCAACCATTCGTATTCGTTATACATTCATTACTCTTCGTTCTGTGTTCGATATTCGTTATTCTACTCATACCTACTCCTTACTCTTGCATACTCATCACTCCATGTTCAATACCTTACTCGTACCCGATCCTTACACTGTACTCGTTACTATACTAGTGCATACTCACTACTCAATTCTCCATACTTTCTCTTACGTACTCAATACTCGATACTTACTCATACGTACTCAATACTCGGTACTCATTACATACTCATACTTGCTTCTTACTTGATACTCGTTACTTTACTCATACATACGCAATACTCATTACTCATTACTTTGGTCTCTGGGCGGAGTCATACACAAGACTCGCCACCGGACCTACAATACGGGGGCTATACGCTTAGCTCCTCAAATACTCAATGTCCATTCTTACAGGACTACTCAAATTCCCAACACTCTTCTCTCAGAGCACAATACAATCTCATGGATCAGCCTAGAAGTATCTCTCTTGATAACCTCCACCAGCTTAGGGAATTACATCCGACTAGTATCCTCAGATTTAAGGGTTTCCCCAACATATCGAATACTCTCATGTTCGGGACATACTTACATCAGTCGGGTCCTCTCATAATGGGTCGACTAATTGCTAAGGGGATTGGAGATCCCTCATCATTCTTTACTACTCTCATGGTTCATGTCTCGCACCAAGATTAATTCCTCTAATAGAGGTTACTTATATACTTCCACTACTTTTTGTTTGTGGATTATTCATTTCGGTTCTCCTACCGTTATCGGGAGGTTATTACTCCCGTACACTCTCTCACATTCTAGTGAGTTCTTTGGGTTGCGTTATCGTTTATTGATTCGATAGTTAGTGTGTTGCTATGTTTCCATTAGTTCACAACGTGACTCTTACTACGAGTCACTACACAACAAGACTCCTCTATGAGTCGTACTACGCACTAAATGAAGCCACACAATCAATCAAGAAGGGTTAGCTCACACAACATACAACAAGACATACAATGAAAGGCAATAAACCGTTTTCATGCTTTAGTCTTGATTAGCCGGCATACAGCACACAAATCAACGTAACTCGGTTAGCATACGGGGCATGAGGAAATCATACCTTTCACCGGAGTTAGCTTAACCATGTGTTCCCTTGTTCCTTGGTTCACACTTGTTCCACTGATAATGTTTTCAACATTGTTGTAAATACTATGCTCATACGATATACAAGTAGTTACTACTCCCTTACTTACCCCGTTATCCCGGTACACTTAATGTTCTTATACTTACAACTTCCTTAACTTGTTTCCTTACTCACATGTGCATTTCCTCATCCTTTCTTCCCATTAATGTTGTGTTACTACATTTACATACACCTATGTGTATAAGCATATACTTATATACATATGATAACTCTAATCATATATATATATATATATATTTTGTTTTGGCTCGACCGACCTTACCCAGGGTCGGTCCCAAGGTCGCTCGAAGTCAGTAAGGAATTACGCTGGAAAATTACAGGGCCGACCGACCTTGCAAGTCCAGTCCCAAGGTTGGTCCATTCCAATGAGTTACTTAACGGAGAATTTTAGCCCGACCGACCTTGCAAGTCCGGTCGCAAGGTCGGTCCATTCCAGTAGCTTACAAGACGGAAATTTTTTGAGACGACCGACCTTGCAAGTCCGGTCGCAAGGTCGGTCCATTCCAGTAGGTTGCATTACGGGAAATTCTTCTGGCCGACCGACCTTGCATGTCCGGTCCCAAGGTCGGTCCATTCCAGAAGGTTTCCGTCCTTTGTAAATCTGGGCTCGACCGACCTTGCAAGTTCGGTCCCAAGGTCGGTCCGGCCCAATACTTCAGTTTTCATTTCTGTTTTCAGTCCTCTCCTTTACCCATTACTTCCCCATTGTTCCTACACTTAATCCCACATATTTTAACACTACTTAGGCCCTCAAAATTGCCTTGATTCATCCACCAAGTCCATCACTAAATCCCTCAAATAACTTACACAATTCCCTTACTCCTTTTCCAACACTTGTAACAGTTTTTGTTACACTCATGTTATAGATTTTGCAATTCAATTCTCCCATCCAATACTTCCTCAACCAATGCCATTCCTAGCATTCTAAATACCTCTCCTTACCATGCCAATTCATTTCCAAGCCATTGCACTACCTGTACCCAAGTTCCAATGCTCATTTTACAAAATTCTGCACATTAAATTCTCCTAACTTCTCCAATGTGTTCTTATACACCTTGCTACAGATTTTACACTTCTTATTTCTTATACTACAATTGCTATTCCATAACTACAAAACCTCTCTACTAATCCCAATACATACCTTGGTTCTCCCATTCACCAAGCCATTCCTTAATGCACAATTCCTACCAAAATTTTGCCATAACTCATCTACTCTCCTTACTTATCCACCACATCCTTTCTCATCAAGTTCATCCCTATTCTAGCCAAACCACAAGGGTTCTACCAGCACACATATTGAGCAATCTTAATACGTCAATACCCATCAATCACAATACTAATACACATATTCATTTCACTTGGCTCCAAAGCCTCCAATTCAAATACTTGCACTTAAATACTCAACTTCAACAATTCTCAATACTAGTACAAGGTTTTGGGTTCTTTAAATATTCCACCCATTCCCATTACTCTAATGCAATAGAATTTACATTAGGAAGGAGCTCTTACCTTGAGCTTATACTTCATTCTTTCTTTTCCATTTCTTCTTCCTTCTTTCTTGCACCAATCGATCACATGGGGAATGGATTTGCCAAACTCCATTCCCATCACCCAAAGCACATCAAACAACTATAATTAATACTCTAGCCCTTAGGTTTATGCTAGTTCATTGAAGCGTTCAAATTACAAATTTCTAGGGTTTACCTTTGGAGTGCTTTAGGAGGGGTTTTAGCCCTTGGTTCAAGAAGGTGTTCTCACCACCATTGGAGGGTTGAAGCAAAGCTCCAAAACAAGAGGAAAACAAGGTAAGTGAGAGAGACCAAAATCGGCCATACCAAGGGATGGAGAAAAGTGAGGTCTTTCATGGAGATTTTTACCTTGTTGGAAAGAGGAGGCTCCAAGCTTCACAATGGTGTGCTTTCTCTTCCCCAATGGGGAAAACCCATGGAGATGAAACTCATCCTTTTTGAATTTGGAAAGATAGAAATGTAGAGGATGAGGGGATTACAAATATGTAATTTATTTTACATTTGGAGCTCACATGGAGCTAGAGCTTGTGGAAGAAAGTGAGGAGCCATGTGAGCTTCCTTTGGGGCTTTGAAATCGCCAACAAGAAGAAGGAAGGAGGAAGAGAGCTGCAGAGAGGGGGTTCCATCGTGAGAGAGGGAGGGAGTTGGAGAGAGAGAAGAGAAATGAGAGAATAAGAGGAGAGAGGGTATTTACTTTGGTACCTTTTTACTTTGTGCTTTCTTTGATTTACTTATTTGTTACTTGTGTGTGTGTGTGTGTGAGAGAGCTGTTTACAACAGTAAAAACCGGCCCCCCCTCCGTAACTACTAGCTGGAGCGTTTTTCGTTTTTTTTTTTACAGAAACCGCTCGTTATTTTACCTGGTTTTTGATACTATTCACTAACCGGGCCCGTTTTCCGGAAGTTTCTCGTTTCTTTATTTTTATTGGCTATTAAGCTTCCATAAATGCTTAATAATTTTTATTTAATGATTTATAATTTTTACGGGTCTGTTTGACCACTTAAAGTCACGTTTTCGGGTTTCCTCGAAAAACGTGCGCTAAAGCTGTTTTAGCGTTTTAATACATTTCTTGGATCTGTTTTCTTCGGGAATCATTCCCGCATACTAATTAGGCATAAATAAGCCTTAGGAATACTTACGATACTATAACCGAGGTCTCGTACCTCCTATGGTTATTTAACGCTCATTTTAGCGTCTTCCGCTTTCTAAGCGTTTTTCTCATTTCTTTTTGGATGTACTTTCTTTACCAAAATTACTTAGGCACTATTAGGCCCTTAAATACTATATTAGAATAATGTAATCACCATATTTAAGTTCGGGGTATTTTAATCTACCCCCCTTAAAGAACTTTGCCCTCAAAGTTGGTGAATCTAATACTGTTACTCGTACATATACTCTATGCTAAGGTTATGACCTCTACATATAACTTGTCAAACTCCAAAATGTCTGACATGATGCATACTATGCATCCAAACAGCATGTCACTGCATGCATAGCAATCAAAAATATCCGTTTTACTCCTCTCCAAGGGGTCCATCCGCAGACAATTAGGTACAATCCTCCCCCAATGGCGAGTGATCCCTCAGGTACCGGTCACGTTTGAACACTTACGCTTTCTGGTTCATGACCGTCATGACTTGAGCACTTACGCTTTCTGGCTCTACGGTCCTTGGGTTCTGATCAAATTCATTTGCACATATAGAGATCCTCAGGCACTTACTCATACTTACTTACTCATACTTTACTCATACTTACTCATACTTACTCGGACTACACTGCCCCAGTGCCCTTGGAAAATACAAAACACACACTGTTACCGTACACCCGGTAGTGGTTTCAAACTACTCTACACTTCCACAGACTCAAAACTAGCTTCACCTCCTATGGTTTCGACCGGATACCCGTGCCTAGGCATGGAGATCCACTAGCGTCCGTGGGAGCGGTTTTTAAAACCGATCCTCATTCTCGAGTTTGAAGAAAACGTTGTACCAAATTAGT
The DNA here is from genome assembly GCA_023374045.1 of Limonium bicolor. Classification (NCBI taxonomy): domain Eukaryota; kingdom Viridiplantae; phylum Streptophyta; class Magnoliopsida; order Caryophyllales; family Plumbaginaceae; genus Limonium; species Limonium bicolor. The sequence goes on from CM041782.1 coordinate 27,088,444, forward strand.
TTTGGAAATTCATTTTGAAAACCTTGCATACATCTCCCTATTTCAATTTATGATGATCATTCCTATTACTAGTGTTATTATTGTGGCCACTTAAGGGAGCTTCAAGAGTCCTTCAACTCCAATGTGATCAGCATTGGTGTTGAATTATCCTTCCACCCCAATTTGTGTTCGGCTTCCCTTGATCGCTAGCAAATCAAGTTCCACTTCCCACCTCAATACAACACAGATTGTCAAACATTATTTCGTTTTCTATCTTTTTAATCTTGCTACTCATAATCATACACATACATTTCCCAATTTATATGATTCACTTACTTACTTACTAATCATTTCATCAATTATTGATGCATCTTCTCCAACTGCTATACTTTAAGAATTCAAGGGTATAATATCCCATTAATTTGCTATAATCCAATTTATACTCATAAAATACATCGGTTGTACACCGATTCATACTCATTACATACGTCGGTTGTATATCGATTTATACTCATTACATACATCGGTTCCGTACCGATTTATACTCCTCAAGTCTCCCATACATACTCATTCTTCATACTATTACCAATCGGGGTTCTCATTCCCCCTGGAGTTTCACTACTCCTTTTCCTATACTTGCTTCTCAATTTACCACAATTACACGATGGGTGAATACAAATGTTTATGTAACATGAGTATCAGCCATCAAGACGAATTCTCTGCGCTATGCGCGTTGTAGTTTACGCACCTATCACGTAAACATATATTTCGCGGTTTTCGCTCTACCCCCCTTAAAAGGGATTACGCCCCACGTAATCTACCATGTGTCAACATTGGACATTGGTCGAAGGCATTCAGCCGTCATGGAGTGGTTCAGTTTCCATGCGGTCTATTATACAATGTTCCTTGATCAACGGGTCTTAACCGTACTGCCGGTTAGTCCCTGCATCAAGAATTTCCATCGGAGTTTATTTAACTCTTAACCGGGTTCGGTTCTAGCCTGAATGGCTTTAAGGCATTAACGATTAACCTTTTGTTCACTAGGTGTACTTCACTTAGAATTCTGGCCCACTACTTCTGCTGCGCGACCCTGATAACTTGGGTTGTTCGCCCTTCTTGTTATCTTAAATGTGCTATACAACACATTTTTTCCTTCTTATTGTGGGAATAAGGTTTATTGACCAAGTGTGGTGTTCTCTTACCGTGCTCGAATTCGGTGAGTTGTGGATTCATAACTAGCTCTCTGGCAATGTATATACATACTGTTGTGTTTGTAGTGATCATTCACTTGGTTTCTCCGACTTATTGTCAGTTGAGGTTAAGTCACTACTTAGTTGTAGTGCTTCCTCTGTCGTTAGTAGCTTCTAAGCTACACCAGTTTCTCTGGTTCATTACAAGTGTTCTTTACTTGTATGACCTTGCATTTCCCATGCATCGGTCTTTGTGACTTTCTTAAGTCTCCTTTCACTTTTATTCCAATGGAATTCACATCTTGTGACTGTTGGTGTGTTTCACACCCTTCGTGCTCTTTGGCCTTAGGCCGCACGATTTGTTTCTAAGCTTTCGCTTGACTGGCTTATGCCATGTTTACTGGTGAAAGGAGGGATTTACCATGATTTACATTTTCCATCTTCCTAGCTATCTCACTTGATCATTAACTGCACAAGTGCAATATCAAAACACTCAGTCCTACAGAGTGCAGAGGCGTAAACGCTTGGCAGTAACTCTCTTATGAGATCGTAATAGGACTGATTGTTACTCTTCCAGGTGGTGCCTCATCATTTGGTGCAGACTTCTGGCTGGTTACCCGGTCTGTCTACCATTTTGTATTAACAACTCAATAGTATTGGGTGTTTATTTACCTAAACCGGTCGCATGCTGCGCACCATGTTCTTACTGACTCTACAGTATTGGTTTACATGGCCTCCGCTGTTGCCAGCTTCAGCTCATGCATATCTGTCGCCTATACAATGGTTCCCCATGTATTTGGCAAATACAGAATATGGTATTCCTTTATTTTTCTGAGCTCCCCGAGCATCCTTGGTTTTATAACCGGTTACTCCTTGGTTGTCATCAATTGCTGTTGAGCTTATTTCACATTGCTTGGCAATAATTGTACGCTCAAGCTTGACTACATTAGTAGTTCTGAAAAGGATATGTTTCCCGACGGTTACTAATGGTATCCCCTTCTTGGGATCCATATGTTCACCGCTCTTGCGGTCTCACATTTATGAGGGGCGTCCTCATGCATCGGTCGTTACTCTTTTATCGGTGTCATCTTTGACAACCTTCCATATGGTTCACAAAGGTTTGCAACCGTTGGTTGTGTGTAGTAATGTTTCATGGCCTACTAGCCATATCGCCTGGAGCTCCGCTCATCATAGGTTGTTCTTGAGTGGTTACTTCTCTGTAACCATTGCTGGGCTTGGAGGTGATACTGGGCTCCTAATAAGATCGTCGCATCACACTTCCGTTCGTTGAGACCCTTTTTATCCTGGTATTGATCGATACCATTTATTAATTGGGGTATCCCCTGTCAAGTGGGATCCCTTCGGTGTTTCTAACTGAACGTTCGTTCCATTTGTGGTGTGCTTACCACGACTTTTCATCCAACTGTGTTGACTTGATACCCTTTATGGATTGCTCCTGGGTGTTATTGATTATGCTATCACATCTGGCTGATATTTATACGCATGTTCAGTCCGTTATCCTACCTTGCGGTTCAGGATCTTAGTTATCCCGTTAAGGGTTATAAGGTCTCCCGTTCTTAGGGTAGTCCTTTGTGTTTTTCCTTGTGTTATAACGGATTTGATATCCCTTCCGGTGATGAATGGTACTTCTGGTACCTTATAACATCACCCTGTGTGTTTGTGGTAGTTGTTCTGGGAATCCCATCCCGTTCATTGAACACCGAAGTGTCAATGTTAGGCGTTTGCCCTATGGTGTTTAGCCTGGGTATTCTCATTATACTTTACTTCACTATCTTCGAGACATACCCAATGTCTTATTCCTTTGTTAGTGCTCCTCGCACTTTTAACTCCTAATGGTTTTCCTGGAGTGGATTTCTGACTCCTTAGCTTGTAAGCTAATCTGGGTTCTCTTTGCTCGGTTGAGGTAACCAACTGTTCTGTTTCAAATTCACTTATGGTCCGTAGAACAGAGTTGACTACTTCCCGTGTTTCGTACACTACATGTATACATACGTGGGGTACCGTCTTGGCACGTTACCACTTACCCAACTATCTGTCAGGCCCGCAAGCTCCTTCGGAGTGCGGTCGTCCCACATCCCGTATTTGGGTATACTCGTAGTGTTCGTCACACGCCTAGGTGAAGTATTCTGTTGTCAACTCTTCTTGTATCACTCTATGATACTCACCGTAATTCCGTTAATTTGGTTTTGAAGTCCAAGGTTTTAAAAGAAGGGTTTGTGGTTTTGAAAGAAAAGATCCGAGTTTTGAATTAACAGTTCGGTGTTAAAAGGAATTCTTCATGGCGTTGCCATGATTCAGGTCTTGACCAAGTTCAGCTTCTTGCTGACCGGTGTACTCTCAATACAATGGTCGGGCCGTTAGGCCTTTCCGAGGTTTCATTATTTAAATACTTAGGATTGGTGATCCTATATTTGCTCCATTCGTCGTAGCGGTACTTTGACAAGTAATTGCAGGTTGTTAAAAGTATTCCAACCGTCCTGTGGTTGCTGCACTTGCCCTAGGCAAGTGCGCGGGTAGGTTGTTTTTCGGTTAACGTATACCGGTTACGGTATCGTTTCCATCCATATTTGGTGGTATTATTAGGTCTTCCTTTGATCCTTTGATCTTGGTGATCGATCTCCTGAGTCATTTCTGAGGGTACTTGAAATGGTTGTCGTCAATCCTGGTGTCTCGCCTCTTCACTGTGGTTAACGAGACTTTACTTATCCTTAGGAACCATGTTGTGGTCCTATAGGTGTATGTTTATGGATACCCTCATAGTTATCTGAACTATGTTGTTCGGTTACTACTGCCTACTGGCGTATAGGTTTGGTATTAATCCAACCTCGACTAACTCCTTAGTCGGTTTGTATACCATCGTTGGCATCATCAAAGATTACGGTCCGTAGACCCTCTTGTCTCGACTTGTTACTCCATTTTCCTTGCTTCATTGTACGACTGTGCTTCTCTTCTTGCTGGCTACACATGGTTCTCGCGACTGCGAAGCATGTTGCCCCATGGTGCCATAAATTCCATTATCCTTGTGTTTAGGATCTTCATTCCTCCGCCATTAAGTGCGGTCCTTGTCATTCAACGGGAACCGTCTTCGGGACTTCCAGTTCTTGGACTCTACCGTAAGACAGGTTCCTTTCTAATAAAGTTTACTTGCAACTGCCAGATCGGGTGTTACCCGAGTGTGAGAGGTCTTTCCATCTCTCTGGCGTTCTTGTCCCAACTTACAACGGGGGACGCGGAGGGCGGGTATGGTTACTGTAGGTATCCAGATCACACTGGAAATTCCTATCTAGCGTCCTCACACACTAGCACTCAACCCTTAGCCCTAAGTCTCCACTTCCTAACTCGGTATTTACCTAAACTCGGTATTTCATCCATCAGAGCGATACTTCGCTCTGATACCACTTTTTGTAACACCCCTACCGCTAATACCGTCATTACCGTACCATACTTACCTTCGTAGCGGATACTACTTACTCAACGGCGGGTGTACAATGCCGTTAGTCACCCACGTGACTAACAAGGCGAGTTACAATACTACATACTATCGGTCTGATGAATATGAACATACCGAGTACTCTACACAATACAATACTTCCCATTGCATACTCAACCATAATCCAATTACAACTCCAATACATTACTATACCGAGTATACTACAATCCTCAAATTACCGATACAGTTTAAGCTTCCAAATTCGCATTACAATACAAGTACCAATCCCTACTATACAACTACCCATGCTTACGTAGCAGTCCCCGTCCTACTCTCTCGAACGGTGATCAGCTTCGGGTACCTGCACACTAAAAACGGTCCCCTGAGGGGGTCAGCTTACGCTGCATATGAAATCCGCATATACCGCGTGCTAACCGCGGTATGCCGACTACTTTGGGTCGGATATACATGGAGTACATTTTACATACATACATACATACTCATACTACAACAATACAATCAAGGTACCTATATAAATACACAAGTTCAATACTTACTAAGGAAGACAATTCAATAGTCAACCATTCGTATTCGTTATACATTCATTACTCTTCGTTCTGTGTTCGATATTCGTTATTCTACTCATACCTACTCCTTACTCTTGCATACTCATCACTCCATGTTCAATACCTTACTCATACCCGATCCTTACTCTGTACTCGTTACTATACTAGTTCATACTCACTACTCAATTCTCCATACTTACTCTTACGTACTCAATACTCGATACTTACTCATACGTACTCAATACTCGGTACTCATTACATACTCATACTTGCTTCTTACTCGATACTCGTTACTTTACTCATACATACGCAATACTCATTACTCATTACTTTGGTCTCTGGGCGGAGTCATACACAAGACTCGCCACCGGACCTACAATACGAGGGCTATACGCTTAGCTCCTCAAATACTCAATGTCCGTTCTTACCGGACTACTCAAATTCCCAACACTCTTCTCTCAGAGCACAATACAATCTCATGGATCAGCCTAGAAGTATCTCTCTTGATAACCTCCACCAGCTTAGGGAATTACATCCGACTAGTATCCTTAGATTTAAGGGTTTCCCCAACATATCGAATACTCTCATGTTCGGGACATACTTACATCAGTCGGGTCTTCTCATAATGGGTCGACTAATTGCTAAGGGGATTGGAGATCCCTCATCATTCTTTACTACTCTCATGGTTCATGTCTCGCACCAAGATTAATTCCTCTAATAGAGATTACTTATATACTTCCACTACTTTTTGTTTGTGGATTATTCATTTCGGTTCTCCTACCGTTATCGGGAGGTTATTACTCCCGTACACTCTCTCACATTCTAGTGAGTTCTTTGGGTTGCGTTATCGTTTATTGATTCGATAGTTAGTGTGTTGCTATGTTTCCATTAGTTCACAACGTGACTCTTACTACGAGTCACTACACAACAAGACTCCTCTATGAGTCGTACTACGCACTAAATGAAGCCACACAATCAATCAAGAAGGGTCAGCTCACACAACATACAACAAGACATATAATGACAGGCAATAAACCGTTTTCATGCTTTAGTCTTGATTAGCCGGCATACAACACACAAATCAACGTAACTCGGTTAGCATACGGGGCATGAGGAAATCATACCTTTCACCGGAGTTAGCTTAACCATGTGTTCCCTTGTTCCTTGGTTCACACTTGTTCCACTGATAATGTTTTCAACATTGTTGTAAATACTATGCTCATACGATATACAAGTAGTTACTACTCCCTTACATACCCCGTTATCCCGGTACACTTAATGTTCTTATACTTACAACTTCCTTAACTTGTTTCCTTACTCACATGTGCATTTCCTCATCCTTTCTTCCCATTAATGTTATGTTACTACATTTACATACACCTATGTGTATAAGCATATACTTATATACATATGATAACTCTAATCATTTTTTTTTTGGCTCGACCGACCTTACCCAGGGTCGGTCCCAAGGTCGGTTGAAGTCAGTAAGGAATTACGCTGGAAAATTACAGGGCCGACCGACCTTGCAAGTCCGGTCCCAAGGTCGGTCCATTCCAGTGAGCTACTTAACGGAGAATTTTTGCCCGACCGACCTTGCAAGTCCGGTCGCAAGGTCGGTCCATTCCAGTAGCTTAGAAGACGGAAAATTTTTGAGTCGACCGACCTTGCAAGTCCGGTCGCAAGGTCGGTCCATTCCAGTAGGTTGCATTACGGGAAATTCTTCTGGCCGACCGACCTTGCATGTCCGGTCCCAAGGTCGGTCCATTCCAGAAGGTTTCCGTCCTTTGTAAATCTGGGCTCGACCGACCTTGCAAGTTCGGTCCCAAGGTCGGTCCGGCCCAGTACTTCAGTTTTCATTTATGTTTTCAGTCCTCTCCTTTACCCATTACTTCCCCATTGTTCCTACACTTAATCCCACATATTTTAACACTACTTAGGCCCTCAAAATTGCCTTGATTTATCCACCAAGTCCATCACTAAATCCCTCAAATAACTTACCCAATTCCCTTACTCCTTTTCCAACACTTGTAACAGTTTTTGTTACACTCAGGTTACAGATTTTGCAATTCAATTCTCCCATCCAATACTTCCTCAACCAATGCCATTCCTAGCATTCTAAATACCTCTCCTTACCATGCCAATTCATTTCCAAGCCATTGCACTACCTGTACCCAAGTTCCAATGCTCATTTTACAAAATTCTGCACATTAAATTCTCCTAACTTCTCCAATGTGTTCTTATACACCTTGCTACAGATTTTACACTTCTTATTTCTCATACTATAATTGCCATTCCATAACTACAAAACCTCTCTACTAATCCCAATACATACCTTGGTTCTCCCATTCACCAAGCCATTCGTTGTGCACAATTCCTACCAAAATTTTGCCATAACTCATCTACTCTCCTTACTTATCCACCACATCCTTTCTCATCAAGTTCATCCCTATTCTAGCCAAACCACAAGGGTTCTACCAGCACACATATTGAGCAATCTTAATACGTCAATACCCATCAATCACAATACTAATACACATATTCATTTCACTTGGCTCCAAAGCCTCCAATTCAAATACTTGCACTTAAATACTCAAACTTCACAATTCTCAATACTAGTACAAGGTTTTGGGTTCTTTAAATATTTTACCCATTCCCATTACTCTAATGCAATAGAATTTACATTAGGAAGGAGCTCTTACCTTGAGCGTATACTTCATTCTTTCTTTTCCATTTCTTTTTCCCTCTTTCTTGCACCAATCGATCACATGGGGAATGGAGTTGCCAAACTCCATTCCCATCACCCAAAGCACATCAAACAAGTATAATTAATACTCTAGCCCTTAGGTTTATGCTAGTTCATTGAAGTGTTCAAAATACAAATTTCTAGGGTTTACCTTTGGAGTGCTTTAGGAGGGGTTTTAGCCCTTGGTTCAAGAAGGTGTTCTCACCACCATTGGAGGGTTGAAGCAAAGCTCCAAAACAAGAGGAAAACAAGGTAAGTGAGAGAGACCAAAATCGGCCATACCAAGGGATGGAGAAAAGTGAGGTCTTTCATGGAGATTTTTACCTTGTTGGAAAGAGGAGGCTCCAAGCTTCACAATGGTGTGCTTTTCTCTTCCAATGGGGAAAACCCATGGAGATGAAACTCATCCTTTTCGAATTTTGGAAAGATAGAAATGTAGAGGAGGATGAGGGGATTACAAATATGTAATTTATTTTACATTTGGAGCTCACATGGAGCTAGAGCTTGTGGAAGAAAGTGAGGAAGCCATGGGAGCTTCCTTTGGGGCTTTGAAATCGCCAACAAGAAGAGTGGAAGGAGGGAGAGCTGCAGAGAGGGGGTTCCATCGTGAGAGAGGGAGGGAGTTGGAGAGAGAGAAGAGAAATGAGAGAATAAGAGGAGAGAGGGGGTATTTACTTTTGTACCTTTTTACTTTTTGCTTTCTTTGATTTACTTATTTGTTACTTGTGTGTGTGTGAGAGAGAGTTGTTTACAACAGTAAAAACCAGCCCCCCTCTGTAACTACTAGCTGGAGCGTTTTTCGTTTTTTTTTACAGAAACCGCTCGTTATTTTACCTGGTTTTTGATACTATTCACTAACCGAGCCCGTTTTCCGGAAGTTTCTCGTTTCTTTATTTTTATTGGCTATTAAGCTTCCATAAATGCTTAATAATTGTTATTTAATGATTTATAATTTTTACGGGTCTGTTTGACCACTTAAAGTCACGTTTTCGGGTTTCCTCGAAAAATGTGCGCTAAAGCTGTTTTAGCGTTTTAATACATTTCTTGGATCCGTTTTCTTCGGGAATCGTTCCCGCATACTAATTAGGCATAAATAAGCCTTAGGAATACTTACGATACTATAACCGAGGTCTCGTACCTCCTATGGTTATTTAACGCTCATTTTAGCGTCTTCCGCTTTCTAAGCGTTTTTCTCATTTCTTTTTGGATTTACTTTCTTTACCAAAATTACTTAGGCACTATTAGGCCCTTAAATACTATATTAGAATAATGTAATCACCATATTTAAGTTCGGGGTATTTCAATCTACGTCTCCCTTCACCTTTTATTCCATTGGAATTCACATCTGTGATTGTTAGTGTGTTTCGCACTCTTCGTGCTTCTTTGGCCTTAGGCCGCACGGTTTGTTGCTAAGCTTGCTTAATTGGCTTGTGCCATGTCTGTTGGTGAAAAGAAGGGTTTAGTACAGTTTACATTCTCCATATCCCTCGCCATCTCATTAGATCATTAGCTGAACAAGTGCAATGCCAAAACACTCAGTCATACAGAGTGCAGAGGCATAAACGCTTGATAGTAAGTCACTTATGCGATAGGAAAGAATATTTCTATGTGTTCTCTTATACTTATACTCCCTGTCATTGCTTAACTACTTCCTCCAAGCGGTCGCCTGTTGCACACCGTATTCTTACTCATTGTACAACATCGTTTTTACCGTTTTCGTTACTGTGATAGTTTCTCTTCACTCATTGCCATTGTCAGTGGCACCGTTTCCTTATGGTGTAAATACACTAGGAGTTTCCTGTGTTGGTGTATATGGCGGTTGTCGTAGCATACGGCAATCTTATTATCTTCCCCATGTGGAGATGTTCTTCCATTTTAGGTTTCATGTGTAGTTTAGCTTACCTCACATTCCATCTTGGTTGACAAGGGGTGAGATAACTCATCGGGTTATAAGCTCTCTTGAGCGTTAGTCATTCGTGATGTTCGATGTGTGGTCACATTAATTGCTTTGATAATTATTGCCTTTCGGTGCTGAGCATTGGTTTAGGCTCTGGCTGTGTAGTTTTGCTTGTATGTATATTACCAGGACATCCCACGAAACTTCAAGGGTTTTCTGGTCCCGTTCTCCAATTGAAGGGTATTCTATCACTGACAAGTGAAGGTTCTTGTTGAGGGGTTTGTCCCCACTCATAGGTCTAATGACAAGGTTTGCTATGTTGGTATTTACACAATGGTCCACCACGTGTTTGGGTGCTTATGGAGTATGCTTACTCCTTTAAGTCGTAATGGTTTGGAAATCTCATTTCCTTATTCCATCACCCCTTGGCAATATCTATTGCGTGGTTTATTGTTATAGTAAATGGAAGCCTTTTCTAAGGGTTCACATCATCACCGCATTAATGGTCTTTGGTTAACGAGGGGTACCTTCCCTTGAATTTCCCGTAGTGCTCAAGTGTGGACTAGGCCAATGTTGGCATTATCATGATTCTTATGCCCCTGTGCTACCATTGCTACAGAAGGCATGACGGTAATTAAAAACTCCGTCAACTGTATACTAGGCTGATGCTCTAGTGACAGTGACATTGAGTTGGCCATTACTCCAAGCCACTCAGGATGTTGGGTTTGAATTTATGGTCCAGTTGTTGATTTCTTGTCGTATGAGGCAATCCCTCTTGCAAGTCTTGTTACCAATGGTGTGGGTTTTTTTTTTGCAACCGTTTGAGTTCGTATAACGTATTTGGTTTACGGCTTCTGAGCCGTATTGCTGCAAGCTATGCCCCTTGCAAGCTGCTTATACATGTCTCCACTCCATGTATACCATCATAGGTCGAGATATTATTGGGCTCCATGGTAAGTCGTGACATCACACTTCTGTTCATAGGAGACCCTTTAGACAATCTGGTGTTAATAGGTGCCTCTCAGTAATTTAGGGCATTTCCTGTTAAGTGAAATCCCTTTGGCGTCCTAACCGAGTGTTTGTTTTAGCTCCCGTGCTCATATTATTAGGCTTGCTCAACTGTTGTTAACGCAGACACCCTTCAAGGATCGCTCCTGGGTGCTGGTAGTTATGCCGTTACATCCGGCTAATGTTTATGATATGTTGTCTACTGTATCGTCTTGTGGTATTGCATTAAGCTATCTCCTTTCGGGTTATGACGTCTCCCGTCGTTGGGTAGACCGTTTATACTTGCTCCTAGTACTTGAGACTATGTTTAAATATCCTCTCCGATGATGGGTTGTGCTTCGTAGTAATCTTGTGATTATTCTTGGGAATTCCACCCCGTTTGTTGAGTATTGTTAGGTTCACGTTAGGCATTCGCCTTAATTTGTTTAGGCTGGGCATTCCATCCAGCTGTCAGGTAATTGCTTGGATTATTTGAGACATATCCAATGTCGATACTTACTAGTATGTGCTCTTTGCACTTCCTAGTTCTGATTCCTCATCTTCAGATGGATTCTCTGAGTTCCTTGATACTTGATCGTCTGAGGTGTCCAGCTGTTCTGATTGAACTCACTCATGGTCCGTAGAATGGAGTTGACTACTTCCCGTGTGTCGCACACTACATGAATACATACGTGGGGTACCATATTGATACGTTACCACTTACCCAACTATATGTCGGGCCCGCAAGCTCCTTCGGAGTGCGGTTGTCCCACATCCCGTAACGGGTACACTCGTAGTGTTCGCCACACGCCTAGGTGAAGTATTCTATTGTCAACTCCTCTTGTATCATTCTTTGATACTCACCATAATGTTGTTGGTCTGGTTTTAAAATCCAATGTTTTAAAAGAAGGTTGTGGTTTTGAAAGGAAAATTTTGGGTTTTAAAACAATGGTTCGGTGTTAAAAGAAATCTCTCATGGCATAGCCACGTTTGAGGTCTTGACCAAGCCTAGCCTCTCGCTGACTGGTATGTTCTAAATACAGTGGTCGGGCCGTTAGGCCTTTCCAAGGTTCCATTCCTTCGGTCTCAAGATTTGTGATCCCATAGTTGCTTCATTGTAGTCACGGTACATTACTATGTACCTGTGGTGTGTTAGAGTTTCTTTACGTATCTCTGTCGTTACTGCACTTGCCGTGGCAAGTGCGTGGTACTGGTGGTTTTTGGGTAATCCTATACCAATCTTGGTAGGGTTTCCGCCTGCATTTGGTAGTCTTGTCGACTCTTCCTTTGATCTTATTGATCTTCAATTGGTATACTCGATCCTTTAGGTAGCTTCTAGGTGGTCTAGACATGGCTGTCGTAGATCTGGGCACTCCTCCACTCCTTGGAGGTTCCCGTTCTATTTGGTTTAGTGTCGTTCCTTGTGGCTTGTTCCCACACATTTGTGGTGGTTACTGAACCTTCCTCATTTAGGCACTACTGTTGTAGTCCTATTGGATTATATCTCATGGTTGTTCTCGTAGTTGTCTGAGCTATATTGGCCAGGTATTGTAATCTTCTTGGCGTTGTAGTTTTGGGGTTAACCACTCCTGACTATGTCCTTAGTCAGTTGGAATACCATTGGTGGTATTATCTAGCTACTGCTGTCCCGCAGACTTGTGTCTCAGGTTCCATTACTGCTCTTTTTCCCACTCTGCTGCACGCTTAGTGCTTCTTTTCCTGTTGATGGTTGATTAGCTAGGTTCTCGCGACTGCTAAGCACGTCGCCCCATGCTGTTGTAAGTTGTAGCCTCCTTATGGTTGGAGTGCTCATTCAACCGCTATTGAGTGTGGGTATTGTGGTTCAACCGGGATCCATCTCCGTGACTTCCATTTCTTGGAATCTACTACTTATCAAGTTCTTGTTTACTGTGTGATTTCTTTACAACTGCCAAATCGGGGTTTTCCCGAGTATGAGAGGACTTTCCTTCTCTCTGGCGTACTTCCCCAAGTTATACAATAGGGTTAGTGGAGGGCGGGTCTGGCATTGTAGGTATCCGGTACTCACCGGTAGTTCCTAACTAGCATATCTCTAATGCTAACACTCAGCCCTTAGCCCTAAGCTTCTAATTCCTAACTCGGTATTTCCTAATCTCGGTATTTCCAGTCATCAGAGCGATACTTCGCTCTGACACCACTTTTTGTAACACCCCTACCATTGATACAATGCTTACCGTCCAATCTCCTTACACATCAGATACACGCAGCGGATACTTACTTACATACAATGGGTGATACAATGCCGTTAACCACCCACGTGGCTAACAAGGCTACTTCTACTGCTTACAGCATCGGTCTGATGGACCGGAATCCCGAGTACTACACATCTATAATACATAGTCCATTCATCAATCAGATACAACAATGCTCCATTCAATACTTACTCCTCCTCAATCCATACAATACAATATACTTCACCGAGTCTACTAGGATCCTTATACATTTATAATGTCTCTTCCAATTCATACATACTCTCTAAGAGTCTACATCTACCCATTTCCTCACAACTACTTAGCATTCTGTCACGGAACTTTTTGGTGCGCTCTTTATAGATCTTAGCATTCTGGAAAGCCTGATCTCGCAGCTCTTCTAATTCGGATAACTGGAATTTCGTCTTCTCTCCTGCAGAAGTCATGTCAAAGTTTAGGGCTTTGAGTGCCCAATAAGCTTTATGCTCCATTTCTACAGGAAGGTGGCATGCTTTTCCATAGACCAGCTTAAAAGGAGACATCCCGATGGGAGTCTTGAATGTAGTGCGGTAAGCCCAAAGCGCATCATCCAGTTTAAGTGCCCAATCCTTCCTCGATGAGTTAACCGTCTTCTGAAGGATCCATTTTAACTCTCGGTTGGAAACCTCTGCTTGACCGTTTGTCTGGGGGTGATAAGGTAAAGCTACCTTGTGACGTACCCCGTATTTGACCATAAGTGCTTCGAATAAACGGTTGCAGAAGTGTGTTCCTCCATCACTAATAATAATCCTGGGCACGCCGAAACGGGTAAAATGTGCTTCTTGAGGAATCTTGTTACTGTCTTTGCATCGGCATGATGACACGGTACAGCTTCCACCCACTTTGACACATAATCAACTGCCACCAGAACATATTCGTGGCCCTGCGAGGAAGGGAACGGTCCCATGAAATCGATGCCCCAACAATCAAAGAGCTCTACTTCTAGTATCCCTTGTTGCGGCATCTCATGTCTCCTGGATGTGTTACCCATTTTCTGACAATTATCACATTGTCTGCAGAATTGGTACACATCTTTATGAAGGGTTGGCCAATAAAAACCTGAGGCCAGGATCTTAGCAGTGGTCCTCGTGGGTCCATGGTGACCTCCGGCTTCCCGAGAATGACAAAAGTGAATGACGCTTGAAACCTCTTCTTCCGGGAGACATCATCATCGAATTAACCCATCAGCACTAACTCGGAACAAGTACGGGTCCTCCCAGAAATAATGCCTCGAGTCAGAAAGGAATTTCTTCTTCTGGGAGTAGGAAAAATCGTAGGGTACTGTTCCTGAGACTAAATAATTGGCCAGGTCTGCGTACCATGGCTCCTGTACTTTGGTGATGGAGAAGACAGTCTCGTCGGGGAAGAATTCGTTTATGGGCGCACTATCCGTAGGAGTCACCAACCTAGAGAGATGGTCGGCGACGACATCAGTTTCCCGCTCTTATCTTTGACTTCGATGTCAAACTCTTGAAGTAGAAGAATCCAGCGCATAAGCGAGGCTTGGCTTCTTGTTTCGTGAATAAGTATTTGAGAGCGGAGTGGTCTGTATGCACGATGACTTGCTTCCCCATAAGTAAGATCTGAACTTATCGAGGGAGAAAACTATAGCCAAAAGTTCTTTTTCGGTGGTCGTATAGTTTTTCTGCGCATCGTTCAGTGTTCTGCTAGCATAGGCGATCACTCTCAAGATTTTCTCTTTCTTTTGGCAAGAGCTGCCCCCACGGCATAGTCACTTGCGTCACACATGATCTCAAAAGGAAGAGACCAATCAGGTGGTATGACCACAGGTGCTGACACCAATTTTTGTGTTATTGTTTGGAATGCAGCTGAACATTTTCATCAAAATGAAACGGGGCATCTTTCTGTAGCAGGTCGGTCAAAGGTTTGCTGATTTTGGAGAAGTCCTGAATAAACCGCCGATAAAATCCTGCATGCCCTAGAAATGCTCGTATATCTCGAACTGTAGTTGGTGCTGGTAACTTCTCAATAACCTCACCTTGGCTTTATCCACCTCTATCCCTTTTGCTGATATTTTATGTCCAAGGACGATCCCGTCCTTGACCATAAAATGACACTTCTCCCAGTTTAAGACGAGATTCGTATCCTCACACCGTCTCAGGATCAAATCTAGTTGTGCCAAGCATTTGTCGAAACTAGAGCCATAGACTGAGAAATCGTCCATGAAGACTTCTATGCTCTGCTCGATGAAGTCAGCAAATATTGCTTGCATACATCTCTGGAAGGTAGCAGGGGCGTTGCATAGACCGAAAGGCATTCGTCGGTATGCAAAGGTACCGTAAGGACAAGTGAAGGTTGTCTTGTCCTGGTCCTCAGGTGCGATTGGTATTTGAAAATAACCCGAGAACCCATCTAGAAAACAGTAGTACTCTTGCCCTGCAAGTCGTTCCAACATCTGGTCGATGAAGGGGAGAGGGAAATGATCCTTCCTGGTGGCCAAGTTCAAACGCCGATAATCAATACACATGCGCCATCCTGTGATCTTTCTTTGAGGGATAGTCTCTCCCTTTTCATTAATAACAGCTTCGATGCCCCCCTTCTTAGGGACAACTTGAACAGGACTGACCCATGGACTGTCAGAAATTGGATAGATGATGTCTGCGTCAAGGAGTTTCAGAACCTCCTTTCGAACTACCTCCTTGAGGTTAGGGTTTAGCCGGCGTTGAGGTTGTCGGATAGGCTTGAAGTTTTCCTCCATGTAAATATGGTGCGTGCAATAGGAGGGATCAATTCCTTTGATATCAGCGATAGTCCACCCGATTGCTGTCTTGTGCTTTTCAATACCTCAAGTAGCTTCGTTTCCTCTCCGGAATTCAGAGAAGAGGAAATAATGACAGGCAAATGGTCATTTTCAGCTAGGAAGCATACTTGAGGTTAGAGGGTATTTCTTTAAGCTCGAGTTCAGGTGGTTGTTCTACTGATGGAATTGATTTTTGAGGTTTTCTGTCGAGTTCTTCGATTGGTGGCCGGAACGATTGATAACCAGCCCTTCCTTTTTCTACGTACGCCAGCATGGCGTTAACTTCTGGATCCTCCATCTTTTCTTCTAGAGAAGTAAGTAATACTTGCTCTAGGGGTTCAGTTTCAGCTTCCTGGATGGAAGATGGAAAATACGTGTCCTCCTCTGTAGCAAAATCGCCTTCCTCCTCCTCGTCATCTGTGAATCCCACCGTCTTAGCATGAGGAGAAAAGTTTGAGCTTTTCTTCATCATTTTCTGCATGTCGAATTCAATCGTCTCATCTTCGTACCGAAGAGTGATTTTCCCGTCGTGGACGTCAATGATAGCTTTGGCGGTACTTAGAAACGGTCGACCTAGAATCAGGGGAACCTCGACATCGTCATCCATTTCTAGAATGACGAAATCAGCTGGAAAGATGAAGCGAGACACTCCAACTACCAAATCTCGGACTATGCCCATGGGCTTGATCTCTGATCTGTCTGCTAGTTGGAGTTTAAAAGGAACCGGTTGCATTTCTCCTCCTTTAACTTTCAAGAAGGTGGCGTATGGCATGATATTAATGCTGGCTCCTAGGTCGCATAGACCACTTCCACAATCCACCCCACCTATAAAGCACGGGATCACGGGATTTCCCGGATCTGTTTGTTTAGGAGGGAGTGCTCGAAGAAGGGCTGCAGAACATTCCTCTGTCAGGTGCACTGTCCTTTCCAGGTTTCTTTTTCTTCTTTGTCAAGAGATCCTTGAGGAATTTTGCGTAGTTAGGCATCTCTTGCAAAGCATCGATCAGAGGTATGTCGAGGGTCAGCTTCTTGAAAATGCTCAAGAACTTGGAGAACTGCTCATCAAGATGTTTCTTTTTCATTCTGTTTGGGAACGGGAGTTCACTGTTTTTATGAGTGGAGGTTGGGATGTCGATGGTAATTCGAGATGGAGGTGGAGTAACAGGAGTAGGAATTGGGATTTCTGAGGGAGGTAAAGTTGGTTTGGTGGTTTCATCAACATTGATATAGGAATCTTCAAGATTTTCTTTTTCTTTTCCTTTGCTGGTGGCAAGTTCCCTTCCACTCCTTAAAGAGACTGCACACAAGTTTGTTGATTGTGATGTGCCATCGTCTATAAGGACTGAATTTGCTTGTTCCTTCGGATTGGGATTTGTCTGTGAAGGGAATTGACCAGGTGGTCTTTGTTGAGTGAGTAGCTGTTGGATTTGAGATTGCAAGGCTTTTTGTCTTTGCGCAGAGCTGCGACCTCTTCTTGCGTATCTCGTGATTTACCCATCATCGCCTTAAACATTTCCTGCATCTGAGACATATCAGACTCAGGATTCGAAGGAGGTGGAGCTGGTCGGCTCGATGAAGCTTCATTGCCATAACTGTTGTTGATATTGCCTTGGCCTCCTTGGAAATTGGACTGAGGTCTGTAATTTTGGGATGTTTGTAGGGTATGTGGGTTTTGGATATTTCCGGTGTTTGAGTAGCTAAGGTTGGATTGCATGTTACGTTGCCATGGTTGTCTGTATCCTGAATTGTTGGTGATGTAGTTTGCTTCCTCCGCTGCTTTCATTTCTTGTAGTTGGGGGCATTGATCGTAATCATGAGGCCCGCAACATTGTGTACAAGAAATTGTTGGTGACGTTTGAGATTGAGGAGCATAGCCTGGAGGGGTAGTAGGTGGTCGGGAAATCATGACTTAGCTTGCTGAGGGAAGGAATTCATAGCCATCTGTTCGACCACTTTCTGTAGAGTGCTCACTTTTGTTGCTTGCTGAGATTGCTTTCCATGAGTTGCTCATGGCTTCTCATGAGCTGGTCGAATTTGTTATCACTCTCCCCAACATGATATAATCCTGGAGTACCGCTCCTTGATCCACCGGAGGCCCAGTCTCTAATTTCCTCACAGAGAGACTCCATGCTGTTCAGAAATTGTGCTCCCGGCTTTTTCAGAACGTCAGCCCCTAACGAAGATAACACCATTGTTCTGCACGGACCGATCAAGCCCTTGTAAAACAATTGTGATACTTGTTCCTTCGTCAGACCGTGGTGAGGACAAGTGAGTAGTAGACCTTTGAAACGGTCCCAAGTTTCACAAATATTCTCCGACCCTGGTTGCTTAAAATTATAAATTTCAGCAATCATCTCCAAAGTTCGGCTCGGAGGTAGGAATTTGTCATAGAACTTGGTGGCCATGTCGTCCCAGGTACCAATGGTACTCGGTGTTAAGCTATGATACCACTTGCTCGCGTTTCCCGTCAGGCTGTGTGGGAATAAAGACACAATCTTGCATATTGAAGTACTGCGTCGGTTGCAGTAAGGCTATTGGCATGTTGTAAGAATTTTGTAACATGTAACAGGGCTTCGTCTGGACTGGTGCCATCAAACATGCCCAACTCCTTCACACATCGAATCTGATGATATGGCTTCAGCTTTGCCACTCATCGTATTCGGATGGGCTGAGGTGAGGAAGGACGATAGCGGCTGTTGTCCTTGGTTAGACGGCCTGTTGATATTTCGAACCGTTGCTGGTGTAGCTGCCATGTTAGCTTCCGGGTCAGAATCTATCACTGTGGTAATTTTGTTGAGTTCGTCTCTGCCTGAGATTGCGCAGAAAGGTTCTCTCGATTTCTGGGATGTAACCAACCGTGTGATTAATATTCTCTGGGAGGCTCTGTGACCTGGTGAAAGGCATACACCACTCAAAACAGAGAAAAGAACTGGTTATACGTTAGAATAATAAAATGTTAGGAATTAGTAGACAGAAATTTAAAGTTAGTAGTTAGTATACAAGGGAACGAAATGACAATGGAACGAAATGACAGAAATTTAAAGTTAGTAGTTAGAGACAATGGAACGAAATGACAATGGAACGAAAGACAATGGAACGAAATGACAGAAATAAATGACAATAATATTAAAATGTCAGAAGTCCGATGTCCAAATTAGATGTCCAAGTCAGATCAGAAGTCAGAAGTCCGATGTCCAATCAGATGTCCGAGGTTATATGTCCGAAATTGGATTAACAGTTTTTTTTTTAGATTAACAATTATTATAATAAACAGGTGAATTAACCGGGGCTTAGGGACTAGATTAAATCAAGTCCCCGGCAACGGCGCCATTTTGCAGAATGGATTTATCGTGAGTGATTAGAAGAGGTGTAGTGTTAAAAGAAAGAAATTAATACTCAAAATATCCGTCGGGCTGCAAATTAAAACCCGGTCGTAGTAGTGTAGAAGACAGAAGCGGGGGGTCAAACCGTGGGACTTATAGCGAGCTAAAGTAGTTCCTAAGCTTGTCACAAAAGGGGGGAAGTTAATTGACTTTTTTTAGAGAATTAAAAGAGCAGATTAAATTACTGAGTGCAGATGAATTAAATGGAACTCCGGGTTCAGGTTTTATATAATCTGATTAATTATGCTATCTCTACCGGTTTAATATATTAGTTTGGCAAAATTCCTGTTATTATCCTAAGGACTAAGTCATAGACCCTTAAGAACTCGTTTACCAGAAAATGCTCGGTCTAATCAAGGTTCGAGCAAACTATGTAAACGGACGTTAAATTCAAGGAATTATAATTGCATCTGTAAATACTAACTTATTAAATCATAATAAGTTTTCTCCAGATTTACGGCTTAAATAACCTGTCTATTTATCACCTGGTCTGATCAAAATAGACTTAGGAAAGCATTTTAATAAATTCATGTAATTTATTAAAATGGTGAGAGAAATCCTTTAAGCGTAACAAACTGTATTTATTAAAACCGGTAGAAATATTGATTACATAATTAAACAAACCATAATTAAAAACCTTGCCCGGAGCAAATCCTCCTTAGCCAGACATATTAACTGGTAATAAATCTGACAGAGGTTGGACGTAATAACAGCACGGGACGTGATTAGTGAATGGAGAAATGGAGAGGTCGAAGAGTGAAACATGTACGTAGGTTATTATAAGTGAAGTGGGTGAATTAGAGAATTAATGGAGTGAAATGAAATACGAGAGTGACTACTGGAAGAGAATGAGATGAGGTGAGTGTGAGTGATTTTCAGGTTTTCTCCGTGCACTCGTACAAGGTTGCAGTGGATGGTATTTATAGAAGAAAGGAAGACTACGTAGAAGACTTGCAGTTGATTGCCTCTGTTGATTTCTTCACTGATTGAAGCATTGATTGCTTCATTTAATGCAGGGGACAGGAGCTGGATACGCGTGAGCGAAATAAGGTAGGCGACGGCGGGGTAGATAGAAAGGCGAGTTGCAGAGTCGCGCGAGGAAAAAACTATGTTCGGGCGCGATTTTATCTTGTCCGCCTGTGGAAGACCGCCTGATAAGTGGCGGTAGAGGTGGTGGTGTCCGCCTGCGGACCGCCTGATAAGTGGCGGTAGTGGTAGTGGTGTCCGCCTGGCGGTTGTATGTGAGGAGACCGCCTCATAAGTGGCGGTAGTGGTGGAGAGGACCGCCTGGCGGTTGCATCAGAGAGGACCGCCACTTCTTGGGCGGTTGCAACCATTGACCGTGGCCTATTTTCCTTCAAACTTTGACCGGCTCTAGATTCTTCGTTTGGACTCCGTTTTCTGAGCCGTTTGTGTCTACGCGTACGTCTCTTTGACTACTTCACTCCCGGCTTGGTTTTCCTCATGTTAAACCAATAATTTTGTGAGATAAACAATAAAACATAAACTAGAGGAAAACTAACCGAAGTGGAGAAATGAGCAAGAAAAGTGCTAATATTATACATGAAATACACCTAAATAACATGCTCATTTAGACACTTATCACACCCCCACACTTATCTTTTTGCTTGTCCTCAAGTAAAACCATGTACCTAAGTAGTAGGAAATGCTCAATACTAACAAATATTATTATGAAGGGTAGGATAAAAAAGTCAATAGTTTATGATCTCTAAAACTTATTGAGGAGTGTGAAAAATTATCTGCTGGTGGCATAGGTGTGCTCAAGGTGAAAACAAAATTTAGAATTTCGGGGTATGATCTAAGGTACTTCAATGTTTCTTTTGTTTTGGTGACTCCGAGAACTTTTACCATGGCCAACTTTCTCAAGAATGGGCATTGAGGAGAAAATAAAAGGAAGAAAAGATTTATGCATTTGCTTCACTTTTGCAAAAGAGATGAGAAAATATAGGCATCACGCCTTTGTATTAAGAACACTCAACTCTCTTTTGTGGTTACCAATGGTGTCTCGAAAGTCCCTTATTTTTTTGTATACTTCTTCTTTTTTTTTAACAGAGAAATACCCCTTAGCAATCCCTAAGAGAGAAGACAGAAAGAAACCCTGAGCAATAAAATCCAACCAATTTGCAGATTATTTGGTCACACCGCATAAAAAATGCTCCTCAAAAGTAATCAAATGTAAAAATTTTAAAATTTGTACCCTTTATCCTACAATTCATAATAGTATTAGTTTTTAAAGAGAACAACCTACATTAGCAGGGTACATAATTCAATTAGAACAAATGCGAGGTAAGCAGAAGATAAGCAGAGAGACTTAAAATTTTAAGCATTTAGATGTCCTAGGTTCTTCCCCCACACTTTAGCTAAGCAATGCCCTCATTGCGTAGATGAAATAAAATTAATAGGGCAAGCAAAGTAAAGGAAAGAGTGTACTCCCCAGATTTCGTAGAGTGTGTAGAGCTCCCCCACACTTGAGTGTTGCTGTGGAATGTCATGAATTAACCTGTAAAGAATATTCTACACAGCGAGAAGAACTCAAGTGAAGCCTGCATTTTATTATAGCAAATAAAAGGGAAATATAGTACAAAAAGGAAAAACATATTAAATTAAAGGAAAATAAAAGATAGATAGTGGGTTGCCTCCCACCGAGCTGCCCGGGTTTAACGTCTCTAGCTAGACGTATTTGACCAAGTTTTAGTTTGGAGAAGAGTTCGAGGGCGAATTGTCCGCTGTTCTTGGACAAAATAAGTGCAGATAGGTTAGTTGAAATATTGGAATGAGAATTATACTTTTAAGACGTGCCCCGTTGACCTTAAAAGTTTCGCCTTGTTTATTCTGGAGTTCAAAGGCACCGTACGGGGTTACACTAACAATTTGAAAAGGGCCGGCCCAATGTGACTTGAGCTTCCCAGGGAAAATCCTTAATCTCGAGTTATATAAGAGAACCCAATCACCAATTTCGAATTCCTTCTTGAGGATCATCCTGTCGTGGAACTTTTTGGTGCGCTCTTTATAGATCTTAGCATTCTGGAAAGCCTGATCTCGCAGCTCTTCTAATTCGGATAACTGGAATTTCCTCTTCTCTCCTGCAGAAGTCATGTCAAAGTTTAGGGCTTTGATTGCCCAATAAGCTTTATGCTCCATTTCTACAGGAAGGTGGCATGCTTTTCCATAGACCAGCTTAAAAGGAGACATCCCGATGGGAGTCTTGAATGCAGTGCGGTAAGCCCAAAGCGCATCATCCAGTTTAAGTGCCCAATCCTTCCTCGATGAGTTAACCGTCTTCTGAAGGATCCATTTTAACTCTCGGTTGGAAACTTCTGCTTGACCGTTTGTCTGGGGGTGATAAGGTAAAGCTACCTTGTGACGTACCCCGTATTTGACCATAAGTGCTTCGAATAAACGGTTGCAGAAGTGTGTTCCTCCATCACTAATAATAATCTGGGCACGCCGAAACGGGTAAAAATGTGCTTTTGAGGAATCTTGTTACTGTCTTTGCATCGGCATGATGACACGGTACAGCTTCCACCCACTTTGACACATAATCAACTGCCACCAGAACATATTCGTGGCCCTGCGAGGAAGGGAACGGTCCCATGAAATCGATGCCCCAACAATCAAAGAGCTCTACTTCTAGTATCCCTTGTTGCGGCATCTCATGTCTCCTGGATGTGTTACCCATTTTCTGACAATTATCACATTGTCTGCAGAATTGGTACACATCTTTATGAAGGGTTGGCCAATAAAAACCTGAGGCCAGGATCTTAGCAGCGGTCCTCGTGGGTCCATGGTGACCTCCGGCTTCCCGAGAATGACAAAAGTGAATGACGCTGAAACCTCTTCTTCCGGGAGACATCGTCGAATTAACCCATCAGCACTAACTCGGAACAAGTACGGGTCCTCCCAGAAATAATGCCTCGAGTCAGAAAGGAATTTCTTCTTCTGGGAGTAGGAAAAATCGTAGGGTACTGTTCCTGAGACTAAATAATTGGCCAGGTCTGCGTACCATGGCTCCTGTACTTTGGTGATGGAGAAGACAGTCTCGTCGGGGAAGAATTCGTTATGGGCACACTATCCGTAGGAGTCACCAACCTAGAGAGATGGTCGGCGACGACATTCAGTTTCCCGCTCTTATCTTTGACTTCGATGTCAAACTCTTGAAGTAGAAGAATCCAGCGCATAAGCGAGGCTTGGCTTCTTGTTTCGTGAATAAGTATTTGAGAGCGGAGTGGTCTGTATGCACGATGACTTGCTTCCCCATAAGTAAGATCTGAACTTATCGAGGGAGAAAACTATAGCCAAAAGTTCTTTTTCGGTGGTCGTATAGTTTTTCTGCGCTCGTTCAGTGTTCTGCTAGCATAGGCGATCACTCTCAAGATTTTCTCTTTCTTTTGGCAAAGAGCTGCCCCCACGGCATAGTCACTTGCGTCACACATGATCTCAAAAGGAAGAGACCAATCAGGTGGTATGACCACAGGTGCTGACACCAATTTTGTGTTGTTTGGAATGCAGCTGAACATTTCATCAAAATGAAACGGGGCATCTTTCTGTAGCAGGTCGGTCAAAGGTTTGCTGATTTTGGAGAAGTCCTGAATAAACCGCCGATAAAATCCTGCATGCCCTAGAAATGCTCGTATATCTCGAACTGTAGTTGGTGCTGGTAACTTCTCAATAACCTCTACCTTGGCTTTATCCACCTCTATCCCTTTGCTGATATTTTATGTCCAAGGACGATCCCGTCCTTGACCATAAAATGACACTTCTCCCAGTTTAAGACGAGATTCGTATCCTCACACCGTCTCAGGATCAAATCTAGTTGTGCCAAGCATTTGTCGAAACTAGAGCCATAGACTGAGAAATCGTCCATGAAGACTTCTATGCTCTGCTCGATGAAGTCAGCAAATATTGCTTGCATACATCTCTGGAAGGTAGCAGGGGCGTTGCATAGACCGAAAGGCATTCGTCGGTATGCAAAGGTACCGTAAGGACAAGTGAAGGTTGTCTTGTCCTGGTCCTCAGGTGCGATTGGTATTTGAAAATAACCCGAGAACCCATCTAGAAAACAGTAGTACTCTTGCCCTGCAAGTTTCCAACATCTGGTCGATGAAGGGGAGAGGGAAATGATCCTTCCTGGTGGCCAAGTTCAAACGCCGATAATCAATACACATGCGCCATCCTGTGATCTTTCTTTGAGGGATAGTCTCTCCCTTTTCATTAATAACAGCTTCGATGCCCCCCTTCTTAGGGACAACTTGAACAGGACTGACCCATGGACTGTCAGAAATTGGATAGATGATGTCTGCGTCAAGGAGTTTCAGAACCTCCTTTCGAACTACCTCCTTGAGGTTAGGGTTTAGCCGGCGTTGAGGTTGTCGGATAGGCTTGAAGTTTTCCTCCATGTAAATATGGTGCGTGCAATAGGAGGGATCAATTCCTTTGATATCAGCGATAGTCCACCCGATTGCTGTCTTGTGCTTTTTCAATACCTCAAGTAGCTTCGTTTCCTCTCCGGAATTCAGAGAAGAGGAAATAATGACAGGCAAATGGTCATTTTCAGCAAGGAAGGCATACTTGAGGTTAGAGGGTATTTATTTTAGCTCGAGTTCAGGTGATTGTTCTACTGATGGAATTGATTTTTGAGGTTTTCTGTCGAGTTCTTCGATTGGTGGCCGGAACGATTGATAACCAGCCCTTCCTTTTTCTACGTACGCCAGCATGGCGTTAACTTCTGGATCCTCCATCTTTTCTTCTAGAGAAGTAAGTAATACTTGCTCTAGGGGTTCAGTTTCAGCTTCCTGGATGGAAGGTGGAAAATACGTGTCCTCCTCTGTAGCAAAATCGCCTTCCTCCTCCTCGTCATCTGTGAATCCCACCGTCTTAGCATGAGGAGAAAAGTTTGAGCTTTTCTTCATCATTTTCTGCATGTCGAATTCAATCGTCTCATCTTCGTACCGAAGAGTGATTTTCCGTCGTGGACGTCAATGATAGCTTTGGCGGTACTTAGAAACGGTCGACCTAGAATCAGGGGAACCTCGACATCGTCATCCATTTCTAGAATGACGAAATCAGCTGGAAAGATGAAGCGAGACACTCCAACTACCAAATCTCGGACTATGCCCATGGGCTTGATCTCTGATCTGTCTGCTAGTTGGAGTTTAAAAGGAACCGGTTGCATTTCTCCTCCTTTAACTTTCAAGAAGGTGGCGTATGGCATGATATTAATGCTGGCTCCTAGGTCGCATAGACCACTTCCACAATCCACCCCACCTATAAAGCACGGGATCACGGGATTTCCCGGATCTGTTTGTTTAGGAGGGAGTGCTCGAAGAAGGGCTGCAGAACATTCCTCTGTCAGGTGCACTGTCTCTTTCCAGGTTTCTTTTTCTTTTGTCAAGAGATCCTTGAGGAATTTTGCGTAGTTAGGCATCTCTTGCAAAGCATCGATCAGAGGTATGTCGAGGGTCAGCTTCTTGAAAATGCTCAAGAACTTGGAGAACTCATCAAGATGTTTCTTTTTCATTCTGTTGGGAACGGGAGTTCACTGTTTTTATGAGTGGAGGTTGGGATGTCGATGGTAATTCGAGATGGAGGTGGAGTAACAGGAGTAGGAATTGGGATTTCTGAGGGAGGTAAAGTTGGTTTGGTGGTTTCATCAACATTGATATAGGAATCTTCAAGATTTTCTTTTTCTTTTCCTTTGCTGGTGGCAAGTTCCCTTCCACTCCTTAAAGAGACTGCACACAAGTTTGTTGATTGTGATGTGCCATCGTCTATAAGGACTGAATTTGCTTGTTCCTTCGGATTGGGAGTCTGTGAAGGGAATTGACCAGGTGGTCTTTGTTGAGTGAGTAGCTGTTGGATTTGAGATTGCAAGGCTTTTTGTCTTTGCGCAGAGCTGCGACCTCTTCTTGCGTATCTCGTGATTTACCCATCATCGCCTTAAACATTTCCTGCATCTGAGACATATCAGACTCAGGATTCGAAGGAGGTGGAGCTGGTCGGCTCGATGAAGCTTCATTGCCATAACTGTTGTTGATATTGCCTTGGGCCTCCTTGGAAATTGGACTGAGGTCTGTAATTTTGGGATGTTTGTAGGGTATGTGGGTTTTGGATATTTCCGGTGTTTGAGTAGCTAAGGTTGGATTGCATGTTACGTTGCCATGGTTGTCTGTATCCTGAATTGTTGGTGATGTAGTTTGCTTCCTCCGCTGCTTTCATTTCTTGTAGTTGGGGGCATTGATCGTAATCATGAGGCCCGCAACATTGTGTACAAGAAATTGTTGGTGACGTTTGAGATTGAGGAGCATAGCCTGGAGGGGTAGTAGGTGGGGGAAATCATGACTTAGCTTGCTGAGGGAAGGAATTCATAGCCATCTGTTCGACCACTTTCTGTAGAGTGCTCACTTTTGTTGCTTGCTGAGCGTTGCTTTCCATGAGTTGCTCATGGCTTCTCATGAGCTGGTCGAATTTGTTATCACTCTCCCAACATGATATAATCCTGGAGTACCGCTCCTTGATCCACCGGAGGCCCAGTCTCTAATTTCCTCACAGAGAGACTCCATGCTGTTCAGAAATGGTGCCCTGGCTTTTTCAGAACGTCAGCCCCTAACGAAGATAACACCATTGTTCTGCACGGACCGATCAAGCCCTTGTAAAACAATTGTGATACTTGTTCCTTCGTCAGACCGTGGTGAGGACAAGTGAGTAGTAGACCTTTGAAACGGTCCCAAGTTTCACAAATATTCTCCGACCCTGGTTGCTTAAAATTATAAATTTCAGCAATCATCTCCAAAGTTCGGCTCGGAGGTAGGAATTTGTCATAGAACTTGGTGGCCATGTCGTCCCAGGTACCAATGGTACTCGGTGTTAAGCTATGATACCACTTGCTCGCGTTTCCCGTCAGGCTGTGTGGGAATAAGACAATCTTGCATATTGAAGTACTGCGTCGGTTGCAGTAAGGCTATTGGCATGTTGTAAGAATTTTGTAACATGTAACAGGGCTTCGTCTGGACTGGTGCCATCAAACATGCCCAACTCCTTCACACATCGAATCTGATGATATGGCTTCAGCTTCTGCCACTCATCGTATTCGGATGGGCTGAGGTGAGGAAGGACGATAGCAGGCTGTTGTCCTTGGTTAGACGGCCTGTTGATATTTCGAACCGTTGCTGGTGTAGCTGCCATGTTAGCTTCCGGGTCAGAATCTATCACTGTGGTGTATTTGTTGAGTTCGTCTCTGCCTGAGATTGCGCAGAAAGGTTCTCTCGATTTCTGGGATGTAACCAACCGTGTGATTAATATTCTCTGGGAGGCTCTGTGACCTGGTGAAAGGCATACACCACTCAAAACAGAGAAAAGAACTGGTTATACGTTAGAATAATAAAAATGTTAGGAATTAGTAGACAGAAATTTAAAGTTAGTAGTTAGTATACAAGGGAACGAAATGACAATGGAACGAAATGACAGAAATTTAAAGTTAGTAGTTAGAGACAATGGAACGAAATGACAATGGAACGAAATGACAATGGAACGAAATGACAGAAATAAAACAATAATATTAAAATGTCAGAAGTCGATGTCCAAAATTAGATGTCCAAGTCAGATCAGAAGTTAAGTCCGATGTCCAATCAGATGTCCGAGGTTATATGTCCAAAATTGGATTAACAGTTTTTTTTTATTATTTTTTAGATTAACAGATTATTATAATAAACAGGTGAATTAACCGGGGCTTAGGGACTAGATTAAATCAAGTCCCCGGCAACGGCGCCATTTTGCAGATGGATTTATCGTGAGTGATTAGAAGAGGTGTAGTGTTAAAAGAAAGAAATTAATACTCAAAATATCCGTCGGGCTGCAAATTAAAACCCGGTCGTAGTAGTGTAGAAGACAGAAGCGGCCGGGGTCAAACCGTGGGACTTATAGCGAGCTAAAGTAGTTCCTAAGCTTGTCACAAAAGGGGGGAAGTTAATTGACTTGTTTTTAGAGAATTAAAAGAGCAGATTAAATTACTGAGTGCAGAGAGAATTAAGTCATAGACCCTTAAGAACTCGTTTACCAGAAAATGCTTGGTCTAATCAAGGTTCAAGCAAAACTATGTAAACGGACGTTAAATTCAAGGAATTATAATTGCATCTGTAAATACTAACTTATTAAATCATAATAAGTTTTCTCCAGATTTACGGCTTAAATAACCTGTCTATTTATCACCTGGTCTGATCAAAATAGACTTAGGAAAGCATTTTAATAAATTCATGTAATTTATTAAAATGGTGAGAGAAATCCTTTAAGCGTAACAAACTGTATTTATTAAAACCGGTAGAAATATTGATTACATAATTAAACAAACCATAATTAAAAACCTTGCCCGGAGCAAATCCTCCTAGCCAGACATATTAACTGGTAATAAATCTGACAGAGGTTGGACGTAATAACAGCACGGGGGTGTGATTAGTGAATGGAGAAATGGAGAGGTCGAAGAGTGAAACATGTACGTAGGTTATTATAAGTGAAGTGGGTGAATTAGAGAATTAATGGAGTGAAATGAAATACGAGAGTGAACTACTGGAAGAGAATGAGATGAGGTGAGTGTGAGTGATTTTCAGGTTTTCTCCGTGCCCTCGTACAAGGTTGCAGTGGATGGTTATTTATAGAAGAAAGGAAGACTACGTAGAAGACTTGCAGTTGATTGCCTCTGTTGATTTCTTCACTGATTGAAGCATTGATTGCTTCATTAATGCAGGGGACAGGAGCTGGATACGGTGAGCGAAATAAGGTAGGCGACGGCGGGGTAGATAGATAAGGCGAGTTACAGAGTCGCGCGAGGAAGAAAACTATGTTCGGGCGCGATTTTATCTTGTCCGCCTGTGGAAGACCGCCTGATAAGTGGCGGTAGAGGTGGTGATGTCGCCTCGCGGACCGCCTGATAAGTGGCGGTAGTGGTAGTGGTGACCACCTGGCGGTTGCATGTGAGGAGACCGCCTCATAAGTGGCGGTAGTGGTGGAGAGGGCCGCCTGGCGGTTGCATCAGAGAGGACCGCCACTTCTTGGGCGGTTGCAACCATTGACCGTGGCCTATTTTCCTTCAAACTTTGACCGGCTCTAAATTCTTCGTTTGGACTCCGTTTCTGAGCCGTTTGTGTCTACGCGTACGTCTCTTTGTCTACTTCACTCCCGGCTTGGTTTTCCTCATGTTAAACCAATAATTTTGTGAGATAAACAATAAAACATAAACTAGAGGAAAACTAACCGAAGTGGAGAAATGAGCAAGAAAAGTGCTAATATTATACAAGAAATACACCTAAATAACATGCTCATTTAGACACTTATCACATACCACCTGTTCACAACCAATACCATATACCCATTCTCATATACAAAATACCATACTAAACAACCTTGAATTCCTGCACTAACATCTCATTCCCAATCCAATTTGTAACAGTTTTAAAAACTGTTGTTAAAGCTTCAAAGTACATATATTCTCCTACACATTACACTACTAGTACATTACCATTTACAATACCTATTTTCATTCCCGGAAATCTGTTACATTATACATATATACAAGGCTACACAAAAGAGCATTCTTACCTTGTTTCTCCTCTAGATTCCTTTCTCCTTCTTTCTCTTCCTTCCTCTCTTGTCCACCGGTTTAGCCAACACAAATTCTCACTCTACAACCCATATACATACACATTTCAATACACTAAAAACTAACCCTAGCTATTATTAAGCTTTAAGTAGGTTTTAGGGTTTAGAATTCTCATTACCTTGCAAGGGTGTAAATGAAGCTTGGAGTGGTTCAAGAACAAAGTTTCCAACTCTACCAAGATGCCAAAATCGGCTAGGATACAAGGAGCAACAAGGGTTTTAGTTTTCATTTTCGTTTTGCCCATGAGGCTAGAAAAAAAAGGAGTTTCAAGAAGATTTTTACCTTAAAATGACAAGGAGGAAGAGGTGGTTCTAATGGTGGTCTTGAAGCTCCAAATGCTCCATACCCATGGAGATGAAAGTGCTCCTTTTCGAATTTGGAAAAGAGGGAAATGTTCTCTCGATGAAGGAAGACAATGGTACAATTTTATGATTTTTGGTGGAGATTTGAGTAGTTAACAAGAGGAGAGAAGTGGGGGTTGGTGTGGGTTCATGCAAATCGCCATTAAAGGCTCAAGAGGAAGAAGAAGAAAATAGAGAGGAAGAGGGGGGGGGGGGGGGGGGCTGCTGTACGTGAGTGAAGATAGGAAATGAGAGAGAGTAGAGAGAGAATGAGGTAAAGTAAGTTTACTTTTTTGTTTTTTTAATTCTTTGTCTTTTTTGCAATTAAGAAGAGATTTAAGAGTGTGAGTGGGGGGCATAAATCAGCTGCACCCAGCACCCATTATGGGTTTTAAAATTCTATTTACAATAGTGGACACACTAGTTTGGGTTATTTATGTTTTTACCCACAACTTCCCGTTTTTGACAGTTTTTACTATTTTCTCGTTTTACTGATTTTATTGGTTCTAAACCTTCACTAATGTTTATTAATGACTATTTAGTTGACCAAAATTGTTACGAGTCTATTTGACCCGCTTAAAGACACGTTTCTCGGTTACCTCGAAAAACGCGCTTTAAGGTTCGTTAGTGATTTAATCCGTTTTAAGGATCCGTTTTCTTCGAGAGTTGTTCCATATATTATTTAGGTCTTATTAAACCTTTAGAATCCCTTTAATACTCTAACGAGGTCTCATACCTCCTATGGTTATTTAACGCTTATTTAGCGTTTCCGCTTTTAAAGCGTTTCTTTATTCTTTTGGATTTATTTTTCCTTACTAATATTAATTAGGTACCCTTAGGCCCTTAAATACGTATTAGATTAATTTTAATCCCTATATTTAAGTTCGGGGTATTTCAAAAGGCTTCCAGTAATCTTCATATTTATCGAAAGTTCCCTCTTTTTTCTTTCATGTTGCTCTTGCTTATCCTTTGTATTTTAAGTAGAAAATCCAAGTCCTCCATCGGAGGTCGCCAGAAGCTCCGACTTTTGGCTTAAGAAAGTGTCTGGCCTCAAAGCTTCGTTAATCACTTCGGAGTCAGAGAGAGAACGATACCTGAGTCTTACCTTGTCCTACGAGAGCCAGGTTGCGAAGTTAAAGGGGGCTCTTAAAAAGACGCAGTCGGAACTTCAAACGAAGGACCGCACTGTCTCAGGTCTTAAAGAGACACTTTCTTCCCAATGTCGCAAGCTTGCTGGAGAGGGAATGTATGTTATTAACACTTGTTAATTGTTACACTCTTATCCACTTTACTCATACTTAACCCTAATTCTCAATTCAAGACTCTTAAGACCCTTATGTCATAAATGCATTTTATGTTATTCAATAAACCTTAGAATTTCAAAAACAATTCTTAAGCTCAATACTTTTATTCTTAATTTAGAATAAACATCGTATTATGACCTATGATAGGTTTATCTTAGATTACTATACTATTATTTCACAATGGAATGATTATGTATTTTACCAATATCTACTAGATAATCCTTTATGATTAAGTTTTCCCCCCAACTTAATTAAGATCTACATCTTGTATATTGGAATCATGGTGTTGTAGATGCATTTTATTATAACCTAATTGAGTTAATAAACTCATTTATCTTATGTTTAGTTTAGAATGACTTTTATTACAACCATCTAATAATCTTATCATAAGATGTTAAATTGCTTCTCATCTTGAATAACTATATATAGTTAACTTTGATTTATCGAACTCTTACATTTAGTATTCCCAAGGTATTATTACTTTATCATTAACTATATAATAAGGCGTTTTAAGATAACCTTTTATGTATCCTTGTACATTTAATTTCCTAAATGTTTTATTTTAACACACATTCCCTCCATAGACTATGTATAATCCTTTTATAAACTTCAATAAAGTTAAGTCTTAAATACGTCTTAAGTTGTTCTCAAAACCTAAGGTTTCAAAGGAATAACTTAATAAATTAATTTCCTTTATTGTATTTAGGATAAGAATCATATCTTAACACAAGGTAAAACTTGTCTACGAATTAAATTCTCATTCACAAGTGAAATTGTCAATTACTTAATAAGATAATATATTCTGAAAAATCCTCATACCTTATACTCAAATGACATATTAATATTTTCAGTGTCGTAAAGTAGATAAATATAATCTCTTATGTAACTTAGTTTTATTCTAATTAAAGGTTCAAAGGTTTTAAGTATCAAATTCCTATTTATAAACCTTTCTATAAATTTGAACTACTAAATACCTCACTTAATTGTAAACTCACATCCTAAGTATTGGTAATTAATGTTGTAAATGTATTTCATATGGCTTATCTAGTTGCCAAGAACTTAACGATTATTTAGATAAATTTCCAAATCATAGTTTAATATAGTTTTATATCATAATCCTTTTAATGATTTTATCTTAAAACATTAAGTATTTCAATACCATAAATGTTAAGAAACGATTAAATCTAGACTACTAATCCACCTCACATTAGATGTAAAAGGATTTATTATTTTATTATTGTTTAAATATTAAGAACATTTAATGTAAAAGTATTACACTTATTTATCATTAATTATAGAATAAGATCTATTGTGTAACATTTATGTAATCTAATCACAATTTTCCTAAGTTTTAACTTATTAATTACTTAACCCAATTTTAGATTTACATTCTGTTCATTGACAAATAAGACTAACATGTATTTAAATAGGATTTATATAATTCTTAGAAATTCAAAGGTAACTCAAAACTCAATTTCATAACCATAAATTAATACCACCCCATATAATATTCTTTTATTAGTATTATGTAGAGGTTTAGTTTATCTCATTAATTCATTCATATTATATTTTCCATAAGGTATTTTATTTCATTTATGTTTAGTATATATATATATACTAGGATTTATTCAAGACATTCTTTATGTAGTTTTATAATTGTATTAATTATAACCTTTACACATATCTATATCCAATATATTGTTTATAAAATAAAGTATTTTCCTTAGTTCAAATTAAGTATATTAACTTCAATTCTATAATTAATATAAATGAAGATTAATTTAATCCCTTGATTTAACCTAAGTTACTATTTTATTTCCCTCATATAAGTATATATACAATTATATATATGTAAATAATTTTAACTTCACTTAAAAGTTAATTCCCAAGATGTTTATAAACATACTGTTACTAAATGTTAGTTTAATCTTTTCATTATTTCCCAACCTAAAAATTTTATTAATAAACTATACTTTAATTTTTGTTACATTAAAAACCATATATTATAAGTTATCTATGAAAAATTCATAAACACAATTTTTAAACCCATTTACCATTGTCAAAAATTCCCAAATTAAATATATTGTAGATATAACATTTTAGAAATATTATAAAATTTCTATTTCATAAAAATATCTTTTTTATTTAACCAAATAATTCCATAATACCCGTAACTTGCAAAACTCATAACTTATGTTTAAAAACTCCAAAACCATATTAATTTACATCAAAATAAACTAGATGTTATAAGGAATTTATGGTTAAAATTGCAAGTCAAAATACATCCGGGAAGGTATTTAAATAAATTCAACAAGTTAGGGTTTAATTCTGGAATATTATAAAACCTAAAAAAACTTAAATTTCTCTGTTTTAATCTCGGTCGTCCGTCTCTTTTAATCACGATCGGACGGCTGCTGAAACTCGAGTTCTTCAGCGAACTCCCAATACACCGCGACAGAGATTTGATGATGTCTCTCAACTCACAGAACCAAATCGACTGATTCTTGTATCTTTGGATTCTAAATACAATTGCGGTCACAATGGTGTCAATTTCGCTAGCTATAATGCAAGTATTATAGATTTCAATTCTGGGTAATTCGAATAGGGTTCATATGGGTTACGAATTGAATTTCACCAAATTCTCTCAATGTAAAGCGTTATATGTTAAATTGATAGAGGGGTATGACCAATAATGTAATAACAAAGGACAATAACGGAGGAATTGAACGGAAAACTCACCGGAGAAGCTCCAACGAAGGAAATTGTAATCGCGTTTCTGGAAAAATATTCGAACTTGGCGGTTTCAAGGAGCTAACGTTGGAGATCTATAAAATAAGTTCTAGTTTGAATTAGGCCATGTTCTTGGGCTTAATCTAAAAGGGAAACATAGCTCTACACATTGATAGCAAGAACTCACTCTAATTTGCAATACACAGAAAAAAATCTAAGCCGAAAGTTACGAGTTTATACCTTACGTTTCTGGAAAAATCTAAGATTTTATGTGATGAAAAATATGAAACTTTAGACACCTCTCTCTTCCAAACGGTTGGGAATTGGCTTTGGTCATCAACATGAAAGTTGTAGAGGGATTAGAGATCTTCAAAACAAGCTAAAGCACACGAAAGTTGGCTGAGAAACAAAGAAGTTATGGGGAGACGAAGATTACCTGATTTCAGAAAAATCTGGAATTCTGGGTTACGAATTCGCAAGGAGGGAACTTTAGATCGATTTTCCCGTCGATGTAAAATGAGTTAGTTTATGTATGAGTTATGGTTGGAAAGAGAAGATTAAGTAGAAGAGAATGAAGAAGACGACACTGGAAAATTCGAAAGGATGAGTGAGATACGGCCGTCACAAGTTAGGGCAAAATACTGGTGAAAATGAGAATACTTAGCCGATTTTTGTGCCAAGTACCGGCGAACCGTGTGGTCTTGACACGTGGCATTTTTCAAAATTTTGGCTCTAAACTTCATTCTATCATAACTTTGGCTAGGATGATCCGTTTTTGACGTTCTTTTTATCGATTTTCATGGTTTTTCATAACCTATTTATTGGTATAGGTTTCATGGATGGTTTGACCATTCTCAAAAGTCAACCCTAGCGAGGCTTAAAGCTTAAGGGTTTCTAGAATTTTATATTGACTTTTTGCTTCAAATCATGCTCCAAATATTTCTAAAATTTTATAATATAATTGGAGTGTCTAGGAATTTTTCCAAGATTTATTGACTTATAAATCTTGTTATTAAATTCATAATACCATATAATAAAGTAAATTAAATTGTATTATTATTTAGAATTTATTACAAGAAGTCCCCTAAATAATTTTTTAAATAATACCATATACTAATTTAGTGTTTAATAATATTATTTAGGGTTTTTATAAAAGAAATCCCCTAAATTAATTTAAATTAATTTAGGGGTATTTCACTAGATGAGAGGCAGAAGAGATTTCGGGCAAGTGAGTATCGTGCAGGTAGGTAGGAAAAGGTGAAAACAAGGAGGGTGAGGTTCAACATTTCAGGGCTCTTCACTAGGGAGAGAAATTCACTAGGTTCCGTGATGGAACATTATTGTCCTTTTAATTGTTGTTCTTATCGTGTGAAAAAAGTCTATTTATCACCATGATTCTTGTTCTTATCGTATCCAGGTTGTGCATGTTGGGAGAAGGATGGAAGCCTTAAATCATCCACCTTCTGTCCGAGTTGACGTTGTTAATAGGTCTCTCATAAGGGAGGAAATTATTGACTTTATGCGGAATTCTATCGGCATGTGGTTATAGCGGGTGACTTTAATAATATTCTATTTGCCAACAAAAGGCTTAGCTCCTGTGCTCCTATCCGTAGCGACTATCGTTTATTGCATCATCGTGCTCAGCTTACTGATTTTTGCTACTATATAGTCATTACTTCACCTGATGGAATAATCAATTTGAACATGATCATTTCATGGGCAAGATTGCTTTTATTCTAGCTAATGAGGAGTGGATCATAGATTCTCCCTAGTTTCTCCACCTCCTCCCCCCTCACAC
Source organism: Limonium bicolor (assembly GCA_023374045.1). Taxonomy (NCBI): domain Eukaryota; kingdom Viridiplantae; phylum Streptophyta; class Magnoliopsida; order Caryophyllales; family Plumbaginaceae; genus Limonium; species Limonium bicolor. The sequence continues at coordinate 27,124,510 of CM041782.1, forward strand.
TAATTTCTGACCATAGCCTTATGATTATGTTCATTTCAAGACCCCACCGCCCAAAGATTTTTAACTAGATTGACGACTCTTCCCAGTCCAGACTTAGTCCAAACCTTAAACTAAGGATGTGTTTGATAATGGGTAATTAGGATAGGAAATCCGAATTATTCTGTTTCCTACTATTTGCTTAAACAATTTTCCTTATTTTTATGAAAATGAATGAGATTACCCAAAATCCTCTTAACTTGATTTCCCACCCCCAGCCGAGGGGATATGTTGATATTGGGTAATTGGAGCTGCTTTGGCTGGTCCCGCCTTGAAGGTATTCATACCTACACCCTAAGCTTTGGGATGTCCTAGCATTAGCTCATCTTTATGAATATTTTCTTCCATGATCCCCACCTGTCCCATCAGCATGTCAAAATTGAGGAAGTAAGTGCATCTTAGTTGATTGTTGTACTGCTTGTGCATATTATCCACAATCATTCGCATATGCTCTTGCTCATCCATGTTAGTAGGCATGGTAGCAACCTTCCTCCTCCATCATTTGATGAAGTCAGACATTGATTCATTCCCTGTCTTTCGAGTGCTCGCAAGGTCGGCTCTAGTGATTTCGAGATTCTTAGCATACTTGAAATGGTGAAAAAAAGCTTTGCAAACTTTCTCATAGGTCTTGGTCTTCATCTTCTGGGTTAAGCACCAACGTTGAGGTATATCATCGAGGTATCTGGCCCAAAACCTTTGCCTTCTAAATGTCATTCAGTTTGAGGATGGACATCGATCTATCAAACATTGCCAAGTGAATATGTGGGTCTAAGCAACCTTGTATAGAGCAAGTTAAGGCAGCTGCAACTTTGCAGAGAGATCGACCCCGGATATGACTCCATGGAAAAGTAGTCAAAGTCAGCTGGTTTGTTGGCTTTCTCCATGCGCTTGATCATCTTCAAAGCCCTTTGAAACTCTACAACTACTTGGTTGTCCAGGGCAGCGTCCTCTATATGTACTTACGAGCATTAGGCTCCGTTGGAATCAATTTCAATATTTTCATGGTTGACATATTTTCCCATGGGTTTCTCCTGAGCTTGGTGATCTTCCCCTTGGAAATTGATCTTATTTCTTAATTCCTAGATAATAGTGACATACTTGGACTCCATGGCATCAAAGGAAGCCTTACATTTCTGCTCCAAGGCAGCCAACTACGCCTCTACGTCAATTGGGTTTCCTTCCTCCGCCATGCTTGGGATCAGGGCTTGCCTGATTCCGAAGTGTCAATCATTAGCAAAGATAAGAGCCAACAAACGGGATTGGACCAATATTCCAGATTGGGAATGTTTCTAGTCTCTTAATTGCACTTGATTTAGAATGTACTGATAAAGTGGCACTTGGACGAAATGTATTTTATACTCTGAATTGACACTTGGGGATGAAACACTTTGAGTTCTGAGTGAGGTATTTGGGTCAGAACATTTCGAGAATGTGGCACTTGGGCGGGAATGTGTTAAGGCTAGAAGTGAGGCAGGGTCGAGGTGATTTCAAAACCGCAAATAGGTTCGTGAGCCTGAATACCTAGGTTTTAAAGTTAGGTATATGTGCCTGAAATATGAATAGGCTACTAAGCTGAGAGAGACTTCAGTGTCCAAGTGAAAGATTTGTTTCAAATTCTTATTGGCTTTTGGGCCAGAAATTAAACACGATCAATTATCAATTTTTGAATATTTCAAATTGTTTCAAATACAAATGGATTTTTCTTTCAACGGGCCTCTACCTAAATGGGTCAAAATGAATGATTCATATTTAGGAACTTTTGGGCTGAAAGAGGGATTACCTAGATCAAGGCTTTTTGGGCTGAAACCAATGTAAAAAACTCACCTACACTAAAATGGGCCTTGGGATGAGAGATTAATCTAATGAAAAAGAAAGTAATCATACACAACCAGACAGGTAATACCGACAAAGATTAATCACAGAAGAAGATCACACAAGGTATGCATGTCCTCACTAGATAATTCCATCAAACGGGTATGGATTGACTCGAAGAAATGTTTAGGGCTTGGGCCTAGGTCACCACAAAGGGATCGGATTTTGCCCACTATCCTCTTTGGGCTTCACTACTTTTTACACATCACCATGAGATGTGCATCTATGAATGGGTCTCTGAGTGACCAATCAATGGGCCTGTGTAAGGGTACTGCTAGGGGCTAAAGCCCAGGTATTAAGGGGATGTGGCTTACACGACATCCTCCTCTTTTCCCCACTTATTCACATCACCGAAGGGGGTGAGTCTCGGATAGGGACCGGCTAAAGCAGGTCCAGGTTAAATGGTTTACGTTGTCCCTTCACTCCCTCATATGAAAAATAATAGCATAGATATATAGTGTAGACAAATGTAAATCAAACAATATAATAAAGCCTTTAATGATATTTTTGAGTTAAGCCCTTTTATCTTAAAATTAAATTAGTAAAAATCAAGAATTATATCTCTAGCAGCTTCGCCATTCTGTGAGCCCGGATTGCCGAACCTTATCCAATGTTGTTAGATGATTAGGATCTTATTAGGCTCTAGGTCCACTTATAACCTAATCTTAACAACTATGTCATAAAACAATAATTATTATAACCTAAGGTTAGCTCGTTGGAACCTATAACAAGTTGTCACCTAGTTTAACTTGGAAGGTAGAGTTCATGTTCGGAAGCTAGGTAATATAACTTTGTTGGGTTCAAATTACTTTCAGAGCCCTTTGAAGTTATTTTTCCTCTACATATGTCATTAAAAGGATGATTATAAGTTGACTAACCTACGTGTGCAAGCTTCTGTATTTTGTGTTTTTTAGCATATTTTGAGAGAATTTGAAATTGAAAATTAAATTAACCTAAATTACTGTTTTAGAAGCTAAATTAGGTCAAAAATTTCTATTGTCCGTGACTACAAATCTAATGTCCATAACCACACACCCAAATCTATCAAATCACAGAGAAAATTCAAATTGTGTAGAAGATTAAATTTTTTGTGTCCATGGGCACGGACAGGGTGTCCGAGGCCACAACATAACTTAATTTTTGCAATTTATATTTTTCACTGACGTGTGTGGGTAGTCCGAGGCCTCGGACACAGTGTCTGTGAAACCAGCAAGTGCTCCTGCCGCGTCCCCGACGTGTCGTGGACGTATCGTGGACTCAATGAAAATTGATAGTTAGGAATAGACACGAGATTAACTTAAAATGGAAACTCCATTTCGATTGAGAATTTACACACACGAAATTCACTCAATCTCCCTTGCCCCACACACGGACTCACGAGATAGTTTCGAGTTTACCCCTAAAGTCCTTAACCCTCACCTAACTATCGGCCTACGGTTATCGACCGTTCCGTGACCTGCCGATCTATCAAATATCCAATGTATTGTTACTTTAACCCAGTCCTGTCTGGCACACCAACTTTTTAGCGCTTAGACACACTCCTATGTCTGATCCACACTTGCCAGATAATCTCTTTCTTTATCCTCTCGTACAGGCTTGCTTACATAAGAAATAGATGCAAGTATATATACGGTTTAGTTAGGATGTAACTACCGTCCTATAAGTCCCTAGACTCTTGGAGTCGACTACAACTTCTATTATTCACATAACAACCACACTAGACTTGTAGAGAGTCGTCAACTTGATCTGAGGGCGTTTGGACTATGTGTCGCCTTGTGGTTGGTCACGTCGGTGGCAGCCCTCTCCATTGGTCGAGCACCACTTGTGTGCCCCACTTGCCTGATTTTGTCTGGCTCATTAATGCTCCTTTAGTAATCATTACGGCTATGCAATTTGTTCTGATAAGTGGCCCTTTACTTATCTTGTCCATTTGCACATTAATGAGTTGTGTTTCTTGTCGTGTGCTTAGTTGTTTATGTGGGTATATGAGTCTGTTTGAATGTGTCAATCCTCTTGCAGTCTTTTGTCTTTGATTTTCTTCTTAAGCATGAGAGATATCTTTGTGCGGTGTTTGACTTGTTGTATGTACTAGAAGTTTGATGGTGAAAATGCATAGATCTCCTCACAAGCTTTCCAACACCACAAAACAGGGAACAAATCGGAGCTCATATGAAGAATTTGGACCCTGTCAAAGTTGTGTCCGGTGCAATATATATATATATTTACGAGACTGTCGTGAAAGGATTGAGAAGAAGAAGGGGGAAGATTGGAATATAAAAGAAAGTAACTCCAAAGGCTATTGAAGAAGGGAGTTAGTTGAAGATAGTAACTCTAGAGTTTTCCATAACTTGTTGATGACGGAAGTAAATTGAAAAGAGTAACTTAAATTCTAAATCAACTGAAGGGCCTCCATTTACTTCGCGAAACCGAAGGAAATTAAAATGAGTCATCAAGGAGCAAACGAAGAGTCTTCAATTACACTTAAAAATATGGAAGACTTTGGAGAGAAAATCATCCACCCATCCATAATTCACGATTTAGGATTCAAAATTCAGATTGGAGACAGCACGACCTAGTTTTCTTCTCTGCGGAGCCGTGCAACTGAGGAGGAATTTCTGCTCTGATTTCTTCATTTTGTTCATCCCTACAACTAGCAAATCGTTGGGATTCGACGTTGAGATGATTTCTACTCCTCCTTCTCTAATTGTTTCCTCTTTTGATATGCTCGGCTAAGGGATTAAACTCCGGGGAAGGGTGGTTGTAAATAGTTAGGTTTTGCAGAATTGTTATTAGTTGATTTGGGATCTATCAAGGGTTTGTTTCAGATTATAAATATTGTTTGCGCTATCAATGAAACTTGCTATTTTATTTTAGCTTGCAAAAGTTGTCATGATCTGATCCGTGATTGACAACTAGGTCGTTATAATCTGTTAATCTGTGGATAGCTTAATCTGATTGATGAGTTAACCTTCAGATGCATTTTAATTTGTATGCTTAATCCCTCTGCATTAGTAGTGATAGGTTTATGATTTAATCTGTCGCGTTCTACACAGTGGAGTTCTAATCGGCTAGGATTTAGTCTTTAGAAACTTGTCACAATTTGCCGAACCCTATCCCTAATAAACTAGTAATTGAACTGCAAGACTTAACTTGGAAAGACCACCTGAACCCGAAGTTCCGCTTTTGTTATATTTTTATCAGTCACTCTTTGCTTGTTCTTAATTTTATTGACCAACAATTTCCCCCGATTTACAGCTTTTGCTAGGATTAGATTTACTTTCTTAGTCTCCTGGTTCGATACACCGGTTGCTCATATTACTTTACTGCTACGACCGGGAATTATTTTACAACCCATCGGTTTATTTTATTTGTTAATTTTAAGGATTAATTTGTAGTTTTAAATATATAAAAAAACTGTTTACAAATTGGCGCCGATGCCGGGGATCACAAGGACCTTAGGTAGCTAGAAATTAACAATAAAATAAACCTACGGGTTGCAAAATAATTCCCGGTCGTAGCAGTAAAGTAATATGAGAAACGGGGTATCGAACCAGGGAACTAAGACAGTAAATCTAATCCTAGCAAAAGCTGTAAATCGGGGGAATTGTTGGTCATAAAATTAAGAACAAGCAAAGAGTGATTGATAAAAATATAACGAAAGCGGAACTCCGGGTTCAGGTGGTCTTTCCTAGTTAAGTCTTGCAGTTTTATTACCAGTTTATTAGGGATAGGGTTCGGCAAATTCTGACAAGTTTCTAAAAGACTAAATCCTAGCCGATTAGAACTCCACTGTGTAGAATGCGACAGATTAAATCATAAACCTATCACTACTAATGCAGAGGGATTAAGCATACGAATTAAAATTGCATCTGAAGGTTAACTCATCAATCAGATTAAGCAATCCACAGATTAACAGATTATAACGACCTAGTTGTCAATCACGAATCAGATCTTGACAACTTTCGTAAAGCTAAAATAAAATAGCAAGTTTCATTGATAGCGCAAACAATATTTATAATCTGAAACAAACCGCTGATAGATCCCAAATCAAATAATAACAATTCTGCAAAATCTAATTATTTACAACCACCCTTCCCCGGAGTTTAATCCCTTAGCCGAGCATATCAAAAGAGGAAACAATTAGAGAAGAAGAGTAGAAATCATCTCTATGTCAAATCTCAAAGATTTGCTAGTTGTAGGGTTGAACAAAATGAAGAAATCGGAGCAGAAATTCCTCCTCAGTTGCACGGCTCTGCAGAGAAGAAAACTAGGTCGTGGTGTCTCCAATCTGAATTTTGAATCCTAAGTCGTGAATTGTGGATGGGTGGATGATTTTCTCTCCAAAGTCTCCATATTTTTAAGTGTAACTGAAGACTCTTTGTTTGCTCCTTGATGACCCATTTTAATTTCCTTCGGTTTCGCGAAGTAAATGAGGCCCTTTAGTTGATTCAGAAGTTAAGTTACTCTTTTCAATTTACTTCCGTCATCAATAAGTTATGGAAAACTCTAGAGTTACTATCTTCAACTAACTCCCTTCATCAATAACCTTTGGAGTTACTTTCTTTTATATTTCCAATCTCCCCCCTTCTTCTTCTCAATCCTTTCACGACAGTCTCGTAAATATATATATATAAATATATCACACCGGACACAACTTTGACAGGGTCCAAAATCTTCATATGAGCTCCGATTTGTTCCCCGTTTGCGGCGTTGGAAAGCTTGTGAGGAGATCTATGCATTTTCACCATCATTTCCTGCTTTTAAAATATAAATTTGCATCAGTTTTTGCCCAAAGTAAGAGTCATGAAAAGCATACGATAAGTGTGAGAAAGCGCATAAAAATGCTACATAAAATAAGAATTTAGCACCTATAAACCATATCAACTTCACACTTATCAAAGTTCTAGCGCGAGCTCCCTCAGACAGGTGTCCGACTAGTTTGGCACATGTCGTAGGCTGAGTGCGCTTGCAACCTTGCGTGCTAAGCCACTCATGACTTAAGTGCACTTGCAACCTTGCGTACTAAGCCACTTATTCACCTGTTTATCTGAATGATAAGCTTGACAAACATGTTGGATAAACACCACAGGTTTGCTATCATCAAAACGAAAGGTCCTTGACTTAACAATTTCCCCCTTTTTGATGATGGCAACTAATATAATAATATGTACTTTGACAACTCAAAGATTCAAAATTTGAGAGGTATTCCCCCTAAGAAGAATTCCCCCTGAGTTTGTTGAGGGTTGAAAGTAAGGAAAATTTCAACACAAAGTGACTACTTTTATGTTATACTATAACCATAGTAGAAAACTTTCATTATGATAATACATAATACAAGGAAGATAGACATAGTGTCACAACTACATATTCTTTCTTTCCCTTCTTTGCCATACAGCAAATTAGGGAGCAACTACACGACATAAAATATTGTAAAGGCCATAACATTCCATAGAGTACAAACTACAAACATGATCAAGATAATCAAGATGGAGTGACGTGTTTGGGCATCCCATTCATAATCATCTGGGCCAAAGGGTTCATCCTCCGAAAAAGAAGCTTTGATCCAAGATGGATTGGCTGTGGTAGGATTGATCAAAGGTGATTTAGCTGTGGTTGAAAGGTTGGACTCACCAGAATCTATTTCAAACTCCATGCAATGTGGAGAACTTGTATGTGATTGAGTGACTCTTGAGGTAATAGACCAAGCTGTAAGTGAGTCGGAGTCTTGTTGAACATAGCTTCGGGCGATGTATTTCTTTGGATGTTTTGTGAACATGAGTTTGCGAATGGTGGAATGAATGTTTTCTAATTTGAGTTGTAGGAGATTTGTGGAGTTTGTACCATTTATGAGAAGTGAAATGATGATTGTGAGCGGCAAATGAAGTGCGCAAGTATTTATAGACGCTTAGATATGCTTAACGACAGATTGGTGAATGGTATTAAATGAGGTGATACGTCTTGTGGGCTATGTGTGCAGGCCTTTTAGGTGTCAAGTTTTGAGATTGGATTAGTGGAATGGATGAGACTAAATATCTCAGATCAATTTGTAAATTTTAATCAAGGAAGAAGTAGCCAATACAATAAATTATTTCGGAACCAGTGATAATCATTCAAGTCAACAAGAAACAGTTGCATTTTCATTCATATAAAAGGTTTACTTGGAAACAGATAGTCAATGTCAAAATGAAAATTAATGGAAAACAAAATCTAAGCCTAGAGCTAGTTTTCTCATGGTTCACCCATATCTTAAGAGACAAAGAACTCTCAAGCTATGTGGGAGTCTATAAAATCTATTGCTCCATGAACCATGTGATGAACACTTGGTTCAATGGAGACAGCCTGCACAGCTATGAGAGTAACTCTCGCCCTCTTTAGAACATCCCTAGTTGAGGTATCCAGACTGGTCCCCGACCAGTCGTGGACCGGTGAAAGACTCCTCTTCCTTTTGAGTGCCGATGCTCTTGCAACTGGTCGTGGCTCTAACCTTGAGTCCTCGCACTTTGTAGGCTTCTGAGCGACCACAAGCTTATCCCCCTAAGTTTTATCCCCATTTTGGACAACATCTCTAGGCAGATGCTATCCTGAGCGGTGTGCACGCATTCGTGGAAACTGTTGGTGTCCACTCTGTTCTCTAATAGCGCATTTGTTACCACTCCTCCATACACAAGACCCTGGTTTACATAGCGGCTGTCCTCAATGGATAGCAGAATCATAACAGGGAGATCTATCTTCTCCTTGGTCTTCATTGTTGCTCCTTTGTTGAGAAAATTCACCATTCTTCCTTCTAGGTGTCCTAGGTCATTCCAAAGATTTTCCTTTGGAACAATCAGTCCTTCAGGTTCCAGGCCGAAAGTCTTGAAGATCCAACACTTGGAGATGTTGATTTTGATGCCTTGAACCCGTGAAATGATGTTGTCATCATCACTTTGGAGTGGTCCAAGACAGTGCATGTGCTCCTTCAGCAGTTCTGTGTAGACGGTGATGGGTTCTTGGAAGAAATCCACCTATCCTTGGTACTCCAACAGCTCCTAGACCCATCTTGTCCATCCACTCTAGGTCCAGTGTCTTTGGTAAGGCAGGACAGGACCTATCGTTGACAGTGTTTTTAAGACGCTTCTTGGATTGAGGAGGCGGAGGCTTGGCGACAGTTAGAAAGAGCTATTCTAGATCTTGATATTGTGATGATGAGGCCATTTTCTCCTTGCCTTGCAATTTTCTCAGATGCTCGCATTCCTGGAGCGTATAGATGATAGGAAACATTGACTCTGTGTTGCTTCCTTATTCTCGAGCTTGTCGTGGAGGCGTCAGTGACCTGTCATCGACAGGTGTCATCATCTGAGGAACGATCCCAGTTTCTTCCTCAAAGTCTAGTGTAGTCACACCTTCCTCTAGTATTTTTTCTGTTGGTGAGGCCTCCTCTTGTGAATTTTTGTCACTCTATATTTCCTCTTCTTCTAGCTGCTGAACGACAGCTCTTGCGGTTGCTGAAGGAGTGGCTTCCTTCTCGTCGCTGAAGTGCAACTTTCGAGTTACCTTTTCTGGTGTGGAGTGGGCTTTTTGTGGAGCTTCCTTTTGATTTTTGGTACGCTGAGAGGCACGAGTTGCACAAGTTACGCGACGTTGTGGCAGTAGAAAGGTGTTTTGTTTTTGGGATCTTTGGCTTTAGAGTGTTTGGTGGTGATTTTTGGTGAAGAATCTTGAGAACACATTTTGGTTTTCTGTGGTGGTAGGAGTTGGAAGTTTTTTGAGTTTAAGGATTTCAGTTTGAATGAGGTGATGAAGCTTGGGTAAGTAGAGATTTATATATTGTACCTCTTCCTGTTGTAGGTCGCCTTCGTTAGTCACCCTTCGCACAAGCTGATCTTCCAGATCTTTGGAAAGACGAGGGGGCGGCAATTCTCTGTGAGTTTCTATTGGCCTTATGTCGTCCACTTGCACTGAAGAAGCTTCCTTGAGTGCTACCTTGTTCTTAGAGCGGAGAGGATTTTGGTATCATGATTAATCGAAGGATTTATGGAGTTTTATAACCTTTCGCTAGAGAAATCTTAGAGTGGCTGTGAGGTAGGGATTTTTGCGCTTCATCTCACGAGAGTTTTTGTAAGAGAGAGAGAAATTGTTCTGAATGCTTAGGGAGATTAGAGAGAGTGAGGGCAATAGTGTGACAAGAGTAAAACTCTCGTCGCTCTTTTATAGATATCGAGTAACGGTCGGCGAACGCTCTTCTTCCGCTCTCTGACATGTCCCAACGGTACTATTCATAACGGGCAACGGTCGTGACAGGCTGTCATCGATCGTTGGCAGTTTTCCCATTTCTATCCGTTGAGCTTTCTCTAAACTAACCTCAGTTGTGGAAAATGACATATCTATTTCAAGTAGTCATTTGACATAACTTCTATGCATTAAACTGATCATTGACTACTGAACGACAATATTATAGGTGTTGCTCACATGTCGGTGACCGATCATGGGAATAAAAGACATTTTAATTGTGATCAGTGAATATCATTCCAAGATCATGAACAATCTTGGTGAATCTTTCTCTACTTAATGGCTTAGAAAATGTCAGCTGGTGGTCGGGTCTTCAGTAGAAATATACTTTAACCAAACTAATTTCTTTTTAACAACAATCTCTAAGAAAGTGATGTCTATGTCAATATGCTTCGTACGAGAATGATGCACAGGATTTTTGGAAATAGAGATGGCACTTGTATTATAAAATATAATTGGTAATGTACCTGTTTTGATGCCATGATCGCCAATTCGTTGTTTTGATTGTTGCTTGCTTGCTGACGTGCTCTTTTTATCATGATAGATCCTCCAAAATCTGCATCTGAAAATCCTATGATGTCACAGTTAGTGAATTTAGGATAAAAGAGACCAAGATTCATGGTCCTTTTAAGTAAATTAGGATTCTTTTCACTGCTGTGAGGTGACTTTCTCTTGCATCTGAAAATCCCAATGATCGTGGTTGACCGGTGGTCACCAGTTATGATGCCCATTTTGTGCCAATGACATTTGGGGTAAATGTTTTACACTCCTCCATTCCAAATCTCTTTTGCAAATCCTTTACGTACTTATCTTGGGATATGTAACACCCCTACCGCTAATACCGTCATTACCGTACCATGCTTACCTTCGCAGCGGATATTACTTACTCAACGGCGGGTGTACAATGCCGTTAGTCACCCATGGACTAACAAGGCGAGTTACAATACTACATCTATCGGTCTGATGAATATGAACATACCGAGTGATCTACACAATACAATACTTCCCATCGCATACTATCCATGATCCAATTACAACTCCAATACATTACTATACCGAGTATACTACAATCCTTAAGTACAGATACAGTTTAAACTTCCAAATTCGTATTACAATGCAAGTACAATTCCTACTATACAACTACCCATGCTTACGTAGCAGCCCCCGTCCTACTCTCTCGAACGGTGATCAGCTTCGGGTACCTGCACACTAAAAACGGTCCCCCGAGGGGGTCAGCTTACGCTGCATATGAAATCCGCATATACCGCGTGCTAACCGCGGTACGCCGACTACTTTGGGTCGGATATACATGGAGTTCATTTTACATGCATACATACATACTCATACTACACAATACATCAAAGATTCCTACATAAATACACAAGTACAGTACTTACTAAGGAAGACAATTCAACAGTCAACCATTCGTATTTGTTATACATTCATTACTCTTCGTACTGTGTTCGATATTCGTTACTCTACTCATACTTACTCCTTACTCTTGCATACTCATCACTCCATGTTCAATACCTTACTCGTACACGATCCTTACTCTATGCTCGTTACTATACTAGTGCATACTCACTACTCGATTCTCCATACTTACTCTTACATACTCAATACTCGATACTTACTCATACGTACTCAATACTCGGTACTCCTTACATACTCATACTTGCTTCTTACTCGATACTCATTACCTTACTCATACATACGCAATACTCATTGCTTTGGCCTCGGGCGGAGTCATACTCAAGACTCGCCACCGGACCTACAATACGAGGGCTATACGCTTAGCTCCTCAAATACTCAAATGTCCGTTCTACCGGACTACACGAATTCCCACACTCTTCTCTCAGAGCACAATACAACCTCATGGGTTAGCCTAGAAGTATCTCTCTCGATAACCTCTGTTAGCTTAGGGAATTACCACCGTCTAGTATCCTCAGATTTAAGGGTTTCCCCAACATATCGAATACTCTCTCGTTCGGGGCATACTTACATCAGTCGGGTCCTCTCATAATGGGTCGACTAATTACTAAGGGGTTTGGAGATCCCTCATCATTCTTTACTACTCTCATGGTTCATGTTTTGCACCAAGATTAGTTCCTCTAATAGAGGTTACTTATATACTTCCACTATTGTTGTTTGTGGATTACTCATTTCGTTTCTCCTACCGTTATCGGAGGTTTTACTCCGTACACTCTCTCACATTCTGGTGAGTTCATTGATTTACGTTATCGTTTATTGGTTCGTTGGTTTAGTGCGTTGCTACGGTTCCATTGGTTCACACATGACTCTTACCACGAGTCTATACACAATAAGACTCATCTATGAGTCGGTCTACGCACTAAGTGAGCCACACAATCAATCAAGAAAGGTTAGCTCAATCAACATACAACAAGATGCAACGAAAGGCAATAAACCGTTTTCATGCTTTAGTCTTGATTAGCCGGCATACAGCACACAAATCAACGTAACTCGGTTAGCATACGGGGCATGAGGAAATCATACCTTTCACCGGAGTTAGCTTTACCATGTGTTCCCTTGTTCCTTGGTTCACACTTGTTCCACTGATAATGTTTCAACATTATTATTAATACTATACTCTTATGATACATAAATAATTACTACTCCCGTACTTACCCCGTTATCCCGGTGTACTTAATGTTCTTATACTCTCACCTTGCTTAGTTACTTTTACACTTGTTTTCATATCATATACTTACTTTCTTACCTTTATTATTCAATTGTAGTGTACTACTACATATATAGCATATATGTGTATAGGCTATATATATATATATATATATAGATATATATATATATACATATGATTATCATGATCATATAGTAAATATTTTTTTTTTTGACTCGACCGGACTTGCGACCGACCTTGCAAGTCCGGTCCATTCCAGTAGCTACCAGTACGGGAATTTCTGGCTCGACCGAACTTGCATGTCCGGTCGCAAGTTCGGTCCATTCCAGTAGCTTGCATTACGGGAATTTTTCTGGCCGACCGAACTTGCAAGTCCGGTCGCAAGTTCGGTCCATTCCAGAAGGTTTCTGACGGAGAATTTTCTGGTCCGACCGAACGTGCAAGTCCGGTCGATTCCAGAAGGTTTCCCGTCTTTGTAAATCTGGGCTCGACCGAACTTGCAAGTCCGGTCGCAAGTCCGGTCCGGCCCAGTACAGTACTTCAGTTAAAATCTGTTTTCAGTCCTCTCTTTACCCATTACTTCCCCAATCTTCCTACATGTAGTCCCACATGTTTAAACACTATCTAGGCCCTCCAAATTGCCTTAGTTCATCCAACAATTCCTTACTCTTCTCTAAATCCACATACACAATTTCTCCTCACTTCCTTTCAATTCTTACAATTGTTTTCTTTACTCTCATGCTACAGATTTTCCTTCTAACTTTACCATTCAATACTCCCTCTACTAATGCTACTCCTAGTATCCCAAATACATTTCCAAGCAATTACAATATCTATACCCAAGTCTAACATTCCTTTACTAATTCTTGCACATTAAATTCTCCTAACTTCTCCAATGTATTCTTATACACTTTGCTACAGATTTTACACTTCTTATTCTCACACTACAATTACCATTCCAATGGTCATTAAACATCTCTACTATCCCCAATACATACCTTGGTTCTCCCATTCACCAAGTCATTCTTTAATGCACAATTCCTACCAAAATTTTGCCATAGCTCACTTATAATTCTTACTTATCCACACATACCCATCATCACCAAATCATTCCTATTCTAGCCACACCCATACAAGGGTCCTACCAGCAGTACAAGAAATCTTACAATATAATTTCACCAATATCCTCAATCACAATACAAATACTCATATACAATTATTTGGCTCTAAGGCCTACAATCCACATACTTGCTCTTAAATACTCAAACTTCACAATTCTCAATACTAGTACAAGGTTTTGGTTCTTTAAATATTTTACCCATTCCCACTACTCTAATGCAATAGAAATTACATTAGGAAGGAGCTCTTACCTTGAGTTTATACTTTCTTCTTTCTTTTCCATTTCTCATCTTCCTTTCTTTCTTGTCCAAATCGATTTTGTGGGGAATGGAGTTGCCAAACTCCATTCCCATTACCCAAGCACACAAAGACAAGCATAATTAACCTACTAACCCTCATAATAACACTAATTCATTGAAGTGTTTAAAATACAAATTCTAGGGTTTACCTTTGGAGTGCTTTAGGAGGGGTTTTAGCCCTTGGTTCAAGAAGGTGTTCTCACCACCATTGGAGGGTTGAAGCAAAGCTCCAAAACAAGAGGAAAAAACAAGGTCAAAGAGGGAGACAAGAATCGGCCACCAAGGAGATGGAGAAAAATGAGGTCTTTCATGGAGATTTTTACCTTGTTGGAAAGAGGGGACTCCAAGCTTCACAATGGTGTGCTTTTCTCTTCAAATGGGGAAAACCCATGGAGATGAAACTCACCCTTTCGAATTTTGAAAAGATAGAAATGTAGAGGAGGATGAGGGGGAGTTCAAATATGTGTTTGTTTTACATTTGGAGCTCAAATGGAGCTAGAGTTGAGGAAGAAGGAAGGAGAGCCATGGAAGCAGGGGGGAGAGCTCTCAAAATCGCCCAATGAGAGAAGGGAGGAGGGAGACGGTGAGAGAGGGGGAAATAGGAGAGAAGAAGGGGAAGTGAGAGTGAGAGGTGAGAGGGGGATATATTTTTTTATGTACTTTGTTTACTTTTTGCTTTTTGATTTACTTATTTGTTACTTGTGTGTGTGTGAGAGGGAGCTGTCTATAACAGTAAAATCGGCCCCCACACTGTATACTAGCTGGAGCGTTTTCGTTTTTACAGAAAACGCTCGTTATTTTACCCGGTTTTGATACTATTCACTAACCGGGCCCGTTTTCCGGGATTTTCTCGTTTAATTACTTTTTTATTGATTATTAAGCTTCCATAAATGCTTAATAATTATTATTTAATGATTTGTAATCTTTACGGGTCTGTTTGACCCACTTAAAGCCACGTTTTCGGGTTTCCTCGCAAAACGTGCGCTAAAGCTCTTTTAGCGTTTTAATACATTTCTTGGATCCGTTTTCTTCGGGAATCATTCCCGTATACTAATTAGGCATGAATAAGCCTTAGGAATACTTACGATACTATAACCGAGGTCTCGTACCTCCTATGGTTATTTAACGCTCATTTTAGCGTTTTCCGCTTTCTAAGCGTTTTTCTCATTTCTTTGGATTTATTTTCTTTACCAAAAATTACTTAGGCACTATTAGGCCCTTAAATACTATATTAGAATAATATAATCACCATATTTAAGTTCGGGGTATTTCAATCTACCCCCCTTAAAGAACTTTGCCCTCAAAGTTGGTGAATCTAATACTGTTACTCGTACCAATACTCTATGCTAAGGTTATGACCTCTACATATGACTTGTCAAACTCCAAATGTCTGACATGATGCATACTACGCATCCAAACAGCATGTCACTGCATGCATAGCAATCAAAAATATCCGTTTTACTTCTCTCCAAGGGGGTCCATCCGCAGACAATTAGGTACAATCCTCCCCAATGGAGAGTGATCCCTCAGGTACCGGTCACGTTTGAACACTTACGCTTTCTGGTTCACGGCCGTCATGACTTGAGCACTTACGCTTTCTGGCTCTACGGTCCTTTGGTTCTGATCAAATTCATTTGCACACATAGAGATCCTCAGGCACTTACTCATACTTACTTACTCATACTTACTCATACTTACTCGGGACTACGCTGCCCCAGTGCCTTTGGAAAAATACAAAACACACACTGTTACCGTACACCCGGTGTAGTGGTTTTAAACTACTCTACACTTCCACAGACTCAAAACTAGCTTCACCTCCTATGGTTTCGACCGGATACCCGTGCCTAGGCATGGAAGATCCACTAGCGTCCGTGGGAGCGGTTTTAAAACCGATCCTCCTTCTCGAGTTTGAAGAAAACGTTGTACCAAATTAGTTTTGGAAATTCATTTTGAAAACCTTGCATACATCTCCCAATTTCAATTTATGATGATCATTCCTATTACTAGTGTTATTATTGTGGCCACTTAGGGGAGCTTCCAGAGTCCTTCAACCCCAATGTGATCAGCATTGGTGTTGAATTATCCTTCCACCCCAATTTGTGTTCGGCTTCCCTTGATCGCTAGCAAATCAAGTTCCACTTCCCACCTCAATACAAACAGACAGATTGTCAAACATTATTTCATTTTCTATCTTTTTAATCTTGCTACTCATAATCATACACATACATTTCCCAATTTATATGATTCACTTACTTACTTACTAATCATTTCATCAATTATTGCTACATCTTCTCCAACTGCTATACTTAAGAATTCAAGGGTATAATATCCCATTAATTTGCTATACTCCAATTTATACTCATAAAATACATCGGTTGTACACCGATTCATACTCATTACATACGTCGGTTGTATACCGATTTATACTCATTACATACATCGGTTCCGTACCGATTTATACTCCTCAAGTCTCCCATACATACTCATTCTTCATACTATTACCAATCGGGTTTCTCATTACCCTGGAGTTTCTCTACTCCTTTTCCTATACTTACTTCCCAAATTACCATAATTACACGATGAGTGAATACAAATGTTTATGTAACATAAGTATCAACCATCAAAACGAATTCTCTTGCGCTATGCGCATTGTAGTTTACGCACCTATCACGTAAAACATACATTTCGCAGTTTTCGCTCTACCCCCCTTAAAAGGGATTACGCCCACGTAATCTACCATGTGTCAACATTGGACATTGGTCGAAGGCATTCAGCCGTCATGGAGTGGTTCAGTTTCCATGCGGTCTATTATACAATGTTCCTTGATCAACGGGTCTTAACCGTACTGTCGGTTAGTCCCTGCATCAAGAATTTTCATCGGAGTTTATTTAACTCTTGATCGGATTCGGTTCTAGCCTGAATGGCTTTAAGGCATTAACGATTAGCCTTTTGTTCACTAGGTGTACTTCACTTAGAATTCTGGCCCACTAGCTTCTGCTGCGCGACCCTGATAACTTGGGTTATTCGCCCTTCTTGTTTCTTAAATGTGCTATACAACACCTTTTCCCTTCTTATTGTGGGAATAAGGTTTATTGACCAAGTGTGGTGTTCTCTTACCGTGCTCGAATTCGGTGAGTTGTAGATTCATAACCAGCTCTCTGGCAATGTATATACATACTGTTGTGTTTGTAGTGATCATTCACTTGGTTCTCCGACTTATTGTCGGTTGAGGTTAAGTCACTACTTAGTTGTAGTGCTTCCTCTGTCGTTAGTAGCTTCTGAGCTTCACCAGTTTCTCTGGTTCATTACAAGTGTTCTTTACTTGTATGACCTTGCATTTTCCATGCGTCGGTCCTTGTGACTTTCTTAAGTCTCCTTTCGCTTTTATTCCAATGGAATTCACATCTTGTGATTGTTGGTGTGTTTCACACTCTTCGTGTTCTTTGGCCTTAGGCCGCACGGTTTGTTTCTAAGCTTTTGCTTGACTGGCTTATGCCATGTTTACTGTGTGAAAGGAGGGATTTACCATGATTTACATTTCCATTTTCCTAGCTATCTCACTGATCATTAACTGCACAAGTGCAATACCAAAACACTCAGTCCTACAGAGTGCAGAGGCGTAAACGCTTGGCAGTAACTCTCTTATGAGATCGCAATAGGAATTATTGTTACTCCTTGAGGTGGTGTTTCATCATTTCGTGCGGACTCCTGGCTTGTTGCCCGGTCTGTCCACTATCTCGAATTAACAACCCCATAGTATTGGGTGGTTATTCACATACGTTGGTCGCCTGTTGCGCACCATGTTCTTACTGATTTCACGGTATTGGTCTACATGGCATCCACTGTTGCTAGCTTCAGCTCATGCATCTCCATCATTCATACGATGGTTTCCCATGTATTGGCAATACCGAATATGGTATTCCTTTATTTTTCTGAGCTCCCTGAGCATCATTGGTTTTATAACCGGTTACTCCTTGGTTGTCATCAATTGCTGTTGAAGCTTATTTCAATTGCTTGGCAATAATTGTATGCTCAAGCTTGACTACATTAGTAGTTCTGAAAAGGATATATTTCCGACAGTTGCTGATGGTATCCCCTTCTTGGGATCCACGCGTTCACCGCTCTTGCGGTCTCACGTTTATGAGGAAATTCTCCATTATTGGTTGTTGCTCTTTTGTCGGTGTCATTCTTGACAACTTTCACATAGTTCACCTTGTTTTGCAACCGTTGGGTTGTGTGGTAACAGTTTCATGGCATACTAGATATTCGCCTAGAGCTCTGCTCATCGTAAGCCGTTCCGAAGTGGTTACTTCTCCGTATACCATATGATGGCTTGGAGGTGATACTGGGCTCCATGATAAGATCATCGCATCACGCTTCCGTTGTTGGAGACCCTTTTGCATTTTGGTATTGATCGATATCATCTATTAATCTGGGGTATCCCCTGTCAAGTGGGATCCCTTCGGTGTTCTAACCGAAGTTCGTTCCAATTGTGGTGTTCTTACCACGACTTTTCATCCAACTGTGTTGACTTGATACCCTTTATGGATTGCTCCTGGGTGTTATTGATTATGCTATCGCATCTGGCTGATATTTATAGCATGTTCAGTTCGTCATCCTACCTTGCGGTTCAGGATCTTAGTTATCCCGTTAAGGGTTATAAAGTCTCCCGTTCTTAGGGTAGACCTTTGGTGTTTTTTTTGTGTTATAGCGGATTGATATCCCTTCCGGTGATGAATGGTATTTCTGGTACCTTATAAATCACCCTGTGTGTTTTGTGGTAGTTGTTCTGGGAGTTCTATCCCGTTCATTGAACACTGATGTGTTAATGTTAGGTATTTGCCTTACTTAGGTTCCTCGTGACATATCCAATGTCTTATCCCGTTGTTAGTGCTTCTTGCACTTTCAACTCTTACTCATCCTCCTGTAGTAGGTTCTTGACTCCTTAGCTCGTAGCTTATCTGAGTTTCTTTTGTTCGGTTGAGGTAACCAGTTGTTCTGTTTTAATTTACTTATGGTCCGTAGAACAGAGTTGACTACTTCCCGTGTTTCGTACACTACATGTATACATACGTGGGGTACCGTCTTGGCACGTTACCACTTACCTAACTATCTGTCAGGCCCGCAAGCTCCTTCGGAGTGCGGTCGTCCCACATCCCGTATTTGGGTACACTCGTAGTGTTCGTCACACGCCTAGGTGAAGTATTCTATTGTCAACTCCTCTTGTATCATTCTATGATACTCACCGTAATTCCGTCTGTTTGGTTTTAAAATCCAAGGTTTAAAAGAAGAGTTTGTGATTTTGAAAGAAAAATTTGGGTTTTGAAATAACAGTTCAGTGTTAAAAGGAATTCTTCATGGCGTTGCCATGATTGAAGTCTTGACCAAGTTCAGCTTCTTGCTGATTGGTATGTCCTTAATACAATGGTCGTGCCGTTAGGCCTTCCCGAGGGTTCGTTATCTAACATCCTTAGGATTGGTGATCCTATATTTGCTCCATTCGTCATAGCGGTACTTGACAAGTATCTGCGGGTTGTTAGAAGTATTCCAATCGTCTGTAGTTGCTGCACTTGCCCTGGGCAAGTGCGCGGGTAGGTTGTTTTTCGGTTAACGCATACCGGTGGCGGTATCGTTTCCATCCATAATTGGTGGTTTATTAGGTCTTCATTCGATCCTTTGATCTTGGTGATCGATCTCCTGAGTCGCTTCTCAGTATACTTGACATGATTGTCGTCCATCCGGGTGTCTCACACCTTCAGTGTGGTTAACGAGACTTGACTTATTCTTAGGATCCAGGTTGTGGTCCTATAGGTGTATGTGTTATGGTTTCTTTCATAGTGGTCTGAACTATGTTGTTCGGTTACTGCAGCCTCTTGGCATGTAGGTTTGGTATTAATCCAACCTCGACTAACTCCTTAGTCGGTTTGTATACCGTTGTTGGTATCATCAAAGATTACGGTCCGTAGACTCTCTTGTCTCGGCTTGTTACTCCATTTTCCTTGCTTCATTGCGCGACTGTGCTTCTCTTCTTGCTGGCTACACATGGTTCTCGCGACTGCGAAGCATGTCGCCCCATGGTGCCATAAATTCCATTATCCTTGTGTCTAGGATCTTCATTCCTCCGCCATTAAGTGCGGTCCTTGTCATTCAACGGGAACCGTCTTCGGGACTTCCAGTTCTTGGACTCTACCGTATAAGACAGGTTCTTTTCTAATAAGGTTATTTGCAACTGCCAGATCGGGTAATACCCGAGTGTGAGAGGTCTTTCCATTCTCTGGCGTTCTTGTCCCAACTTACAACGGGGGACGCGGAGGGCGGGTATGGTTATTAGGTATCCAGATCACACTGGAAATTCCTATCTAGCGTCCTCACACACTAGCACTCAACCATAGCCCTAAGTCTCTACTTCCTAACTCGGTATTTACCTAAACTCGGTATTTCATCCATCAGAGCGACACTTCGCTCTGATACCACTTTTTGTAACACCCCTACCGCTAATACCGTCATTACGTACCATACTTACCTTCGCAGCGGATATTACTTACTCAACGGCGGGTGTACAATGCCGTTAGTCACCCACGTGACTAACAAGGCGAGTTACAATACTACATTCTATCGGTCTGATGAATATGAACATACCGAGTGATCTACACAATACAATACTTCCCATGCATACTTATCCATGATCCAATTACAACTCCAATACATTACTATACCGAGTATACTACAATCCTTAAGTTACCGATACAGTTTAAACTTCCAAATTCGTATTACAATGCAAGTACCAATTCCTACTATACAACTACCCATGCTTACGTAGCAGCCCCGTCCTACTCTCTCGAACGGTGATCAGCTTCGGGTACCTGCACACTAAAAACGGTCCCCCGAGGGGGTCAGCTTACGCTGCATATGAAATCCGCATATACCGCGTGCTAACCGCGGTACGCCGACTACTTTGGGTCGGATATACATGGAGTTCATTTTACATGCATACATACATACTCATACTACACAATACATCAAAGATTCCTACATAAATACACAAGTACAGTACTTACTAAGGAAGACAATTCAATAGTCAACCATTCGTATTTGTTATACATTCATTACTCTTCGTACTGTGTTCGATATTCGTTACTCTACTCATACTTACTCCTTACTCTTGCATACTCATCACTCCATGTTCAATACCTTACTCGTACACGATCCTTACTCTGTGCTCGTTACTATACTAGTGCATACTCACTACTCGATTCTCCATACATACTCTTACATACTCAATACTCGATACTTACTCATACGTACTCAATACTCGGTACTCCTTACATACTCATACTTGCTTCTTACTCGATACTCATTACCTTACTCATACATACGCAATACTCATTGCTTTGGCCTCTGGGCGGAGTCATACTCAAGACTCGCCACCGGACCTACAATACGAGGGCTATACGCTTAGCTCCTCAAATACTCAAATGTCCGTTCTACCGGACTACACGAATTCCCAACACTCTTCTCTCAGAGCACAATACAACCTCATGGGTTAGCCTAGAAGTATCTCTCTCGATAACCTCTGTTAGCTTAGGGAATTACCACCGTCTAGTATCCTCAGATTTAAGGGTTTCCCCAACATATCGAATACTCTCTCGTTCGGGGCATATTACATCAGTCGGGTCCTCTCATAATGGGTCGACTAATTACTAAGGGGTTTGGAGATCCTCATCATTCTTTACTACTCTCATGGTTCATGTTTGCACCAAGATTAGTTCTTCTCTAATAGAGGTTACTTATATCCTTCCACTACTGTTCGTTTGTGGATTACTCATTTTGTTTCTCCTACCGTTATCGGGAGGTTATTACTCCCGTACACTCTCTCACATTCTGGTGAGTTCATTGATTTACGTTATCGTTTATTGGTCGTTGGTTTAGTGCGTTGCTACGGTTCCATTGGTTCACACATGACTCTTACCACGAGTCTATACACAATAAGACTCATCTATGAGTCGGTCTACGCACTAAGTGAGGCCACACAATCAATCAAGAAAGGTTAGCTCAATCAACATACAACAAGACATGCAACGAAAGGCAATAAACCGTTTTCATGCTTTAGTCTTGATTAGCCGGCATACAGCACACAAATCAACGTAACTCGGTTAGCATACGGGGCATGAGGAAATCATACCTTTCACCGGAGTTAGCTTACCATGTGTTCCCTTGTTCCTTGGTTCACACTTGTTCCACTGATAATGTTTCAACATTATTATTAATACTATACTCTTATGATACACAAATAATTACTACTCCCGTACTTACCCGTTATCCCGGTGTACTTAATGTTCTTATACTCTCACCTTGCTTAGTTACTTTTACACTTGTTTTCATACTCATATACTTACTTTCTTACCTTTATTATTTCAGTTGTAGTGTACTACTACATATATATGCATATATGTGTATAGGCTATATATATATATATATATATGATTATCATGATCATATAGTGAATTTTTTTTTTTTTGACTCGACCGGACTTGCGACCGACCTTGCAAGTCCGGTCCATTCCAGTAGCTACCAGTACGGGGAACTTTCTGGCTCGACCGAACTTGCATGTCCGGTCGCAAGTTCGGTCCATTCCAGTAGCTTGCATTACGGGAATTTTTCTGGCCGACCGAACTTGCAAGTCCGGTCGCAAGTTCGGTCCATTCCAGAAGGTTTCTGACGGGAGAATTTTCTGGTCCGACCGAACTTGCATGTCCGGTCGCAAGTCCGGTCGATTCCAGAAGGTTTCCCGTCTTTGTAAATCTGGGCTCGACCGAACTTGCAAGTCCGGTCGCAAGTCCGGTCCGGCCCAGTACTTCAGTTTAAAATCTGATTTCAGTCCTCTCTTTTACCCATTACTTCCCCAATCTTCCTACATGTAGTCCCACATGTTTAAACACTATCTAGGCCCTCCAAATTGCCTTAGTTCATCCAACAATTCCTTACTCTTCTCTAAATCCACATACACAATTTCTCTTCACTTCCTTTCAATTCTTACAATTGTTTTCTTTACTCTCATGCTACAGATTTTCCTTCTAACCTTTACCATTCAATACTCCCTCTAATGCTACTCCTAGTATCCCAAATACATTTCCAAGCAATTACAATATCTATACCCAAGTCTAACATTCCTTTACTAATTCTTGCACATTAAATTCTCCTAACTTCTCCAATGTATTCTTATACACTTTGCTACAGATTTTACACTTCTTATCTCTCACACTACAATTACCATTCCAATGGTCATAAACATCTCTACTATCCCAATACATACCTTGGTTCTCCCATTCACCAAGTCATTCTTTAATGCACAATTCCTACCAAAATTTTGCCATAGCTCACCTATAATTCTTACTTATCCACACATACCCATCACCACAAATCATTCCTATTCTAGCTACACCCATACAAGGGTCCTACCAGCAATACAAGAAATCTTACAATATAATTTCACCAATACTTCCTCAATCCACAATACAAATACTCATATACAATTATTTGGCTCTAAGCCTATAATCCACATACTTGCTCTTAAATACTCAAACTTCACAATTCTCAATACTAGTACAGGTTTTGGGTTCTTTAAATATTTTACCCATTCCCACTACTCTAATGCAATAGAATCTACATTAGGAAGGAGCTCTTACCTTGAGTTTATACTTCTTCTTTCTTTTCCATTTCTCATCTTCTCTTTCTTGTCCAAATCGATTTTGTGGGGAATGGGGTTGCCAAACTCCATTCCCATTACCCAAGCACACAAAGACAAGCATAATTAACCTACTAACCCTCATAATAACACTAATTCATTGAAGTGTTTAAAATACAAATTCTAGGGTTTACCTTTGGAGTGCTTTAGGAGGGGTTTTAGCCCTTGGTTCAAGAAGGTGTTCTCACCACCATTGGAGGGTTGAAGCAAAGCTCCAAAACAAGAGGAAAAACAAGGTGAGAGAGGGAGAAGAATCGGCCACCAAGGAGATGGAGAAAATGAGGTCTTTCTTGGAGATTTTTACCTTGTTGGAAAGAGGAGGCTCCAAGCTTCACAATGGTGTGCTTTCTCTTCAAATGGGGAAAACCCATGGAGATGAAACTCACCCTTTTCGAATTTTGAAAAGATAGAAATGTAGAGGAGGATGAGGGGAGTTCAAATATGTGTTTTGTTTTACATTTGGAGCTCAAATGGAGCTAGAGCTTGAGGAAGAAGGAAGGAGAGCCATGGAAGCCATGGGAGAGCTCTCAAAATCGCCCAAATGAGAGAAGGGAGGAGGGAGACGGTGAGAGAGGGGGAAAAGGAGAGAGAAGAGGGAAAGTGAGAGTGAGAGGTGAGAGGGGGATGAGAGGTGAGAGGGGTATTTTTCTTTATGTACTTTGTTTACTTTTTGCTTTTGATTTACTTATTTGTTACTTGTGTGTGTGTGTGAGAGAGCTGTCTATAACAGTAAAAATCGGCCCCCACACTGTTATACTAGCTGGAGCGTTCTTGTTTTTTACAGAAACGCTCGTTATTTTACCCGGTTTTGATACTATTCACTAACCGGGCCCGTTTTCAGGATTTTCTCGTTTTTATTGATTATTAAGCTTCCATAAATGCTTAATAATTATTATTAATGATTTGTAATCTTTACGGGTCTGTTTGACCACTTAAAGCCACATTTTCGGGTTTCCTCGGAAATGTGCGCTAAAGCTCTTTTAGCGTTTTAATATATTTCTTGGATCCGTTTTCTTCGGGAATCATTCCCGTATACTAATTAGGCATGAATAAGCCTTAGGAATACTTACGATACTATAACCGAGGTCTCGTACCTCCTATGGTTATTTAACGCTCATTTTAGCGTTTTCCGCTTTCTAAGCGTTTTTCTCATTTTTTGGATTTATTTCTTTACCAAAAATTACTTAGGCACTATTAGGCCCTTAAATACTATATTAGAATAATATAATCACCATATTTAAGTTCGGGGTATTTCAGGGATATGATAGTCCCTTTGACATTTTGCTTGACTGAAGTCCTAGAAAGAACTTCAATTCTCCTAGATCACTCATCTCAAATTCCTTTTTCATCAAAGCTTCAAACTTCTTGCAATATTTCTCATCAGAGGCTCCAAAGATTATATCATCGACATATACTTGCACAATTAAGAAATCCCTTTTGTTATTGTTGACAAACAAGGTTTTATCCACCTTTCCTCTCTTGAATTGGTTTTCTAGAAGATAAGAAGATAGACGATCATACCATGATCTTGGATCTTGTTTGAGCCCATAAAGAGCTTTGTCAAGCTTGAGTACCATATCCTTTCTTTCTTGTGTCTCCAATCTTGGGGGTTGTTCAACATATACTTCCTCTTTGACGTACCCATTGAGGAAGGCACTTTTGATGTCAAGTTGGAAGAGTTTGATTCCTTTGTGTGCATCAAATGAAATTTGTAATCTGATGGACTCCATCCTTGCTACTGGAGTGAAGGTTTCTTGGAAGTCTATCCCTTCTTGTTGATGATCCTTGAGCTACCAGACGAGCTTTGTTTCTAACGGCTTCTCCCATCTTATTCAACATGTTTCTAAGGACCCATTTGTGCCAAGAACACCTTGAAGTGAAGGACGAGGCACAAGATGCCAGACTTTGCATCTTTCAAACTGATTTAATTTTTATTGCATTGCATTATTCCAGTCTGAGTCTTGAAGTGCTTCTTTGATGTTCTTGGGCTCGATGGGTGAGACTATCGTTGAGAAGGCTAGAAGATCTCGAATTTGTGCTCTTGTTTGAGTTCCTTGGAGATATCTGATATGATGTTCTCCACTAGATGATATTTTTACATAGTACGAGATTGATGAATGGTGATTGATGGTGATAGGGGATCTTCGACATCATTGTTTCTTCGACGACATGTTGTTGACTTGTCGCTGACATATCAAGCAAGTTTTCTTCAGTCGGTTATTCATCTTTGGGATTATCTGTGTGATCCTAATCAGCTAGATCAAATCCAAATTCTTCATCTTCTTCAGATTTCTTGACTTTGTGAACATCAGCCTCAGCAAAGACCACATGCACACTTTCTTCCACCTTCAGTGTCCTTTTGTTGTATACTTTGTATGTCTGGCTCCTTTCAGAGTACCCAAGGAAGATGTGAAATACCCCTAACTAATTAAACATTGATTAAACATTTAATTAATTAAATTAAGGCTTAAACATGCTTTAAAACCAGTTTAAATACAACAATGGTCAACATAAAGCAAATATTGCACCCTTTGACCATTTAGGGCAAATATATGCCCAAATTAACTCCTTGGGATCTAAAATTAATTCCTAAGCATATTAACACATTAATGAACGTAATAAAATTATTGGATAACACTCCAACATAAAGAACAAGCATTAACATGCTTAAAAGTCACTTAGGGCAAAAATATGCTCTAAGAAACCTTAAAGGTCTTATGACCTCCATTTGATTCCAAATGGATTCCTAAGTTTAGTAATCATGTAATGGATATAATATAACCATTACCAAAGAAAACCAAGCTTAAAAACAAGCTTTAACACAAAGTGTGTCTTAAAACACCTTAAAGCACATTTTTGTGTATAACTCCAAAAGTATTGGTTTTATGCCACTTTAAGGACCATATTACATTCATAATAACATTATCGTGTCATGATGTACCACATTATAAGTTCCAAATCAAAGTTTTCAAATAAAATAAAAATGGGTGATTTTGGGTGTGAATAGTACCCAAAAATAACATTTAATTACCTAGTTTAATTAATGGTAAAACTTGGTCTTGGTCTTGACCAGCATTTGCCGCCTGCCTATTAAGCCATCTCTATTCATTTTCCAACTTAATTACCTACCAAGACTAGTGAGTCACCGGTTACCATCATCTAGCTAGATTAGTAAACTCTACTACACTTCTTACACTTTATATTATTAAAGTCAAGTATACCTTTCCCACTCTGACTACATGTTGCCACCAGCCTGTGGTTATCCTCTCTTTATCAAGTTAAATAAAATATCTTCCAAGACTTATCCAATAAGGTACTAAAGTAATCTCCTACTACTTTATGAACTAACTAGTCATTCCCTCATTCCATCTTCCTCCCAGCCGTAAGTTTCAGACCAAACCCTCTATTTTTCCCCTTGCAAACCGAGAGCAACCGCTCAACTTCAATGGAGAAGACCTCTTAATCTAGGTAAGCTCCTAAGTCACAAATATGTTCATTCTCTTCCTCTCTTCTTCTTTCTTCTTAATGAGCTGATCAAATCCCATTTCCATCCTCTCTCCCAGTGTGGGTTGATGCTCAAAGTTGGAGGGAATACTCGGCTGGAAATCAAAAAAAAAGAAGAGAAGTTAGCTAAGTAGCTAACTAAGGTAAAAATGTGTTAAGGTTGTAAATCCTCCTCCATTCATTTCCGGTTTTTGCGTCTTCATTCCTAAGCTTCTTCTCTCCCTCTTGACATGTATTTTCGGTGGAGATACCAACCCCATGACGTGCTGCTTCTCATAGTGTTAATAAGCCTAGTAAAGGTCACTTATACAAGGTAGAACACTAATACCTTACCCACCTTGTATTACCGGTTCTGTATGCTGATTTATATGGTGTTTTAACACCTTGGTTTGGCTCCTAAATTCAGGCGACAATAGCC
Organism: Limonium bicolor; assembly: GCA_023374045.1. Taxonomy (NCBI): domain Eukaryota; kingdom Viridiplantae; phylum Streptophyta; class Magnoliopsida; order Caryophyllales; family Plumbaginaceae; genus Limonium; species Limonium bicolor. The sequence continues at coordinate 27,152,430 of CM041782.1, forward strand.
CTTACATAGCCTACCATATTAAGGTAAAGTCATGCTTTGATTAAGCTTATAATATGCCTTAATTAATGGTTAATGTTGCAAGACTAATGCAAGTGTTTCTCTGCATAAAGGTGGCGTAATGTTGCTGGTAACTTGGGAGAATTCTGCCTAAGAGGTGGAAATTAAATCCAACATTAATCTAGCACGGTAAGTTGAGTTCCTACCTAAGTGAAGTGTTAAACAAGTGTGTATGTGAATTAAAGTTCAAAAACCTAACTTAAATATATGTATAGATGAAGCCGTGAGCTTGAAGTGGAGCTTGGCTGGATTAATTGCTATAAAAGCAAGTAAGTATACTTAACTCTCTTATTATATAGTTTCTATGTCATTGGTAACACATTTAATTACTACCGAGAGCATAAGGAGTATTAAATGATTTAAATGTGTATTATAATATTGTATAGTATTTGGCTAGCTTGCTTAGCTTATAAATGACTTATAATGTCATAGAAAAATAGTATAAGTGGCAAAGTGTAATTTATAAAATTATTTTGAGTGTGGAAGATGGAAACCATGAGTTTATTGGAATTATTTGGACAAAACTATGTATTATAATGTGGTATACCATTTTTAGTAAGTTAACCTAACGTTTATGTGACAAAAATGTCATAGAAATTAATTAATGATTGATTAAAACACAATTTATAAAATATTGTTACCAGTAGAAACCAAAACCGTAAGCTATAATGTCTTTTATGACATTTATAAGTAATTTATATTAAGTATTAAGGTTTGTAACCAAGCCATGTATTTAGGCTTTTAACTTTATGTTTTATTAAGTTTAAAATAATTATTGGATTAATAAATAATTACCGAATGAGAATTGGGGTGGACTTGTAATTAACAATGAATGTAGGAGGCTAAATAATAATTATAGCCAAAACTTATACTAAAAGGTTACTAAAAATAAATTTTATAAGTTGTTATAAAATATGGGGTCAAAATGCAATTTTTTGAAAAGTATCGGGTCAAACTGTAATTAGTTAAACTTGGTGGTTAAACTAGAGGTCAATCGTCAATATTGACCATGTTTTGGTACCTTGACCAAATTTTGTCATAAATAATTAATTTATGAACTTATAATAACATGATAAGCTAAACATTGAATTTATAAAATTTATGGGGTAAAACTACAAATACCGAAAATTTAGTGTTCATGAGGTAAATATAACACTTTATACCTTAGCATGAAGTTTGATGATTTTTGGAATTTAATAAAAGCTATATACTAGGATAAGTGTATATATATGGTTTTTATAACATTAAAGTATAGGTTATAAAACTAGGTGAAATTTGCAAAGTATAGTGGGGGCAGAAATTAAAATGGAATAGCCCTAGGGGTCTGTTCGAAAATTAATAAACTTAAAACTATAGGTTATGCAAAATTATAAGTATTAAAATAACATAATATAAACTATGTGTTACGTGTTATAATATTTGTGGTAAAAATGTAAATATGGAAAATAAGGTTGCTGGAAAATAAACCAAAATAGAAAATGGGTCTTTTTGGCAAGTATGGAAAAATTAAATGAACCTAAACTATAGGTTATACATGTTTTAAATAAAGAAATGATATAACATATGGTATATGTGACATACTATAATATATGTGGCAACATTGTAATTATAAGAAGTTATAATGTGCTGGAAAATGAAATAGAACATACTATTTGGTCTGTTCGGAATTTTGCAAACATATAACCATAGGTTATATTACTTATATGGTTAAAATGATATAATATAAGTATATGTTACATTATATAATATGTGTGTATAAATTGTAATAAAGGAAAAATATGGAATGTGAAGAAAAATGAGATTATACTATATGTGCCAAACCGACAATATATACATCTTGGAATAAAACTATAGGTTATGTTTATTATAAGGTTAAAATGTTATGACATATGATATGTATAACATTATATTAATATGTGTGGCAACATTGTAATAATGGAAAAATGAGGGGAATTGATGAAAATCATAATATTATTACTTAAGCCTTACGGCAATACAATAAGGTTTTATTAAAACCTTAGGTTATAATGTTTAATGCAATATAAAATATCATATTATATGATATAATGACATTAATGTAACATTGTATAAATTATGTGGTCAAAACATAAATAAGGAAGTAATGGGCTGTAGCGCAAATAATAAAGTTTGAAATTGAATTTTTAACTATAGTTTACAATGATATAAATACTATAGTATTACATAAATTAATGTGATTAAATGAAACAATTATCATTAATAATATCACATGAAATAATGTGACAATTAATGAGAAATGGAATTTATAAACTAAGGTTAGTATTAAAATAAACCTTAGGAATTATAAATATATGTCATGAAATGTTACCAATATTAAGATAAGGTTCTTAATATAAATTGCATCAAATAATGCAACAAATGAAAATATTCATCTTACATAAGATGATAATAATGTGGCATATAATAAAAGAGTATAACTTATGCAATATGAATGTATAAGTGTTGCGCAAGCATATATTAAAAATATACATATTAAGTATATGGTATAGTTGGAACTATATAATATAGTGCATGTATGCATGCAACTATATATTATATGATTAAATCAAATAAAAACAACATATATAAATGTATATGTAAAAACCGAAAGTATATAAGTATATAACAAATGGTTTTAATGTCATGAAATGATAAATGGCAAGTGTTATGACATTAGTAAAATATATACTATAAGTCATACAATTACAAATTAAAGTATAGTTTATTAAAATGAATAATGAGGTGTATAATATATAGTACAATATTACATGGATAAGTACTAATGCCATAAAACATTAGTGCATAAGCATAAATTGCGATGCAAATTAAAGTTGCATGAATACATGCAACTATACACTATAACTGTATATCGTATACCTAACCGGAACGGTTAAATCAATACCTAAGTATAAACATGAATATATATTCGTATACTCGTAAATATAAGGAATAAATCCTAACATTTGAATACGCTATAACTAAGACGTCTTTATAACCGACTCATTTAAAATAAACCCGGGCATTGGTAATTAATTCGTATTAGACTGACGAGTTCGTATAACGATACCTTAACAAATAACTATTGAAATCCGGGGATGAAAGGTCGGGATTACTTGTGGTGTTCGGATTTACCGAGCTTAAGTAAGTCATGTGGATTGACTTGTAGTGTGTTTGATATTTAGATCGTATCACCGACGAAGGTGCTTGACGAGCTAGTGGTCTACTGCGCAACCTAGGTCTTTGGTGAATGGTATGTAAAGAGGTCTGATCTGAGATGTCCTGAGGGCTTCCTCGGGCTCAGATATGTGTGTTGAATAATGTGTGTGATGTATGTATGTATGTGTGTGTATGTGTGAATGTATAAATACTATGTGATGATAAACTGTTTATTATCCCGCATTACATTAATTATGCGCGAACGACCTACGGGACTAATAATACGTCGACTATAGATTGACTTATATGAATCTACATATACGAGTAATGTGATTGTGATTGTCATTGTCTGACATAATACGTTAAGTATTATAAGTTATATAATTATAACCTAAGTAAAATACTTAGGAATGAGATACGACATCGTCGATCTCTATAGCTTGACTCGAACATGAATATGACCTAGACTACTTCTAGATGTGCGTAAGACCCGCAGGGCAGCCAAGTAAAATGTCATTTCTCCAGACCTAAAACTGTACTTGGGTTGAAATACCCCAAACCTTGGTATGTTGTGTAAATGTTAAACTATGGTATTAAAAGGCTAAAAAGTGCCTTAGAAACATCAATGTACAATTTAAACCATAGTAAAAACACAATAAAACACTAAGACACGGTTTGAGCAAAAACGTGCTCTAAGCTCGGAGTGAACTTGGTTAGGACCCAAAGAGCCTACCAAGACTTGATAATATTTAATTATGATTTTATAAGGCTAATTAAGTCCTTATGAAACCTTGGTAGACAATGAAACCAAACAAACATAAATAAACACCTTAAGGTCAATATGGGCTAAAATGTGCTCCAAGCTTGGGATAAATTTGTATAAGACCTAATGGTCATACCTATACCTTATAAATATGTTAATGAACATATTAAATCAATTACCAAAGAAAACCAAGCTTGAAAACAAGTTAAGACACAAAAAGTGCTTTAAGGAGTCTTAAAGCACGGTTTTGAAAAATTGTCTTGTAAATGAGTTTTGGGTGGCTAGATGTCCATCATTACTCTTTAATTAGTATGTGTACTATATAGTATCACATTTGGGTGGCTATATCAATAGGAAATCAAAAATTTCACTTCTATGTGCCTTGTTTTTATGATAGTGATTTTATAAGCTAGTTTGTAACTATTTTATAGGTAATTTATCATAAGTAATTAAATTGACAAATAAAGACTAAGTACCCTTATGTAATAAAGGGGGCCGGTTTTCTTGAGTGTGGTGACTCACCACTCACTTGTTAACTTGATAAATAAATAAGATGACTAATTTTGTTACTATTTACTTTATAAGAACAAATATCTTCTTAAAGCAAATTCTATCTTCATTCTCCTTTCCTTCCTCATTTCACACGGTTCCAACCTTCTTCATCCTCTCTTCTTGCTTCTCTCTCACGGTAATATAGCACCACCACCATATGCCATCTTCAATCCCTTGTAACTCCTAGCTCACTTTGCCAAATCAAAAAACTAAGACCACCAATCTCTTAGTCTCATCAAGCTCTTCAACTTCATCCTTTCAAAGTTTCAAGAGCTCCATTTTGGTGCCAAGAGGAATCTCTATGGGAGGAGCTTGAGTTCTTCTTTTCACATATTCTTGTTCTCCTTTGCTTCAAGGTAAGGAAACTCAAAGAAAAATGACATTTCCTTCATGTTTTGTCATGTCCGAAAATCACTCTTAATGGAGTCATTATATTACCTTTTTTCTAGCTTCATTCCAATCATTCAAGGACTAGGTGGAGTCCTCTCTTGATAGATATTCAAACTCCCTTCAAAGATCAAGGTAAAACAACTACATTAATGTCTTTGAAACAATGTAAACCTAGGGTTTACAATGAGATGAAGCTTAAAGCTTGTATACTCATTTCAATGTTTGTATATTGTGTAGTAGTTGACAAGGAATCAAATACCTTATCGGTTTTGTAAGGAAACAAGAAAGAAGTTTGGGTGGAAAAGAGGTAAATATGCTATCTCAATGTGGTTTAATGCCTTAGGAGAAATGAGCTTATAATGCTTGTTAAAACTACCTAAGGAGCTAATGGTAAAGGACTTAGTGAAAAGTTCTCAAGGAGACTAGTAAAAGGACATATGTAATGTTGAGTGTATTTACAGGTCAAAGGCATTATTTATGTGGGAAATTCAGTGTTTATGGTTTATGCAATTTAAGGGCCTAAGAGCCATGTTATTTAAGGGCCTAAGTGCCAAGCAATTTAAATGGTGCACTATATTGTGATGTAGTGTAAATTTGGTGAAGTCTTGTGTGTGATGGTGTTCTTGATGGATTTAGGTGTTCTTGAGTGTTTAATGGTGAAAACAATGTGCCTTGGTGTAACAAAAATGCTAGGAGAACCTATGTCGAAATTTAGGAAATGCATAAGGAGTTCAAGGTGTTTTAAAGGAATTTTGATGAATTAGGAAGTGTTCTAGAGTGTAATAAGGACTTAGGCATGATCTTGAGGTTTTAGTATGTACCAAAGTCATTTTGGACTTAGGTAAAGACTTAGACAAACTTTGGTGAATTGAGGAGAAAGTGTAAGCTTGGAAAAAGGAATTGTAAGAATGACATAAGGAGTTTTGATTTGTAATAAAGGATGTCTGGATGATGATGTTTGTGTGGAAGATATGTCTTGGTATAATGGTTAGAATAGGCATGAAACATCACTTAGGAACCTAGGGAGTAAATACTATAAGTGTTGGAGGCTTTGGAGGAATTTGGCTAAGTGTTTAAAGGCTTGGAAATTGAGCATTTTGCCTTGTCCGAACTTCCGTCCGGACATGGAAGTTCGGACAGGCTCTGTTGGGTAAGAATTTTTGCACACTCGAACTGTGTCCGAACTTGGGAAGTCCGGACACATGTTCGGACGCATGGATTTCCGCATTAAGAGATTCTCGACTCACGTCCGAACTTCCGATGTCCGGACACAAGTTCGGACGTGTGTCTGTTTTCAGTTCAAAGTCACGGCTTGCGTCCGAACTTGGAGGTTCGGACACAAGTTCGGACAGGCCACTGTATGGACCAAAATTGTTGTTTTAAGTGGGGAAATGATGTCTAAAAATGGTAACTACCTAGTAAAGATGTTATAAGGTTGTTTAAGACATGTTAGGTGAGTTTTAATGACAATTAAGTAGGTGAAAAGTTGTAATAAAATGTGAAAGTAAATCAAGTTAAAAATGCAAAGTTATGTAACTAAACTAACGGGAAAAAAATTATAAGCATTAGACATTAAATAATCATGCAACCCCGATGTTAATAAAAGTATATGTAATGTTATCAGTTGTTCGAGAATTGCTCGAGGAACATAAGTGGACGTGGTAAAGTGGACTCCGGTGACAGGTATGGTTTTCTTGCAACCTGTGTCCTACCGGATTACACCGGCTTGTATGCCAATGTGTTTTTCTGAGTGTTTGCCACCTTGTAAGATTAAAACATGTAATGAGTTTATAGTAATTCATTTATGTGGCGCATCTGGTCTCAGATACCGTTTAACCTCAAATAAGTGTTAAACCTTAGCTAACTAGAACTAGGAACACGTGAGAGATCGGTATTCGGAGTTAACGACCCAAACCTTGGGAACGTTCTAACCACGGCTATGTGTGAGTTAGTTGGATATTGTTGTTGTATGCAAGTGTGTGAACCTCCCTTGTGTGCTTAACTCGGTTATGATACCGTATGGTGTGTGGATGTGGTAGGCTCCATAATGGATCTCTAACTACTTATTTATAAGTATATATGTACTAATGGGGGGTGAGGAGTCCGGTCATGTTCCGGCCACGCGTGTGAGGATGGGGGTCGTTGTCATTCCAGGTTCGACCCTCTTATATGTTAAGATTGAGGTCCTTTCCCGGTCTTCAATCTCCCACAAGCTTACTCCAAAGCTTTCCTATTCTGACTTATGATTGGTCTAGGGGGAACATGTGTTTGTGTGGTGTGTTCGAGCCTCCAACCCGAACCATCTTAACTTAAGTTACTCGTCCGACTATTAGGACGGTAATGAGTGTTGTTGTTGATTGTATAACGAGCTTACCATGAGGGTGACACCATTCTCTAGGCTCACCAGTGAATTAACTATGTTTGGGTCGGTTCCTAAGAGGACCGTTCCCGTTATGTTATGTGATGTTGTTGTCATGCAATTCTGCTAACTAGAAAATTGTAGGGATAAAACTATATACAAATATAAAACAAATAACTAAACCTACAACTCTACTACGGGTAGCAAAATAAAACCCGGTCGGAGTATAGTGTAAATATATTACGACCGAGTGTATCGTACCCAAGGGACTTATAGAAAATGAGTCCTAATCCGGGCAAAAGCCTATTCTATAATAACAAGGGGGAATTGAAAATGTGATCCTAAACTAGATAAATAAATAAATAAACAAACTTTGATTTGGGAAGATTATCAATGCAAAAGGTTCGTATGACCAATGATCAAAGGTGGCAAGTCTCAAAGAGGATTTGGTCTCGCAAAATGCATACGCCGGATGTAATGCCGGATCCTCGCTACCCGGCAGATTCATGGCCTTGAACGTGCCGGATAACTTATACCCGGCATGCCATCCGGCATCGTACATTTCGTAAACAACACTTCCAGATTCGGTTCTGACAAAAGGAACTCAATATTCATACTTGCATCGTGCATAGCCAATGCCGCGAATACAATAGAATAATGGGAAATAAGAGATTAACCCTAAACCTTAAGTCTTGCTCCCGCTGAGGCGCAGAAGACAATGTTAAAGATTACCAAAATCCTAATCAATCATATTCTTGTCTTGTGAACATCAAATAGGACTTAGAGATAAGAGAATGAATAGCTACTTCATTCTACTTGTAAGGAGATTAGAACTCGGGTTAAGAAACTTGAAAATTCCATAAATGATCATAAGAGTTTTACAAGGAAGTCATCCTTAACCAAAACCTAACAAGGATTCTGCATCACCATCCACACAACTACAAGAAGATAATACAAAGGGGGAGAGGAGATGTTAATAGCCTTAACCCTGACAAGGTCCTCTTCTTCTCTTGCGTGGATGGATCTGCAAACGTTCCTTGGACACCAACACTTGGAGTGAGGCGGAAACTGAGATGTGAATGGAGTATAATATGGTGTTGAAGTGTGTTGAATTGTAGCCTTCCTCGGCCTATTTATAGGCATTAATTGTGTCGATGCCGGGCGTCGTGCCGGGTCACCAGTAGCCGGCACACGTGTTAAATGCGCCCAACTGTTAACGGTCGAAACCGTCAATTCCGTGTGAAACAGTGCATATGCCGGGTAGGATATACCCGGCATCACACCCGGCATCATCCTTTTCACCAACGGTCAATAACTGCTATCGCTTGGTCAACCGTGGCGACTCTTCACTTATGCCGGATGGAATCTACCCGGCATTAGGTCCGGCAAGGCCTCTTTTCTGTTCTGTGCTTATGCCGTGCAGAAGCTACCCGGCATGGAGTCCGGCTTCAACTGAACTTTTGCCTAGAAAATCATTCCTTGCACAGAAAACTCACAAAAACATAAATCTGTACAAATATTATACTTTAACACATAATAAGCATAAATAACATAAATATAACTTTATTTAGATAAATATAATACAAAATCTAGTGCATAAAATATGATAAGTCTGCGGCTTATCAAGGCCCTACACTTACCTTTTGCTAGTCCTCGAGCAAAACAGGATTAGAAAGGACTAATTACTTATGCACAAAACAGATAAACTTTAGAATGACAATAAGATAAATATTCTCAACTCGCTGACTCTATTTCATAAGTATCACTTAATCATCCTTATCCATCAAAACATACTAATGGGTATAAAATAAAGACTCTCAAAATCGATCAAAAACTTTTGGGCTATTTTGCATAAGGGATTTGTAATCTCTCCTTTTTCCGGTTTCCATCATTCAGCTCTATTTTTCAAGAGTTTCTGAATGTGGCCAAGACTCTCATCATTGGTTTTTATTATTCAGCCCTATTTTGCAAGGGTTTCTGAATCAACCATGAATTTTTTTTTGCATTGAAGAACGAGGAATTTAGGAGAAAAATAAAAGGAAAAACTCTCGTTTTTTTGCTTTTATTCAGAGGCACTTTTGTAACCTCTAGGAATATATTGCTTTTCCTTTGAAAGAAGATTTTTTTCTTCTCTTTTTTCTTTTCTTCTTCTTTCTTTTGCACAAAAACCCTTTTTAAGATTTTCACCCAAAAGATTTTTCACAATTTGGAAAGAAAAGAATAACACCCATAAGTACATAAAGGAAAGAATTAGGAGCAAGATCATGTACTCATGTAAATAAAAAGAATCAAAAAAGTCAAAAACAGGAATCTATAAGTCATTAGAAAGCTTACCTCTTGAGAGAACAAGCTTTTAGTCATTCCTAATCTTATCTCGATCAAAAACATGCAAAAAGTTTAGTAAAACATTGGATAAAACGCACAACTTATGCATATTAATACAAACTTATTATTTTTTTTTTTAAAAGGGGGTCCCTGCCCTACACTTGGCAAGAACACTGTCCCCAGTGTTCGAAAGAAAATGAATAAGTAAAACTCTTTTTTTTTTTTGAAACTTAAAACAACTAGAATGAAAGCAATGTAAAAACAATAACATAAAATTAAAAGAGAAAAATTAAATGATACGAAGGGCTCCCCTGTTTGATAGTGAAGGCGTGAGGAGGAACCGCCCTACACTTAGCCTTTTAGGCTATTTGGCATCCTTGGAGATCCTTGGCAGGATAGTGACCGAATTCGCATGCTCCCGTGGATTTGTTTGTGTTTGGGACGGGAGTTGACCTTGCTGTCTTGGTTGCGTCAGAAGTTGCTGTAACTGCAACTGCAACGATTTGTGCTCCTTGCGAATAGTCGAGATCTCGTTGTGAGTATCCTGGGTCTTGTTCATCAGGGCTGACATCATGTCACGAAGTTCAGCCATTTCAGCCTCTGATGATGATGCAGGATGGGACGGTCTGAATTGTCTTGGACCTCCCTGGTAGCCGGCTTGACTCTGAAAGTGTTGAGGGGGTTGATTCCCCTGTTGCCTTGGCTGCCGATACCCTTGGTTACTCACATAATTGACTTTCTCAACATTCTGGAAGTCTGGAATGTCAGGGCTCGAAGCGTGCGGTCGTGCACTAACCACGTTCGCTTGTTGAGGAAGTTTGTTCATTGCTATTTGCTCCACCACTTTCTGTAGAGCGCTAACCTTCGTGGAAGTTTGAGCATTGCTCTCCAACAACTGCTCATGACTTTGCATCAATTTGTCAAATTTAGCGTCGCCCTCTTCCACTTGATATAAACCAGCGGTACTACCCCTGGTTCCACCGGTGGCCCAATCCCTAATCTCTTCGCAAAGAGATTCAACCCCACTAAGGAATTGATCTCCAGGCTTCTTCAATATGTCTGCACCAAGGGAGGAAAGGATCATGGTCTTGCATTGGTTGACCAATCCCTTGTAAAACAACTGAGATAGTTGTTCCTTGGTGAGGCCGTGGTGTGGACATGTGCGCAGCAACCCCTTGAATCTGTCCCAAGCCTCACAGATGTTCTCCGAGCCTGGTTGCCTAAAGTTGTAAATATCGGCGATCATCTCCAGGGTGCGACTTGGTGGTAAGAATTTATCATAAAACTTGGTTGCCATGTCCTCCCATGTGGTGATGCTACTGGGGGTTAGACTGTGGTACCATTTGCTAGCGTTCCCCGTAAGGCTATGGGGGAAGAGGGAAAGCCTGGCATATTGGAGGACGTTATTTGTGGAGGTTAGGCTGTTTGTGTGCTGTAGAAATTTGGTGACGTGGAGCAAAGCATCGTCCGGATTCGTACCATCGAACAATCCTAACTCTTTTATGCATCTAATTTGATGATATGGCTTAAGTTTCTGCCATTCATCGTATTCGGTTTGAGGAAGGAGAGGAAGGTCGATTGCTGGTTTCTGGCCTTGGTTAGAAGGCCGGTTTATGTTACGGACGGTAGGTGTTGCCATTGGTGTAGGATCTGCTTCTTATAGGGTTCGCTGTTGCCTTAAAGTATGAAGCAAGGTTCTCTCGATCTCCGGATCAAAGTTGGCTAAATTGTCAGGAGTACTTGTTGACCGAAGAAGCATTCACTTGGATAACTTCAGGAGGAGCAAGAGAAAACGTTATAATATTCGTAATAATAAAAGAAATAAATAAGGACATAATTAAAATTATGAAAATACACGAAGGGACAAATTTTTGGTTATGCCGGACAGAGGGCCGGGTGCTTCTTACCCGGCAGTGGAGTTCCTCCACTAATGCCGGGTGTATACAAACCGGCATGTTACCCGGCGTGACCAAAAAATCGACATTAACTTAATTAAAAGATAATCAAAATAAATGTAAGAGTAAATAAGAGATTGTAGGAGATTACTCCTAATTGTCCCTACAATTTGCGACAAAAATATTGAGAGAAATTGAGCATGCCGGGTGACATGCCGGATCAAACCCGTCCGGCATAGGACTTCCTCCGAAATGCCGGGTATAGAAAACCCGGCACAATACACGGCAAGTTCAAACTCGAAATCTAAATTAAAGAATCAAAGTATAGGGACTATTAGGAGAGAGAAATAACGAATGGGAGTAAGCAAGAACAAATTTAAATTGCCAAGAACTCAATAATTAAAGAATTTTTGAAAAACTTTGAACATGCCGGACACAATGCCGGGTAAAACGTATCCGGCATCAGACTTTTCGAGTTTGCCGGGTGACAGACGCCCGGTACTCCGCACGGCACATTCAAGTCTGCAAAACTAAGGGCGAAAATGAATTAGAGAATCAAAGAATCAAAAGATCAAAGAATCAAAAAAATAAAGAATAGGGCGTTTTACCGAATTTAGGACTTGGACTAATTCCAAATCCCCGGCAACGGCGCCAATTTGCTAAGCGAGAAAATTGTAGGGATAAAACTATATACAAAAGAATAAAACAAATAACTAAACCTACAACTCTACTACGGGCAGCAAAATAAAACCCGGTCGGAGTATAGTGTAAATATTACGACCGAGAGTATCGTACCCAAGGGACTTATAGAAAATTAGTCCTAATCCGGGCAAAAGCCTATTCTATAATAACAAGGGGGAATTGAAAATGTGATCCTAAACTAGATAAATAAATAAATAAACAAACTTTGATTTGGGAATTATCAATGCAAAAGGTTCTTATGACCAATGATCAAGGTGGCAAGTCTCAAAGAGGATTTGGTCTCGCAAAATGCATATGCCGGATGTAATGCCGGATCCTCGCTACCCCGGCAGATTCATGGCCTTGAACGTGCCGATAACTTATACCCGCATGCCATCCGGCATCGTACATTTCGTAAACAACACTTCCAGATTCGGTTCTGACAAAAGGAACTCAATATCATACTTGCATCGTGCATAGCCAATGCCGCGAATACAACAGAATAATGGGAAATAAGAGATTAACCCTAAACCTTAAGTCTTGCTCCCGCTGAGGCGCAGAAGACAATGTTAAAGATTACCAAAATCCTAATCTATCCTTTTCTTGTCTTGTGAACATCAAATAGGACTTAGAGATAAGAGAATGAATAGCTACTTCATTCTACTTGTAAGGAGATTAGAACTAGGGTTAAGAAACTTGAAAATTCCATAAATGATCATAAGAGTTTTACAAGGAAGTCATCCCTAACCAAAACCTAACAAGGATTCTGCATCACCATCCACACAACTACAAGAAGATAATACAAAGGGGGAGAAGGAGATGTTAATAGCCTTAACCCTGACAAGGTCCTCTTCTTCTCTTGCGTGGATGGATCTGCAAACGTTCCTTGGACACCAACACTTGGAGTGAGGCGGAAACTGAGATGTGAATGGAGTATAATATGGTGTTGAAGTGTGTTGAATTGTAGCCTTCCTCGGCCTATTTATAGGCATTAATTGTGTCGATGCCGGGCGTCGTGCCGGGTCACCAGTAGCCGGCACACGTGTTAAATGCGCCCAACTGTTAACGGTCGAAACCGTCAATTCCGTGCGAAACAGTGCATATGCCGGGTAGGATATACCCGGCATCACACCCGGCATCATCCTTTCACCAACGGTCAATAACTGCTATCGCTTGGTCAACCGTGGCGACTCTTCACTTATGCCGGATGGAATCTACCCGGCATTAGGTCCGGCAAGGCTCTTTTCTTTCTGTGCTTATGCCGTGCAGAAGCTACCCGGCATGGAGTCCGGCTTCAGCTGAACTTTTGCCTAGAAAATCATTCCTTGCACAGAAACTCACAAAAACATAAATCTGTACAAATATTATACTTTAACACATAATAAGCATAAATAACATAAATATAACTTTATTTAGATAAATATAATACAAAATCTAGTGCATAAAATATGATAAGTCTGCGGCTTATCAAATTCCTATTGCGTTGTTATCATGTGCACGTCGAAACGTGAAGAATGTTGTTATGTTTGTTATGTGAGGAATGTGATATGTTGTAAGGTATGAAGTGTGTGGATCATGGAAATGAATCCCAGTTTGCAATAAGAGGCGTTTAAGGATAACCCGATTTAAGGGTAAGTGTCGTCTATTAAGGAAGTAGCTCCGTTAGAGGAGGAACACTCTAGGGATAATGAATACCATGAGTGACTCATCAATTAAGGATGTATTATCCGTTTGTTGAGCCCATTGAGGCGAAATGTTTTGTGTTGTGTGCTTACAATTGCATGCATGATTTAAATATAATCAATCGCATGCTAAGACGACAATTAGTTGTGCGTGGCCCGGTAGCATGTGGGCTGCGGGATTACCATACCAGCAAAGGTGCTGAGCCCCTTGGGGGCCACCCTTTCTCTCCTTTTCTATCAGGTACAAGGAGCTGGAAGCCGTTCGAGAGTAGGACGGGGTAGATGTTTATACATGGGTAGCCATTTAAATGGCGTAAGCATTGTAGGCGTAGTAAGACCGAAATTGTTATCGGCATTAGTTGTAAATACTCGGTACGGTTGGAATGTATAAAGTATATGGGTTGTTGTTAAGGGAAGCAATTTTATTGTGTAGTTGCTCGGGAATCTGGTCCATCAGACCGATACAATGTAAATGTATTAGCCTTGTTAGCCATGTGGGTGGTTAACGGCGTGTAACACCAACGAGTTATGTTATTTGATGAGGTGTGTTTTCCGCTGCAGTTTGTTGTTAAGTGTGTTTATGTTGGAAGGGTGTTACAAAAGTGGTATCAGAGTGAAGTATCGCTCTGATGACTGAATTACCGAGCTTAGGAAGTACCGGGTTATGATTTTAGTACCTTGGGTTAAGGGTTGAGTGATAGCGTGAGAGATACGCTAGATAGGAATTACCAGTGTGTACTGGAAACCTACTATATCCTTCCCGCCCTCCACAATCCCTGTTTTATAACATGGGAAAGAACGCCAGAGAGATGGAAGTCCTATCTTACTCGGGAATACCCGATCTGGCTGTTATTAACACCTCTAAGGTACGGAGAACCTGTCATACGGTTGATCCGAAAACTGGGGATCCCGGACGGTTTCCATCTGAATAATGTTAACCGCATTTCATAACGAAGAATGAAGAATCTTGTGTATAGGAGAATAGAATTTCCGGCAACCTGGGTCGACATGCCGAGCAGTCGAGGACAACCAGCTTGCAACGCACTGACCGTGCAACAGGCAAGAAATGTAGTAATGAAACCCGAGACGAGTGTCTACGGGACTGCAAACATTAAATAATGTCACCAACGGTATATCAACCGATTAAGGGACAACAACGTAGTACGAGGAGGATACAATATTAAAAAAAAGGGGAAAGTCTCCCAGAATGGGAAACACCCTAGTTAATGGTTATCATATGAAGACGGCGAGAAGTACTTAGAAAATTTATTGTCAAGACGGTAAGAACAAATAAAATAAGGGCCAACAAGGCCACTGGTGACAGTGCGGGTAAGAACAAGGACACAACCGGTGTGTGTGTTTAACCGATAGCCAGTTAGCATGGCGCACTTGCCATGGCAAGTGCTGCTACAACAGGGTTGTTCGGAAAAATTTTAACAAGTTTGAAGTACTTAGTGAAGTAACGTAAAGGAGACCATCATAACCGAGGAAAGGCTTAACAGCCTAACCTTTGTAAATGGAAATACACCGGTCAGCAAGAAGCTAGACATGGTTAAGGCAAGAAGATGTTGTGAAACCATGGGAAATTTTCTTTCAAACTCGGATTTATTTCAAACTCTTTATCTTTCAAAACCAAGACGTTCTTTCAAACCCATTTTGTTTCAAACCTCTTTTAAACTAAACCAGCAGACCTATACCGGCCTCAGTGCCACAAGTAGGTAAGTTACACCAGTTTACTTTCGAGCAACCGGATGGGAACCGGTAGGCCCAAGGGTAGTAACCCGAGGGAATGGATGGAGTTTATAATGATACAACGGTTGATAGACTTTCCCTTGATTAAGTTCGGGAAGCACGGAATATATATTGTCGCGGGACAATACAAGGGAGTTGACAACAGAATACTTCGCCTAGGCGTGTGACGGACACTACGAGTGTACCAACTGTGTTGTGGGACGACCGCACTCCGATAGGAGCTTGTGGGCCTGACAGACCTACTTATGGGTTAGTTGGGTAAGTAGTAATGTATCAGTATGGTACCCCACATATGTACGAGTAGAGTCCAGAACACGGGAAGTAGTCGACTCCGTACTACGGTCAGCAGTATAAGTCAAACGAGTGCTAAGGACTACCATGAATGGCTGAAATTAAGAAACTCAGTTAAGATAACTAGACTAAAGGGATTAGTAAATTCCTTTCAAGGAAATGTTTAAGAGTCAGGAGGTGCGAAGTGCACTAACTGCAATGTAAAGACATCTTATACGTCTTAAGGATCCTCAAGGATAAACATGATAGCTGGAACGGAGACCCAGCCTATGCATGGCAAGGCAGATGCCTGATGTGGACACATTAGCGTGCAACGAACGGGATGAAACTCCCAGAATGAGTACCTACACTACCAGGAAATATTGATCTTCACAGAAGGAGATAAAAGCCAGTTAAGAACGCAAGCGGCGTGGCTAACGGAATATACCAATAAGTGCAAGCCAAATGTAATGGCATATTTTAATAACACCCAGGAGCAATCCTTGAGGGGTATTTGGATTAAACATTGTTGGATGGAACAATATAATTGAAACGCAAGAGTTGAAACAAATACTCGGATTAAACGCTAAAGATAACCTACTTAACAGTAAGACCCTAAGTTGCCAAATAGACAACTTGGAAGGAATCGTGACCGTAAGGCTTATAAGCCACAACAACTTGAGTTATGTAAATGTGATCGGTTGCAGAAGTATATGTTACACAAGGAAATAGAGCGGATAACGAACCACTGCATTAAGAGTGGGGATACCTCTCGATATTGTGAAACCGCAGGAGCGGTAGTTAGGTGAACCAAGTTCAAGAGATATGTCAGGGATTAACCATATTGTTGTTACCCAAGTGATTTGAATGAGACTAATACGGAAAGGAAATGTTTGTACCAGTTGAGTAGAAAGGAAGAGAGATAAGTTTGATAGCAACCACCATAGGTGTGTGATGCTAAATGAGTAGCGAACAACGCTCAAGGAACATAAAGGCTCGAGTAATGGTGTATTCAGAAGTCAGCCAAACAAGTGGCCAAATCCAGTGGAATGGTGGAAGCTAATATAATAGCGGATGCAATGTAAGTTGATGTTGTAAAAGGAAAGATGATACGGTGTGCAATAAGCGACCGTTGTATAATTATTGTTAAGTGATGGTAGAACAAATAAGTGGAGTTATGAGTTAAACCCAGTAGAGAGACAACGGTAAGTGATAGCAAAAGAACCGAGCAGTAAGCCGGTGGCAAGTATTGTGTGATAAGAATTTCAGTGAAACACAGTGGAAATTCCTAATTGCTATCGCATAAGAGATTTACTGTCAGGAGTTTACACCTCTGCACTCTGTATGACTGAGTGTTTTGGTATTGCACTTGCGCAGTAATGATCAAGTAGGATAGCTAGGATTTAGGGAAATGTTAATTGTGGTGGATGTAGAAAGTAACCTATAATACTATAATGATCAATGCATAGGAAATGCAAGGTCATACCAATGGAAGAGTACTTGTACGAAACCAAATGTGGAGGTATGGTTAAGAATAAGTGATGACAGTGGCACTAGATACCAAATGTCGGTATGAAATATACCTCAGATGTGGGAAGTAACCGAGAGTGCACTACACATTAGGTAGTAGCTCAATCTCAACCGACAGTAAGTCGGTAGAAGCAAGTCAATCATTGTGAAATACATAGCAGTTTACGCAGTAAATTTCTGGAGAAGTGGATGGGAAGTGTCGAAACTCACCGAATTCGCTCAGGGTAAGAGATACCATGCGTCGGTTGAGAAACCATTATTACCAAGATAAGGGTAATACATTGGAGATGTACAATACAGTAACAGCAATGAATGGGGCAAACTAGCCCTATAATTATCAGAGTTGCGCAACAGAGGCCAGTGAGCCCATGCGTCAGATACTGGATATACATTGTGAATATGAATAAATGGTTAGTTATCAATGTCTAAAAGCCTCACAGGCCAGGACCGAAACCGGTTATGAGTTAGAACTCCAATGCGAATTCTTGGTTTAGGGACTAAACCGCCAATATGGTTAAGATCCTCTAATCAGAACACATTGTATAACAGGCCGCGTGGAAGTTAAAACACTTCACGACGGCAGAACATTTTAAGCTAATGTTCAGCGATTGATTATGTGGGCGTAATCCCTTTTAAGG
Organism: Limonium bicolor; assembly: GCA_023374045.1. NCBI lineage: Eukaryota > Viridiplantae > Streptophyta > Magnoliopsida > Caryophyllales > Plumbaginaceae > Limonium > Limonium bicolor. The sequence goes on from CM041782.1 coordinate 27,170,498, forward strand.
GGGGTAGAGCGTAAAGCCGCTTAGTATGTTTTACCGTACAAGTGTACGTGAACTGTGGTGTGCATAGCACAAAATAATTTCTTTTGATGATTGGTGTGTGTGTTACATAAACATACACATTCATTCATGGTTAATTATGGTAATTACGCACAGAAGATGCGAATACCCTTGTGATAAGTGTGTTTATTGTGTTAACGGATGTGTGTGGAAGTATAAGTATAAGGGAGTAGAAAAAACTCCCGGGGAACTATAACCCCGACAGCATATGTTCATATGACACCAAATGTAATATTGTGTATCATATTTTGATAAAAATATATATATGGATATATGTATATATACAGTATTGTGATTTATGAAGAAGGTATGACACCAACATAGAACCTAGTGAGAATTGAATTCCCTAGGTAACTTGAATTAAGTTGGATTTGGGTGATGATTGATAAACGGAGTTCTATCCCTTGGAGATGTAATGATTATGACTAAGAAGGATTAAAAGATAGAAAATGGAATATGCTTGAATTAGTTGTTGGTTGAAAATGAAGTGGGAGGTGAAACTTGATTATCATGAGATCAAGGGAAGCCGAACACAAATTGGGGCCGAAAGATAGTTCAACACTGATGCTGATCACATCAGGGTTGGATGACTTTTGAAGCTCCCTGTAAGTGGTCACAAACAACCACGTTAAGAAAGATACAAGGAGCATGAGTTGAACTTGGAGTTGAATTGCGTTTTCAAAAAGGTTTTTCAATTGATATTTCCAAAATGGTCGATTCATAGTTTGAGTAAAGGATTCTTTTATGTACTTAACCTAGTAAGGATATTTTCGTAGTACTTGCTCACGAGCAGAGCACGTATGAGCCTTTGTCTACGGACCGGTGACATGAGAAGTATATTTTAAAAATGTATGTGATTATTTTGACCTCCCAAAGAAACGGGGACCAGAAGGTGTCCATCGCGACCGGGTTCTGCGGGATCACAGTGTATATGTACTCAACATGGGATTGGAGCCCATGAAGAGATGGAAAAGGTATTTCTGTTTGTTATACATGCTAAGACATGTTGTGTGGTATGAGTAAGAAATATTATTTTAGACCTTGAGTCCTAATGTGGTAGTTTCGAAAGTGTTATGTTATTCAGACCTACGAGTCTAACGGTTGTATTGTTACCCTGACCTGAGAGTCTGAGGGTTGTCATGTAAGTGTAATGTTATTAAGGTGCCCGGACCGTTGAGTCCGAGGTTATCATGTAAGTATGTTACGATATGGTTATGTATAATGTGGATATGTTGCCGGACCGTTAAGTCAGAGGTTGGATGTAAAGGATGGTTGGTAATGGAAGTTAATTTCGAAAGTAATTCCCGTATTCTAATCCAATGATGCGAGGAAATGTGAACTTCGAGGACGAAGTTCTTTTAAGGGGGGTAGATTGAAATACCCCAAACCTTGGTATGTTGTGTAAATGTTAAACTATGGTATTAAAAGGCTAAAAAGTGCCTTAGAAACATCAATGTACAATTTAAACCATAGTAAAAACACAATAAAACACTAAGACACGGTTTGAGCAAAAACGTGCTCTAAGCTCGGAGTGAACTTGGTTAGGACCCAAAGAGCCTACCAAGACTTGATAATATTTAATTATGATTTTATAAGGCTAATTAAGTCCTTAGGAAACCTTGGTAGACAATGAAACCAAACAAAACATAAATAAACACCTTAAGGTCAATATGGGCTAAAATGTGCTCCAAGCTTGGGATAAATTTGTATAAGACCTAATGGTCATACCTATACCCTATAAATATGTTAATGAACATATTAAATCAATTACCAAAGAAACCAAGCTTGAAAATAAGTTAAGACACAAAAAGTGCTTTAAGGAGTCTTAAAGCACGTTTTTGAAAAATTGTCTTGTAAATGAGTTTTGGGTGGCTAGATGTCCATCATTACTCTTTAATAAGTATGTGTACTATATAGTATCACATTTGGGTGGCTATATCAATAGGAAATCAAAAATTTCACTTCTATGTGCCTTGTTTTTATGAATAGTGCTTTTTATAAGCTAGTTTGTAACATATGTTATCATAAGTAATTAAATTGACAAATAAAGACTAAAGTACCCTTATGTAATAAAGGGGAGCCGGTTTTCTTGAGTGTGGTGACTCACCACTCACTTGTTAACTTGATAAATAAATAAGATGACTAATTTAGTTACTATTTACTTATAAAACAATATCTTCTTAAAGCAAATTCTACCTTCATTCTCCTTTCCTTCCTCATTTCACACGGTTCCAACCTTCTTCATCCTCTCTTCTTGCTGCTCTCTCACGGTAATATAGCACCACCACCATATGCCATCTTTAATCCCTTGTAACTCCTAGCTCACTTTGCCAAATCAAAAAACTAAGACCACCAATCTCTTAGTCTCATCTAGCTCTTCAACTTCATCCTTTCAAAGTTTCAAGAGCTCCATTTTGGTGCCAAGAGGAATCTCCATGGGAGGAGCTTGAGTTCTTCTTTTCACATATTCTTGTTCTCCTTTGCTTCAAGGTAAGGAAACTCAAAGAAGAATGACATTTCCTTCATGTTTTGTCATGTCCGAAAATCACTCTTAATGGAGTCATTATATTACCTTTTTTCTAGCTTCATTTCAATCATTCAAGGACTAGTGAAATACCCCAAACCTAAGTATGCTAAGTAAACATCAAATCATGATGTATTAAGGCTAAAATATGCCTTAGAAAGATTGGTAGATAATTTAAACCAAGGAAAACACAAGAAAGTGTCTTAAGGGCAATCAGGGCAAAAACGTGCTCTAAGCTTGGAGAGACTTGGGTGACTACCCAAATATCATGATAAGACCTTAGTAATATCCTAATGGTCATTTTAAATCAATTAGCAATGAAAACCAAACTTGAAAACAAGTTAAAACACAAAATGTGCTTTAAGAAGTCTTAAAGCACATTTTTGAGAAATTGTCTTAGAATTGAGTTTTGATTGGCTAAATGTCCATCATTACTCTTTAATCAACATGTGTACTAATTAGTATCACATTAGGAGGTCTAAATCAATGGGAAATCAAAAATTTCCCGATTATGTGCCTTGATTAGTGAATAGTAACTATTTAGTGACTAGTTTAAGTTTTAATCAATATAAGTCAATTAATTGGTCAACCAAAGACCATGTTAGCCTTATATTAAGAGGGTGGCCGGTTTTTATGTGGGGAGTCACCACATGAGTCATCAAATGAGAAAGGAAAGGAAGAGATAAGTAAAGAAGTTACTATTTGTTTTATTAAAGCAAAATATCTTATATTAGCTCACTTTCTCCTCTTTCCTTCATTTCTCTTCTTCACCCACGGTTTCCTCTTCTTCTCTCTGTTCCAAAACCGAGAGAGCTGCTCTTCAATGGTTCTCCATCTTCAATCACTTGCCAAATACAACTCCAAGCTCCAAATCCAAAACAATTGCATATTTGTCTTAGTTAGGTCAAGACCTATCTTCCTATCTTTTCAAATCTTTCAAAGCTCCATTTTGGTGCCATGAGAAAACTCCATTGATGGAGGAAAATCAAGTTTGAAGAGCTCATTGGCTTCTCCATTCTCTTAAGGTAAAGAAAATGTAAGAAAACCATGTTTCCATCATTCCTTATACATGGCCGAAAATTCTTTCTCATGGGGCTATGTTTTTTATGCCTTGTTCTAGCTTGATTTATTCACCAAGGACTAGTGGAGGTCCTATTTAATTCAATGCCAAAGTCTACCTTGAGACTTCAAAGGTAATCATCCACTTTTATGCCTTAGAACACATTTCTAACCTAGGTTTTTATTCCTTGAGGTTAGTGCATTGTTTAGTACTCATATGAGTCCTTAAATATTGATTAGAACAATGGCAAAAGGAATTTAAGTGGTGGCCGAGATCTAAGCAAGAAGAAGGCCTAAGGAGGAGATTAAGATAAGCTTGAGAAAACAAGGTAAAATGCTTACCTAATGGTGATTTAAGATTAAGGAATGAGTTTTAGATAAATACCAATGTGGCTTAGAGCTTACATTGTGTATTGGGTTATATAACCTAAGAAAAAGAACCTAAACAAGCTTATGAACTTGTGATTAAGGAGCTAATGAGAATGAGTTAGTAATATAAGTTTAAGGTGGATTTTAAGAGCATTATAACTACTATGAGATTGATGAGTGTATTGCAGGTTGAAAGCTTATATATGTGGGAAATTCAGTGTTTAAGTTTAAGTCATTTAAGGGCCTAAGAGCCATGTCATTTAAGAGCCTTAGTGCTATGCAATTTAAAATTATTGCAATATATTGAGTTGTTGTGAATGAGTTGGTTTGGGTGATGAGATATGATGAGAAGAACTTGATGTGTGTGAGATGGTTGGATGAGGAAAAATAATGTGTTTGGGCATGATAAGATACTAGAGGAGCTATGGCGAAATTTGAGTAGAAAACAAAGTGTTTAAGTGGTAGTGGTGAGCTAATATGCCCTAGGGTTTACTAGGGAGCATGAAAAGAAAATTGGGTGGAGATGAGTTGACTAAGGAGTTCTTGAGGTTTAGGATGACCTAGAGATGTCTAGGAGAAGTTAGAGGAATGGTGAGTGTTTTGAGCACACCAAAATCATGAGATGAGGAATATAAGAAGTGTGCATAAGATTAAGGAGAAGGTATAATGATTAAGGTGATTTGAATATGTTCTAAGAGGAATTAATGACTAAGGAAGTACTAGGAAGTTTTAGAGGTTGTCTTGATGAAAAGGGGTGAGATAAAGTGTGGTGATGAGTTATAATGACTTAGGCATTACCTTGGAGGGTTTAAGAATCAAGAGAATGTAATTGAGTATTTAGGACTTAGGCAAATGTTGGTAAACAACTAGGAAGGAAATAAGGTGTTGGTGGATGGAAGCTTAAGCTTAGGAAGGAACCTTAAGTAAATGCATAAAAGGATTTTCGATGGTGAAAGATGCTTGGGAAATGATGTTATAGTGGTGAGGGAAACATTTGGCATAAGTGGTTACGTTAGGTATGAACCACCACAAAGAAACCTAGAGGAAAAACATTACAAGTGTTAGCATTATTACAAGGAAAATGCATAATGAATAAGATGGATTTTGGTGGATGATTTAAGGTGTTTTAAGGGGCTTAAGGTGTATTTGAGGTGCCCAAATGAGGCTATAACATATGAGGATAGAGAGAGAAGTTTGGAGTTGAAAAAGAAATTAGAAACAAGTTTTTAGAGCCGACCGGCCTTAGGACCGGACTTGCAAGGTCGGTCGGGCTCTGTTACACTACCGGAAAATGTCTCTGGAATCGACCGGACTTGGGGGACCGGACTTACAAGTCCGGTCGGGCTTCTGATTTGTGAGGGAATTAGTTTCTGGAATAGACCGGACATGGGACCGGACTGTCAAGTCCGGTCGGCATGAATTTTGTACGGATTATAAGTCTCTGGAATCGACCGGACATAGGACCGGACATGTAAGTCCGGTCGGAGTGAATTTTACAACGGTAAAAGGGTACTGGAATGGACCGGACTTGGCAAGTCCGGTCGGTAAGTCCGGTCGAGCCTAAAAACAAAAAAAAAAAAAGGGGAAATTTTGAATTCTAAGAATGGCAATGGGTAATAAGGTATGCCTTTGGTAGGGTAGTAATGATTGGGACCCTAAGAACTTAAGGAATTAAGTTAAGTTAAGTATAAACTTGGAAGTTTAAGATTAAGCTTGTGAGATTAAGTTGTAAGACTTAGAGGTGTTAGGTGGGGATCATTAAGGGTTAAGTAAGTTAAGTAAGTCATATTAAGTTAAGTGATTAATAACCTAAAACTGAATGAATGTTTTAGGACTTGGGAGTTTGGACTCCGGAAGAGAGTAAGCAGCCGAACGACCAACGTAACGGTACAGTTGTTTCTTCTTGTGACCTGCTTGCTAACGAGGTGTCCCTCGGCTTGTGTGCTAACTGTTTTGTGTGCTCACTAAACAAGATAAGCATGCAACCGGAACATATTATTATAATTGTAATGTTGTGTGATGTTTGAAACTAACGCAACATACCGTGAGAACTTACTAACCAATGCTTAGTAAGGAATTGAGTGAGACTAAGGAACGCCCCCTAATGAGGGACGATATGAACCGAAAGAGGTTAACCAACAAACATGGTCTTGAGTTAACTACTAACTGGACTTGAGTGAGGAAACCCGGGCCGATCTCCGGTCATGCATGCTAAGGAAAGGGAGTCGGTATCTATAGCATTCGACTTCCGCTTAAGGACTTGTCTTCGGACTGTGCCTAGGGCCGGTTGCCGGCTCAGCTACGCTGGACTCCCGTCCAGAGTAGTGGCGTTAAGATGGTGCAGTGGGATCACCTAAATCCCAGGTTCGATTTAGATACGGCCAATCCCTTCCAGGAAAGGTTTGTATATTGAGATTAAGATTACGATTAAGGTAAGATTAAGTTAAGTTACAATCATTCCTTTTTAAAGGATGATTTGTATTATTAAGATTAAGATTAAGGTGAGGTTAAGATAAGTTGCAACCATTCCTTTTTAAAGGATGGTTTGTAATAATAAGATAAGATAAGCTACATCCATCCTCATATAAAGGATGGTTGTTCCTAAGATTAAGATAAGACTAAGATTGAGGTGAGATAAGGATGACTAAGTTTAAGAGGGAACATTACTTAAAGAGTTAAATAACTAACTCTCTAATTAAGGGAACGCATTTAAGTCGTTCATTGTGTGAACTTTGATTGTTCATATCTGAGTTGTTGTTTACTGCACTTTCTATTATGTTGTGCATCTAATCAACCTCCATGCTATCGACAATTAGTCGTCGTAGCCACGTTAGCTTGGGGCCATGAGAGGATAGTACCAGCATTCGTGCTGACCCCTCGGGGGCTTCTTTTTACTACCAGGTGAACATCAGGAGGCGGCCGTCGCGAGAGTAAGAAGGAGTGCAAGTGTTAAGGATTAAGTATGACCTACGAGTTGTGCCTGTACACTCGTATGGCAATTGAGTTAGTAAGATGTATAGGTTGTGAGTGGATTGTCAGAAGGTTTGTACAATGGTTAAGGTTGTTAGACTAATGTTCGGTATATTCTGTAGTCAGACCGTGCAAGGTCCTGGATTGTAAAGAATTCCGCTGTGACTTGTGTATATATATATTGTTAAGTTGCGAGACCACAATTGGATTGAGTTGGGGTGTTACAAAAAGTGGTATCAGCGTAGTTACGCTCTGAAGACAAGAAATACCGAACTTAGGAGGATATTGAGGCTGAGATTGAGTTACGGGTTAAGGGTTAAGAGATCGAGTTGAGGTGCGTCAGCCAGGACTTCCCGGTGTTTACCGGATATCCATAGTACCTAGGCCGCCCTCCACATCCCTAACCCTAGATGTGTTGGACAAACGCCAGAGAGAAGAAAGCCTTCTCTTACTCGGGGAAACCCGATCTGGCAGTTAGCTAACAATAGCAGTACGAGAAACGTCTTGTTGCACAACAGTTGTGGAGAACTTGGAGATTTTCAATGGAGCGCAACAGAGACAACGCTACCTATGGAATACTATCAGTAAAGAACGGTAATTACCGGCAACATGGGTCGACATGCTACGCAGTCGAGATAACCCGCAATACCAATGATAAGGAAAGCAACTCGCGTGCAATGGATGAGGAATGATGAGAGCATGAGTACCGGACAGCGATCCGTGAGAGCATGACAGTGAGATAATACAGTGTGTGAGGAATAAGATTACTGGAAAGTCCAGTTAGAAACGGGAACTCCAAACCCCATACAATGAAAAAAAAGGTTGCAAACCTGCCCGACATGACGCGGACAACGGTGGAAACACATATAAATTGTATATCAAAATAGGACTACAATGTAGTGCCTATAGAAGAACTATTACCAAATAACCACAACAAATGTGTGGAGACAAGAGCGAGGAATAAGACATAAGGAAATATTAAGGGGTTCCCTCAGAAAGAGGAAAGCCCTATTAGATGGCAGTACCGTCAACTACAAGGAAACTGCCGGATGGTCGACTATCCAAAATAAGAGATCATTGAGGGAGTCCCGAGGACTACCAATTACATGGAAATTAGAAGGAAGTTTTACTTCCAATGCACCTTGTACCAATGACCCATCCTGCATGGCGCACTTGCTATGGCAAGTGCTACCACGGTTAAGCCACACGGAAAGCCATCATGGCAAAATAGGAGAACACTACAGTTGTAACACATACTAACGTCGGAATGTAAAACCATAAGAACAGGAAAATAGGACCTTGGAAGGGCCTGACGGCCTAACCATGATGAGATGAACCGACACATCAGCCAGCAGGGAGCTGAGCTTAGACGAAATACTAAACCATATAAATACAAGCAACGGTATAACCCACTACAACAACCGACAGTATGGTAAGAACACCAATCTCAAACTTCAAGGGGGAAAACCTAAGAGATTGCTCGGTATTGCGAGCAAAAGCACTATATAAGCAATGATATACAAGGGATGTATTATAAGATACTATTGAAACTGTTGAAGCATCGACTTACAACGAAAACGGGATAAGACTCTCAGAGTGACCATTAAGGACACCAATAACAACATTCTTCAATGAAGATGTTGGAAAACCCGGAAATCAAGGATAAAAGAGATAAACATAAGCTATAACCTACTAAGAATTAAAGTCGTACAACCCTGGAAAAGGAAAGCTCAGAGGACTACCCCACAGAGCGGGCATAGTCGAGCCGAACAATTGATGAATGACAGTTACTGTTTGTTAACTCATTAACACCCAGTATGATTTATCATCAACGGGTGGCGTAGTCAACGGAAGTTGAACAAGCGTTGAGATAGGGAGATAAGATGCCAGGATGATATCCAACTTGGACACCGTAAGGCAAACGCCTAATATGAACTATCCTTGATTGCCAAGACATAAGTCTAGTAAATGACAGCATTGTCAAGACATTAAGTAACCTCAATCACCTGAACAACTTCCATAGCAGGAAGCAGGATGCAGCAACTTACCATAAAACCGATACTACATTTAGTATGTAACCTAATGATTGATGGTGTTCCAAGACCAGAATTTATGAGGATAACCTACAGATGAGTAAGAACAAATGAACTGAGACATTAAGCATTAAGAGCCTACGAGCCAAGGATGTTAACCACATCAGAGCCCGAGGCGCAGTAAATTATAAGAGAACTTGTTTAAGCCACGAAGGGACTACAATTTGTAGATATGAACGGTTACTAAACCTATAACTTAGATTGGGGAGGAACATTACCAAGAAAGGGTACCAATGAGAAAATTGAGATAATGCTAAGGACGGGAGCGGAGAACGAACCACGCCTTTTAGGGTGGGGATACCTCTCCTTGTTGTGAGGCCAAGAGTGGGAATGAACCCCTCACAAAAAGGGCTTTCACTTGTTAGAGATGAAGTAAACTTTATTTAGAAAATGGAAACTATGAACCTTGAGATCACCTTAGAACGTACAAGATACACTTGAGTATAAGGAAGGTTGCACAGATAGACCCCATATCCAACACCCAGGATGTAAGAATTAGTAATGGTCAGAGATAAACATTGTGACTGCACATTGTGGCACGTTAATTGATCGATGCTCAGAAGAGCCTACGATTCAGTGGATAATTTCTTCAGTAACCAATTAAATCACATGGTAGATAACATCACCAAGGATGAAAGAAAGCGAAAGAGATTTGCCTACTTACGAATCTGAGATTGGAGCAGATCATCTTCATATCAAGAGCCAACTATTTTACAACACGGTACGACAAGAACTCCCAGTGTGTTTACACCAAGAAGGGATTGACTATAAGGTAACACATTAGAATAAGTGAATAAGGGGTTGCTCCATTAATGGGCAACATGGTAAAGGCCGACTACCACGGTAGTAGTGGTCGTGAATACAATAGTTAGATAAGGGGATTAAGTCATGGTGCGCGGTAAGGCGACCGTTATGTATAAGCCGTCAAATAATGACACAGAGGCAATGAGATTTATGAGTTAAAACCGATATAATTAAGGGAATAAGATGGTAGACGAACTGTGCATTGATGCCAGTAGTCTGGACCTGGTTAGGTAAGATTTCGCAGGAAGCACACTACCCATTCCTTAAGGAACTGGAAGTGCTTTCCTAATAGAATGAAAATGAGGAAGAAGATAAGAGGCTCTATGGAAAGAGACCTAAGCTATTAAGAAATGGAATCAATACGGAATACAGAAAGGAGCTGGAGCATACCATACCCAAGAACGCAGCAGATGGATTTTCCTTGATTAACATCAAGAAGAACAATGAATGTTATTATGGAACAATGAAAGAGGAGATCGACAACAGAATACTTCATAATTAGCAATAGCTAAACGTGTGACGGACACTATGAGTTTACTAAAACGAGACGTGGGACGACTGCACCCCACAGGGGCTTGCAGGCCTGACACGCTCATTTATGAGTTAGTTGGGTAAGTAGTAATGTACCAGTAAGGTACCCCATGCATGTGAACGAGTGGTGTAAGGAACACGGGAAGTGGTCGACTCCGTACCACCGACAACGACGCAAGATCAGACAAGAGCAGCTACTACCACAAACAGTCGAAGAGAAGAGTTCAGTTGAACCAGCAACACGGAGGAACCAGGAATAGATAATTAAGGACTATGAAGTGCGAGAAGCACGGATTGTTAAGTATAGACATAGGACATGTCTAAAGATGAGTAAGATTAGACTGTAAAGTGCAATAAGCACTAAACAGTAGTTTGAGATTAAGAATCATCCCGAGACCAAAGATCAGTCGAGGGGAAACAATTTAGACATTCGAGAAAATACTAAGAGTATGAGCATAAAATCTCCAAGGAGAATAGATAGACGAGTTACAACTCATCAAGGCCGTGTATATATAAAGATAACACGTGTCCATTGAGAGACTAATATTCCTAAACAGTAAGGATGCAGAAGGATATACAATGCTATCAAAAGCTAAGTGAGGCAGTTAAGCCTAAGAACATCAGAGTGGTGCAGCGGAAGCTAGCAGATCACTACCTTTGAGATTAGACCAAACTAAGTTAAGGAAACGGTATAAGTACCGTTAAGAATCCTCAATACAGAGACTAAGTCATTTCCGATCGAATTATAAATAAGATAGATGATGTGAAAGCTAGAATGCTCGTGAGAATTAGACATCTTGAACTTATATTCAAAGATCATGTAATGTTGATTACGTGGGCGTAATCCATTTTAAGGGGGGTAGAGCGAAAACCGCTTAGCGTATGTTTGTGTACTGAGTACATAAACTACGGTGTGCATAGCACAAGATAATTTGAGAATATGTTTTATATAAACATTTTGAGATAAATCATGGTTATTGCACACAGAAGATGTGAATACCATACATATTAAGTACCTATCTTGTTAACTCCGGTGTGAGTACAAGTTAAGAGAATTAAGGAAGAGGATTAAAGAGACTTAAGAAATAAGAATATATGAGGTATGAGTCGATATGAGACTATGTGTGAGATAAGATAAGATAACACTATGAGATATTATTGGATATGAGCATGAGTTAGGGTATAGTAATGCTATGTGGTATGAGACAGTGGAAGTTGGTATGAGACTGATATAGAATTTAGTAGGAATTTAAGTCTTGAGCTAATTACTAAGAGATGAATTGGGAATGCTTGATGGAATGAGTTCACACTTTGGAGATGTATGGATTATGATTAGAAGAACTAAAAAGATAGAAAATTGGACATGAGTGAATTATTTGGATATTTGAAAATGACGTGGGAGGTGGAACTTGATTTTCTAGGGATCAAGGGAAACCGAACACAAATTGGGGTGGAAGGATAGTTCTACACTGATGCTGATCACGTCAGGGTTGGATGATTCCTGAAACTCCCTACCAGTGGTCACAATTAAATCACACTAAGGATAGAGGCCTTAGGATGAAAAAAATGAAATTGGAGTTGCTTGTATTTTTAATTAGAGGAATTATTCCTCACATGACCTCGTAAAAAGGATTACCTTTTTACTGAGTCTCGCCCATGAAGTCGAGGACGCACGAGCCTTTGTCTTCGGACCGGTGACATGGGGAGAGCAGCGTGTTTTGTATTCTAGCCCATGGTGACGAGGACGAATGAGCCATTGTCTACGGACCGGTGACATGGGAGAATACGTTGGAAGTTATGTGAATGTTTTAATCATCAAAAAGGAACAAAAGGAATTTTGAGTGCTACACATGCTTAAGCATGTTGGGTGATATTTAAGTATAAGAATATGGTGCATCCGATGATCCAATGAGATTAAGTATACATAAGTATGATCTATATGATCTAAGGAATGAGGTAAGACATGTATTCTAATGAGATAAGATGCATGGGAACTTTGAGGACAAAGTTCTTTTAAGGGGGGTAGATTGAAATACCCCAAACCTAAGTATGCTAAGTAAACATCAAATCATGATGTATTAAGGCTAAAATATGCCTTAGAAAGATTGGTAGATAATTTAAACCAAGGAAAACACAAGAAAGTGTCTTAAGGGCAATCAGGGCAAAAACGTGCTCTAAGCTTGGAGAGACTTGGGTGAGTACCCAAATATCATGATAAGACCTTAGTAATATCCTAATGGTCATTTTAAATCAATTAGCAATGAAAACCAAACTTGAAAACAAGTTAAAACACAAAATGTGCTTTAAGAAGTCTTAAAGCACATTTTTGAGAAATTGTCTTAGAATTGAGTTTTGATTGGCTAAATGTCCATCATTACTCTTTAATCAACATGTGTACTAATTAGTATCACATTAGGAGGTCTAAATCAATGGGAAATCAAAAATTTCCCGATTATGTGCCTTGATTAGTGAATAGTAACTATTTAGTGACTAGTTTAAGTTTTAATCAATATAAGTCAATTAATTGGTCAACCAAAGACCATGTTAGCCTTATATTAAGAGGGTGGCCGGTTTTTATGTGGGGAGTCACCACATGAGTCATCAAATGAGAAAGGAAAGGAAGAGATAAGTAAAGAAGTTACTATTTGCTTTATTAAAGCAAAATATCTTATATTAGCTCACTTTTTCTTCCTTCATTTCTCTTCTTCACCCACGGTTTCTCTTCTTCTCTCTGTTCCAAAACCGAGAGAGCTGCTCTTCAATGGTTCTCCATCTTCAATCACTTGCCAAATACAACTCCAAGCTCCAAATCCAAAACAAATTGCATATTTGTCTTAGTTAGGTCAAGACCTATCTTCCTATCTTTTCAAATCTTTCAAAGCTCCATTTTGGTGCCATGAGAAAACTCCATTGATGGAGGAAAATCAAGTTTGAAGAGCTCATTGGCTTCTCCATTCTCTTAAGGTAAAGAAAATGTAAGAAAAACCATGTTTCCATCATTTCTTGTACATGGCCGAAAATTCTTCTCATGGGGCTATGTTTTTATGCCTTGTTCTAGCTTGATTTATTCACCAAGGACTAGTGGAGGTCCTATTTCATTCAATGCCAAAGTCTACCTTGAGACTTCAAAGGTAATCATCCACTTTTATGCCTTAGAACACATTTCTAACCTAGGTTTTTATTCCTTGAGGTTAGTGCATTGTTTAGTACTCATATGAGTCCTTGAATATTGATTAGAACATTGGCAAGGGGAATTTAAGTGGTGGCCGAGATCTATGCAAGAAGAAGGCCTAAGGAGGAGATTAAGATAAGCTTGAGAAAACAAGGTAAAATGCTTACCTAATGGTGTTTAAGATTAAGGAATGAGTTTTAGATAAATACCAATGTGGCTTAGAGCTTACATTGTGTATTGGGTTATATAACCTAAGAAAAAGAACTTAAACAAGCTTATGAACTTGTGATTAAGGAGCTAATGAGAATGAGTTAGTAATATAAGTTTAAGGTGGATTTTAAGAGCATTATAACTACTATGAGATTGATGAGTGTATTTGCAGGTTGAAAGCTTATATATGTGGGAAATTCAGTGTTTAAGTTTAAGTCATTTAAGGGCCTAAGAGCCATGTCATTTAAGAGCCTTAGTGCTATGCAATTTAAGATTATTGCAATATATTGAGTTTGTTGTGAATGAGTTGGTTTGGGTGATGAGATATGATGAGAAGAACTTGATGTGTGTGAGATGGTTGGATGAGGAAAAATAATGTGTTTGGGCATGATAAGATACTAGAGGAGCTATGGCGAAATTTGAGTAGAAAACAAAGTGTTTAAGTGGTAGTGGTGAGCTAATATGCCCTAGGGTTTACTAGGGAGCATGAAAAGAAAATTGGGTGGAGATGAGTTGACTAAGGAGTTCTTGAGGTTTAGGATGACCTAGAGATGTCTAGGAGAAGTTAGAGGAATGGTGAGTGTTTTGAGCACACCAAAATCATGAGATGAGGAATATAAGAAGTGTGCATAAGATTAAGGAGAAGGTATAATGATTAAGGTGATTTGAATATGTTCTAAGAGGAATTAATGACTAAGGAAGTACTAGGAAGTTTTAGAGGTTGTCTTGATGAAAAAGGGGTGAGATAAAGTGTGGTGATGAGTTATAATGACTTAGGCATTACCTTGGAGGGTTTAAGAATCAAGAGAATGTAATTGAGTATTTAGGACTTAGGCAAATGTTGGTAAACAACTAGGAAGGAAATAAGGTGTTGGTGGATGGAAGCTTAAGCTTAGGAAGGAACCTTAAGTAAATGCATAAAAGGATTTTCGATGGTGAAAGATGCTTGGGAAATGATGTTATAGTGGTGAGGAAAACATTTGGCATAGTGGTTACGTTAGGTATGAACCACCACAAAGAAACCTAGAGGAAAAACATTACAAGTGTTAGCATTATTACAAGGAAAATGCATAATGACTAAGATGGATTTTGGTGGATGATTTAAGGTATTTTAAGGAGGGCTTAAGGTGTATTTGAGGTGCCCAAATGAGGCTATAACATATGAGGATATATGAGGAGAAGTTTGGAGTTGAAAAAGAAATTAGAAACAAGTTTTTAGAGCCGACCGGCCTTAGGACCGGACTTGCAAGGTCGGTCGGGCTCTGTTACACTACCGGAAAATGTTTCTGGAATCGACCGGACTTGGGGGACCGGACTTACAAGTCCGGTCGGGCTTCTGTTTTGTGAGGGAATTAGTTTCTGGAATAGACCGGACATGGGACCGGACTTGTCAAGTCCGGTCGGCATGAATTTTGTACGGATTATAAGTCTCTGGAATCGACCGGACATAGGACCGGACATGTAAGTCCGGTCGGAGTGAATTTTACAACGGTAAAAGGGTACTGGAATGGACCGGACTTGGCAAGTCCGGTCGGTAAGTCCGGTCGAGCCTAAAAACAAAAAAAAAAAGGGAAATTTTGAATTCTAAGAATGGCAATGGGTAATAAGGTATGCCTTTGGTAGGGTAGTAATGATTGGGACCCTAAGAACTTAAGGAATTAAGTTAAGTTAAGTATAAACTTGGAAGTTTAAGATTAAGCTTGTGAGATTAAGTTGTAAGACTTAAGAGGTGTTAGGTGGGGATCATTAAGGGTTAAGTAAGTTAAGTAAGTCATATTAAGTTAAGTGATTAATAACCTAAAACTGAATGAATGTTTTAGGACTTGGGAGTTTGGACTCCGGAAGAGAGTAAGCAGCCGAACGACCAACGGTGAACGGTACAGTTGTTTCTTCTTGTGACCTGCTTGCTAACGAGGTGTCCCTCGGCTTGTGTGCTAACTGTTTTGTGTGCTCACTAAACAAGATAAAGCATGCAACCGGAACATATTATATATATATTGTAATGTTGTGTGATGTTTGAAAACTAACGCAACATACCGTGAGAACTTACTAACCAATGCTTAGTAAGGAATTGAGTGAGACTAAGGAACGCCCCCTAATGAGGGACGATATGAACCGAAAGAGGTTAACCAACAAACATGGTCTTGAGTTAACTACTAACTGGAACTTGAGTGAGGAAACCCGGGACCGATCTCCGGTCATGCATGCTAAGGAAAGGGAGTCGGTATCTATAGCAGATTCGACTTCCGCTTAAGGACTTGTCTTCGGACTTGTGCCTAGGGCCGGTTGCCGGCTCAGCTACGCTGGACTCCCGTCCAGAGTAGGTGGCGTTAAGATGGTGCGGTGGGATCACCTAAATCCCAGGTTCGATTTAGATACGGCCAATCCCTTCCAGGAAAGGTTTGTATATTGAGATTAAGATTAGATTAAGGTAAGATTAAGTTAAGTTACAATCATTCCTTTTTAAAGGATGATTTGTATTATTAAGATTAAGATTAAGGTGAGGTTAAGATAAGTTGCAACCATTCCTTTAAAGGATGGTTTGTAATAAAAGATTAAGATAAGCTACATCCACTCCTCATTAAAGGATGGTTGTTCTAAGATTAAGATAAGACTAAGATTGAGGTGAGATAAGGATGGACTAAGTTTAAGAGAGAACATTACTTAAGGAGTTAAATATCTAACTCTCTAATTAAGGGAACGCATTTAAGTCGTTCATTGTGTGTGAACTTTGATTGTTCATATCTGAGTTGTTGTTTACTGCACTTTCTATTATGTTGTGCATCTAATCAACCTCCATGCTATCGACAATTAGTCGTCGTAGCCACGTTAGCTTGGGGGCCATGAGAGGATCGTACCAGCATTCGTGCTGACCCCCTCGGGGGCTTCTTTTTACTACACAGGTGAACATCAGGAGGCGGCCGTCGCGAGAGTAAGAAGGAGTGCAAGTGTTAAGGATTAAGTATGACCTACGAGTTGTGCCTGTACACTCGTATGGCAATTGAGTTAGTAAGATGTATAGGTTGTGAGTGGATTGTAAGAAGGTTATGTAAATGGTTAAGGTTGTTAGACTAATGTTCGGTATATTCTGTAGTCAGACCGTGGCAAGGTCCTGGATTGTAAAGAATTCCGCTGTGACTTGTGTATATATATATTGTTAAGTTGCGAGACCACAATTGGATTGAGTTGGGGTGTTACAACTAGGTGGAGTCCTCTCTTGATAGATATTCAAACTCCCTTCAAAGATCATGGTAAAACAACTACATTAATGTTTTTGAAACAATGTAAACCTAGGATTTACAATGAGATGAAGCTTAAAGCTTGTATACTCATTTCAATGTTTGTATATTGTGTAGTAGTTGACAAGGAATCAAATACCTTATCGGTTTTGTAAGGAAACAAGAAAGAAGTTTGGGTGGAAAAGAGGTAAATATGCTATCTCAATGTGGTTTAATGCCTTAGGAGAAATGAGCTTATAATGCTTGTTAAAACTACCTAAGGAGCTAATGGTAAAGGACTTAGTGAAAAGTTCTCAAGGAGACTAGTAAAAGGACATATGTAATGTTGAGTGTATTTACAGGTCAAAGGCATTATTTATGTGGGAAATTCAGTGTTTATGGTTTATGCAATTTAAGGGCCTAAGTGCCATGTTATTTAAGGGCCTAAGTGCCAAGCAATTTAAATGGTGCACTATATTGTGATGTAGTGTAAATTTGGTGAAGTCTTGTGTGTGATGGTGTTCTTGATGGATTTAGGTGTTCTTGAGTGTTTAATGGTGAAAACAATGTGCCTTGGTGTAACAAAAATGCTAGGAGAACCTATGTCGAAATTTGAGAAATGCATAAGGAGTTCAAGGTGTTTTAAAGGAATTTTGATGAATTGGGAAGTGTTCTAGAGTGTAATAAGGACTTAGGCATGATCTTGAGGTTTTAGTATGTACCAAAGTCATTTTGGACTTAGGTAAAGACTTAGACAAACTTTGGTGAATTGTGGAGAAAGTGTAAGCTTGGAAAAAGGAATTGTAAGAATGACATAAGGAGTTTTTATTTGTAAGAAAGGATGTCTGGATGATGATGTTTGTGTGGAAGATATGTCTTGGTATAATGGTTAGAATAGGCATGAAACATCACTTAGGAACCTAGGGAGTAAATACTATAAGTGTTGGAGGCTTTGGAGGAATTTGGCTAAGTGTTTAAAGGCTTGGAAATTGAGCATTTTGCCTTGTCCGAACTTCCGTCCGGACATGGAAGTTCGGACAGGCTCTGTTGGGTAAGAATTTTGCACACTCGAACTGTGTCCGAACTTGGGAAGTCCGGACACATGTTCGGACGCATGGATTTCCGCATTAAGAGATTCTCGACTCACGTCCGAACTTCCGAAGTCCGGACACAAGTTCGGACGTGTGTCTGTTTTCAGTTCAAAGTCACGGCTTGCGTCCGAACTTGGAGGTTCGGACCAAGTTCGGACAGGCCACTGTATGGACCAAAATTGTTGTTTTAAGTGGGCAAATGATGTCTAAAAATGGTAACTACCTAGTAAAGATGTTATAAGGTTGTTTAAGACATGTTAGGTGAGTTTTAATGACAATTAAGTAGGTGAAAAGTTGTAATAAAATGTGAAAGTAAATCAAGTTAAAAATGCAAAGTTATGTAACTAAACTAACGGGAAAAAAATTATAAGCATTAGACATTAAATAATCATGCAACCCCGATGTTAATAAAAGTATATGTAATGTTATCAGTTGTTCGAGAATTGCTCGAGGAACATAAGTGGACGTGGTAAAGTGGACTCCGGTGACAGGTATGGTTTTCTTGCAACCTGTGTCCTACCGGATTACACCGGCTTGTATGTCAATGTGGTTTTCTGAGTGTTTGCCACCTTGTAAGATTAAAACATGTAATGAGTTTATAGTAATTCATTTATGTGGCGCATCTGGTCTCCGATACCGTTTAACCTCAAATAAGTGTTAAACCTTAGCTAACTAGAACTAGGAACACGTGAGAGATCGGTATTCGGAGTTAACGACCCAAACCTTGGGAACGTTCTAACCACGGCTATGTGTAAGTTAGTTGGATATTGTTGTTGTATGCAAGTGTGTGAACCTCCCTTGTGTGCTTAACTCGGTTATGATACCGTATGGTGTGTGGATGTGGTAGGCTCCATAATGGATCTCTAACTACTTATTTATAAGTATATATGTACTAATGGGGGGTGAGGAGTCCGGTCATGTTCCGGCCACGCGTGTGAGGATGGGGGTCGTTGTCATTCCAGGTTTGACCCTCTTATATGTTAAGATTGAGTTCCTTTCCCGGTCTTCAATCTCCCACAAGCTTACTCCAAAGCTTTCCTATTCTGACTTATGATTGGTCTAGGGGGAACATGTGTTTGCGTGGTGTGTTCGGGCCTCCAACCCGAACCATCTTAACTTAAGTTACTCGTCCGACTATTATGACGGTAATGAGTGTTGTTGTTGATTGTATAACGAGCTTACCATGAGGGTGACACCATTCTCTAGGCTCACCAGTGAATTAACTATGTTTGGGTCGGTTCCTAAGAGGACCGTTCCCGTTATGTTATGTGATGTTGTTGTCATGCAATTCCTATTGCGTTGTTATCATGTGCACGTCGAAACGTGAAGAGTGTTGTTATGTTTGTTATATGAGGAATGTGATATGTTGTAAGGTATGGAGTGTGTGGATCATGGAAATGAATCCCAGTTTGCAATAAGAGGCGTTTAAGGATAACCCGATTTAAGGGTAAGTGTCGTCTATTAAGGAAGTAGCTCCGTTAGAGGAGGAACACTCTAGGGATAATGAATACCATGAGTGACTCATCAAGTAAGGATGTATTATCCGTTTGTTGAGCCCATTGAGGCGAAATGTTTTGTGTTGTGTGCTTACAGTTGCATGCATGATTTAAATATAATCAATCGCATGCTAAGACGACAATTAGTTGTGCGTGGCCCGGTAGCATGTGGGCTGCGGGATTACCATACCAGCAAAGGTGCTGAGCCCCTTGGGGGCCACCCTTTCTCTCCTTTTCTATTTCAGGTACAAGGAGCTGGAAGCCGTTCGAGAGTAGGACAGGGTAGATGTTTATACATGGGTAGCCATTTAAATGGCGTAAGCATTGTAGGCGTAGTAAGACCGAAATTGTTATCGGCATTAGTTGTAAATACTCGGTACGGTTGGAATGTATAAAGTATATGGGTTGTTGTTAAGGGAAGCAATTGTGTTAGTTGCTCGGGAATCTGGTCCATCAGACCGATACAATGTAAATGTATTAGCCTTGTTAGCCACGTGGGTGGTTAACGGCGTGTAACACCAACGAGTTATGTTATTTGATGAGGTGTGTTTTCCGCTGCAGTTTGTTGTTAAGTGTGTTTATGTTGGAAGGGGTGTTACATGGGTAATCGACTAATTATGTCTAACGATGGAGTGTGAATGAGTGTGATGGTTTACCTTAATCCAGTTAGACACTAGCTACTGGTCGCGCGTAGAGATCTCTTGAATTATTCCCGGATCGGGTTTACTCTAGTTAAATCCTGATCGAGCCTAGATAGATCGTCAGGCAGAGTGTGCTGCTGTTGGCACCAAGCCCTTGGCCACCTATGTGAACGCCTTTAAAAAGGCAAAGTGAATAACATCAATGGACGCTTTTTAAAAGGCAAAGTGAAAGAGCACCTTGTGTGTACTGGGGACCACCGTCCATGTGAGTTATTTCGGATGTCGTAACTTGACTCCCGACAGGGCTAACAAAAAATTGTGTAACATGATGTGAGGGTCTGGGGGGCCTGTATGTAAAATTTGTATGAAAGACCATTACTAACGGCTATATGTTCATCGTTGTCGTGATTAAGTGCTTATGTGTATACTGTTGTGTGTAAATTGTAGTTCCTCTATTAACTGTTTATTTTACCGTCATTCATGTGTTTACTGCTTTATATACCTGTACACCGGTATAGCATGTAACGAACCTAATAATGGCGACCATGACTATTAAGTGACCAATAGGGTCCAGGCTTGGCATACTCAGCGTTTATCGCTGAGCCTTTATGGCTTACGTGCAGGTGATGTTTACCATTGAAGCCGAAGAGCGGGACCCCGGGTAGTTAGGGTTTCATTTACCGCACGAGTCTTTGTATTGTATTAGGATGAATATTAGTCTATGTATTAATAATATTGGATACAGTCGGGAATTCCTAGATGCTCACTTGTCATTTAATTACATTTGGTTTAGATTGATGTATAGGTTAGTATCTCGTTATCACTGCGGTCATGTATATATAACCAGTGTTGTTTCTTATTTAATTATTTCTGCTTCTTTACTCGTATGGGCGAGTAATGACATGTGACACCCGAGTGAGATTTATTACTATAAGACTTCCGCTGTGAGACGTTATTAATAAATGCTACGTGAGTGATTATTACGTGATTACAAGTGAGGTGTTACAAGATGGCCACATCACTTCTGGCATCAAACTTTCCTAAGGGATTCTTTTCATTGTTGGGGACATAGCATTTACAACCAAAGATCCTGAACTGACTTATGTTTGGTTTTCTTCCCTTGCTTAGCTCATAGGGAGTTTTGTTGAGGATATGTCGTATGAGCATTCTATTTATGATGTAGCATGCAATCGCCACTGCTTCTGCCCAGAAGACCTCAGGAAGATTGCTCCTCAATAACATGGCCCTGGCTACCTCTTGTAGTCTTATGTTCGTACGCTCAACTACCCCATTCTATTGGGGTGTTCATGGTGTTGAATATGTGTGATTGGTTCCATGTTGTTTACACATATCCATGAATTGATTGATTCTCAACCTCTGACCCATGATCGGACCGAAGAGCCTTGATTTGTACTTGAGTTCTACTCGGACTATTGCCTGCAAAGACTTGAAATTTCTTAAAGACTTCATCTTTGGAAGCAATAATGAGTGTCCAAATAAATCGTGAGTAATCATCAACAATTACAAACACATACCAATTTCCTCCAAAACTTTTGATTCTCAAAGGTCCGCATAAGTCCATGTGAAGTAATTCGAGTGGCTTGGATGTACTTACTAAGTTCTTTGATTTAAAAGAAGTCTTAGTTTGTTTGCTTCTAACACAAGCATCACAAAGAGTGGTCTCAGATTCTTTAATCTTAGGGAGACCTCTTACCAACCGTTTCTTGACAAGTTTTCTCAACAATGAAGTGCTAACATGCCCTAGTCTTTTGTGCCATAGTATAGAGTCATCTATTGAAGCAGTCAAGCATGGAAGATTTGGACTGTCAGTATCCTCCAAACTAGCTACATAAACATGTTTCCACCTTTTCCCTTAAACAACTCTTTGCCATTGTTCCGACTTACTATACTACACTCTATAGGATAAAAATGAACTGAATTGCTTTTGTCACATATTTGAGAAACACTAAGCAAGTTGAATTTTAAACCATTGACCAAGTTTACACTATCTATGACATAATCTGAAGTAATACCAACCTTACCTACACCGATGATTTTTCCTTTCTTGTTGTCACCAAAGGAAACGGTTCCTTGGATTCCTTGTTCGAGTGAGAAGAACTTCTTTTTGTCTCCTGTCATGTGTTTAGAGCACCCGGTGTCGATGTACTAGCAGGGGTCCATTCCCACTCAATTCTGCACTTAACACGTTAGTGGTGTGGGGTTATGGTCCATAGAAAGGTTGGACCCATTTCCACCATCAATTATTATTCTAGGATCATTTTTTAGTACCCATTTTAGTCTTATTCTCTTGAGTTGCCAATGCCTCATAAAACGCGTTTTATAGCAATTGACTTCATGATGACCAGGTTATCTGCATAGGTTGCAGACACCTCCACGACTGGTCTCTGACCGGTACCCGACTTGTCGTTTATTTTTCCTAATCGGTGTCTTAGGAACAACTTCTAGCTTAGCATGTTTTTCTATGACTGTAGCTAGTTCCTTTTCTTTTACATTAAGCTCAACAATCAATTCATCGATTTCAGGTTGTTTTCCTAGCTTCAACTTTTCATGAGCGGAGAGAATTTCGCTATAGTCGATTTGCAATTTCATGAGTGCCCTCATGAGGTTATCTACCTTGTTTTTCTCCAATTTTTTCCTTAGTTCTTCATTTTCCTCCAAGTGTTCATTGTTTTCATTTTCCAATGCCTCAAGTTGATCAACTAGTATGAGAGAGAATTTTCTAAGTCTTAGAAGTTCAGCTTTTATAATTCTCTGTTTATGTTTAGAGTAGTTTACCTTGTTCTGATCTTCTTCCTCTGATTCTGATGTGTCATTGTCTTGTGCCATCAGACAAACTTCCTCAAGGCATAGATGAGGCTTATCGTCCTCCAAGGAATCATTATCTGAGGTTTGGTTATTATCGCTTTGCTCTGAGTGTCCCCATGCAGCAACAAATGCTTATTTCCTTGGCCCTTTGTTGAATGATCGTCGGACAGGTTTCCTGACCTTGTCGTTGTCCTCTCGTGATTATTAAGGACAGTCTTTGATGTGATGCCGCGCTTCGAGCATCCAAAACACTTGTCATTGTTCTTCTTGCGGTGATCGTCAATCTCCTTGGGCTCTCTTCCTTCCTCATGTTGTTTCTTATGAATTTTTGAAAGTACCTCTTAGCGTAGAGGACCGTCTCATCATTGTCTTCTTCTGTCTCGGAGTTTTCAACTACTTCTAGGGCTATGCCTTTTCCATTTTCTTTTGATCTTTCAGAGCTTCGTTGTTGTAGTTTCAACTCGAACGCAATTAGGGAGCCTAACATGTCCGCCAAGGACATTTTAGAGAGATCATAGACTTCTTGCATGGCATTGTCCTTGCTGTCAAAGAGGCAAGAAGAGATCTGAGGAACTTCTGAATTTGATCCTCGTTTGAGATAGTTCTTCTAAGCACCAACATTTCATTGATCAGCTTGGTGAACCTTGTATGCATTTCAATAATGCTCTCGTTTTCTTCCTTCTTGAATAGCTCCCAATGAGTGAGTAGCAACTCAATGCGAGTCTTTTTGATCTCATCATTCTCTTCATAAGCGACCTCATGAGTTCTCCAAATCTCTTGAGCTGTTTTAACTGAAGCTATCTTGGAGTATTGCTCAGGTAGTAGTGCACAGTGTAGTATTCTTACGGCTCGAGCATTGAATATTAGCTTCTTGATTTGATTATCTGTCATGATGTCGATAGATATGTCTTGTCCTTGAGTATTCTGGAAGGTGTACTCACCATATGTTATCACCCTCCACATTCTTGGATCATCAGACTTGATATGAAACTCCATTTTATTCTTCCAGTGAGTGTAGTTGTCTCCATTGAAGAGGTGGTCGATTTGGTGCAGAACCTTCTTCTGCCACTAGTATGCTTGCATGAGACATTTTGATCGTCTTCCAAAGCAGTTAGCTTTCTAGAAGAGACCCGCTTTGATACCAATTGAAACCAGCAAGTGCTTCTGACGCATTCCCGACGTGTCATGGACGTATTGTGGACTCAATTAAAACTTTGATAGTTAGGAATAGACATGAGATAAACTTAAACTAGAAACTCCATTTTGATTGAGAATTTACATAAACGAAATTCACTCAATCTCCTTCGCCCCACACACGGACTCCCAGGATAGTTTCGACTTTACCCCTAAAGTCCTTAACTGTCACCTGACTATCGGCCTACGGTTTACCGACCGTTCCCCAACCTATCGGTGTATCAAATACCAAATGTATTGTTACTCTAACCCAGTCCTATCTAGCTTACCAACTCTCTAGCACTTACACACACTCCTAAGTCTGATCCACACTTGCCCAGATAATCTCTTTCTTTTTCCTCTCGTACATGCTTGCTTACATATGAAATAGATGCAAGTATATATACGGTTTAGTTAGGATGTAACTACCGTCCTATAAGTCCCTAGACTCTAGGAGTTGACTACAGCTTCTATTATTCACATAACAAACACACTAGACTTGTAGAGAGTCTTCAACTTGATCTGAGGGCATTTGGACTATATGCCGTCTTCTGGTTGGTCACGTCAGCAACAACCCTCTCCATTGGTCGAACACCACTTGTGTGCCCCACTTGCCTGATTCTGTCTGGCTCATTAAATGCTCATTAATGCCCCTTTAGTCTTCATTACGGCTATGCAATTTGTTCTGATAAGTAGCCCATTACTTGTCTATTTGCACATTAATAAGTTGTGTTCTTGTCATGTGCTTAGTTATTTATGTGGGTATATGAGTCTGTCTGAATGTGTCAATCCTCTTGCAGTCTTTTGTCTTTGATTTTCTTGTTAAGCACGAGAGATATCTTCGTGCGGTATCTGACTTGTTGTATATGTGCTAGAAGTTCTAGCGCGAGCTCTCTCAGATAGGTGCCCGACTGGTTGGGCACATGTCGTAGGCTGAGTGCGCTTGCAACCTTGCGTGCTAAGCCACTCATGACTTAAGTGCGCTTGCAACCTTGCGTGCTAAGCCACTTATTCACCTATTTATCTGAATGATAAGCTTGACAAATATGTTAGACAAACACCACAGGTTTGCTATCATCAAAACTAAAGGTCCTTGACTTAACAGTCCATGGGTTTGGACACGGTGTCCGTGGTCCTTGACCACTTTCGGACAACACTATTAGAATGATCCGGATGGTGTTTTCAGGGATGTACCTAATTTGTTTCTAAGTCGATTAGTGGTGAAAAGTTTTCAATTTGAAGTGCTAAAACTCGAATTAGCACACCAAATATTGTAAGTTTTCTGGGAATTCACACAAAAAAACATGTTGAAGTCATATGTTTTAGAAAATTGAGTTTCTAACCTGATTTGAAACCTAGAACTATATGAACTTCACGTCGGGATTCTTTGATTACTTTGTTAATTGACCTTCGTTTGGGAAACGACCTTGTACTTCTAGGAAAGACATCCTGGTGTTGTTCGTCACGTTTTGATATTGATTTTGTGAGGTTTTAATGTGTGGAAGTTTGAAGGTTTTGGAGTGATTTCGGTATGATTTTGGTATGAAATTATGGGAGAACGTGAGAGGCATGTTTGAAAGGCTTGCTTCTCACTTTGTGAATGTTCTCATGTTTTTGCATTGATAGGAACACCTTATTATATAGAAAAAAGCTTTGGCAAAATAGATTATAGAGAATTTAACTTTACCTAGTTTATTAACTGGGTTATAGGCCGAAATTATTATGAAATTTTAACCCCAGGTAAAGGAAGATTTTTAAGAATTTTGAGAGTTGGAAGCATTATATTTGGATAAATAACTGATTTTATAAACATATTGCAATTTGGAAACTCCCATGATTCTTAAATAATTATTGAAATTTCAAATTTTCAAAATTCCAACAGGGTTGTGCTCTAAATACCATCCTATATAATGTGTAAACATTTCATGAAATTTTGATATGATTTGGATATTTTCCAGAGGAGAGAGAAAATTACAGGAATGTTTGAATTTCTCTTTAAAAATTTGGGTTTAGGCTCCAAATAAATTTTTTGAGGTTTATGACTGTATGTTTCCATGTTAACCATGTGACAATTTTATTATAATGTGTGGATTTTCTTTCTATTTTGAGGCAATTCTATGTGCTAAATATTAAGGAAATGAGCTTATAATATGAATTAAAAGCTATATTTGCAGAATAAGAATTATTGAAGATTACAGGAATGCCTTTCATAATGACTGTTATATTTGAGAGTATTTTGAGATGATGAACGATTCATATGAAAATAGAAAGTCCTTAAAATGTCCTTGGAAAATCTCAGCTTTGTGTATTTTGACTATTTTACACGAGTCTTTCCTTCTGTGCACTAGGGCCTTTCCTGAGGCTCTAAATTTTGGGTATAACAATGTCTATGAGGAATAAAATGCGAGTTAGCTTATTGATAAGATTAAATACACTTTAAGTGTTTTATTTGATTTTTATGCTTCATCAATCCCTCAAACAAGTGGTAAAAAACAAGAGACACTTGCTTCTTCACAATCAAAAGGTAGTACCTCGGTTCCAACAATGAGCTGATTTTGAATATGAAAGTCCACTTTAGTTTAAAGCATAGTAGGTAGAAGAGCACTGTTGAAATAGTTGCAAGGAAAAGTGAGATAGATTGGTACTTTGATGAGGATTGTAAACCTAATGATGAGGATGAGGATGTTGACCATAGAGAGAAATCTCATATTTTAGTGTGGTGGAAATATTGAAGAAAATTATTTCATATTCTTGCTGCAATGGCCCGTGATATACTTACGATACCGGTTTCCTCTATTACGTCCGAGTCAAGTTTTAGATTTGGGGGTCGTGTGCTTGATCCATTTAAAACAAGTTTAACTCCAAGAATGGTTGAAGCTCAAGTATGCTCACAGGATTGGTTACATCCTACCACTCGTCCTATCATGTTAGATTAAATAATTTTTGAATTAGAAGCTACGGAAATGGTTGAAAGTCAGATTTGTTTTCATATAGTTATCTTACAATTACATGGTTTGTATCATTGCTATAATATTTTCTATAAAACTTGTAAGTATCAAGGAGCTCACAACGAAGAAACCTATAGTAACAATTTATGAGTCTTTTGACTTTCCAAGTGATTGGTGAAACTTGGTTTGCGTTTATTTACCTTCTTTCATAATTGCACTCAGCCAGAAAGTTTACTTGTATTCTGGTTGCTAACTATTACTTTCTAATACCATGCACACTAATATCTTTATTTCTGAGTTATGGACAACAATATTAAGTGAAAACCAGACCCATCCTTTTGGTACTGCTAGACAACAATAGAGAGAAGACCATACCCATAATTTTTGTACTGCATATTAATTACACTAGTACAAAAAACGCCTATCTCGGCGCCTCAGTTTTGGTGGTTGTGAAAACTTCTCTGTGTGGTTCTTAGCTAGGAACCGCTGAAATAGGGTCATTTATTATTGTGTGTGTAAAAAAATACACCTATTTCGGCGGTACTTAGCTAGGTACCGCCGAAATGGAGTTGTCCCGGTTCAAATTTTCACATTCCCAGTTTTTTTAGTCTATTGCGGCGGTTCGTAGCTAAACCACTGAAATAGACAAACTTTTAGAAAAATCACGCCCGCCTCTGCCTTCTTTTTCTGATGCTTCCTCTCTCTCTCCCCCTCTCTCTCTCTTTATTCTCTTAATGTATGCGCCTCCACCTCCCTCTTCATTCTCTTCTTATGTCTACGCCTATGGAGTGATAAAACACCCCAACTGCTGCATCACGCTCACCAAATTTTAGATGGGCATGCTGTTCATTCCGAACTGGTAATATACTCGAACTTATCTTATTCTCTCTAGTGGACAAGGAATGCATACATGCTCTGTGCGTTTTCATTCTCTTTTTTGTGTCTGCGAATATATTCATTCTCTTCGCTGTAGGTAATTTTGCAACTGGAGAACAAGGAACATGCTCTGCACGCCTCTCTTCGTGCACCCTAACTGGCGAACAATGAACATGCTTTGCACCTCACGGTAATTTTGAAACCCAAACTGGTGAACAAGGAACATGCTCGCCTACAATCTCTTCACTCACGGTAATTTTGCAACTGGAGAACAAGGAACATGCTCTGCGCGCCTCTCTTCTGTGTGCCTCTCACAGTAGTTTCGCAACCCTAACTAGCGAACAATGAACATCTCTATACGCCTCACTGTAATTTTACAACCCTAACTGGCCAGGTTGAAGATAGGGAAAAAGTAACAATTTTTTTTAAATTACACCTATTTTAGCGGTTGTTAATTAACTACGAACCGTCAAAATAGGTGTGTTCTTTTTGTTCTAAAAAGCGCCTATTTTGGCAGTTCCTAGCTAACAACCGTCGAAATCGGGTCGCACACATATTTTGATGGTTCAGAACTGCCGAAATAGGCCCAAAACAACCACTGAAATAGGTCTATTTTGTATTAGTATTAAATTATTATTTTGGTTGTGTTTTGTTACATGATCTGTACAAAAAATAGAAGGGGAGGTTGTTATTTATGCTCACCTGCTGATGTAACTTGGTTTAATGCTTTGTGGTAACAATTATGTTCTAACACTAAGTTTGATGTTTTTGTTTCACAATTATGGACAACACTGGTAAGAGAAGAAGATGTCGGTCATTTTGGTATTTATACAACTTTTCACTATTCTTGTGTCTTAATTAGGATGGATGGTGTATGCTGCTTGAATTTATATTTTATTTGGAGTTAAGGAGCATCCATCGAATTAACACAACAGAAAATGAAGGATTGTTTTCTGTTTAATATTATAGTGCTGCTACTATGCTGTTATGTTGTTACGTTGCTATTCTGCTGCTTTTATGTTGTCATGCTACTGTATTACTGTTGTTGATTTGCAGCTGCTACACTGTTGCTACTTCTGCTGCGCTGTTCTACTAGAAGTTAGGTACGTTGTAATGTTGTTGCGGCTATGCTGTATAAATTTTTTGTACATTTTCCTAGTAAGAGTTTGGTGGATGTAGAATTAAAGCTCTTACTGATTTTGTTTATAACTAAATTAGTTATTATGTGTAAGTGGACAGATCTCAGCTGATATATTAACAATACTTAGCTATTGTAATTTAATGCTAAAGTTTAGTTGTTGTTATATAATGGTAGAAGTTAGATGTTGTGATGTAAAGGGAAACTAAGATGGTTTGATAATAGAAAGGGTGATAAGAAGTATTGGTGGAGAGGGTGAGAAGAGGTATTGATCAAAATCATCATTTACACCAAGAAATTACATAATCTTTATTTGCTTGAACCAGAATAATTACGTTATCGGAAAACAGAACGGAGACCCTGGCGCTAGAGCCAGGGTATAATATGGTTTCAAACGCGTGACAAAAATCTATTGAAGAAGAAAATGAGGGGAAAAAGAAGAGGAAAAACATATGTGGAGTCTTGGGGGCTGAATGTGCTTTTATTATTAGGAGAGAGAAACAACATTTTTTTCAAAATGTTGTAACTTACAAATGTAAAAATAAAAAAAATATATCATTGTTCATCATAACTCGTGCTCTTCAAAACAAGATGCATCATGGACATGTTTTGATAGACTTAAAATTTTATGTTTTTAGAATGAGTATATTATGTAGTTTAAAGTGAACCTTATTCATTAACAAAATGAATCTTCTTCAATAATAAAATGAACTTTATTCATTAAAAAAATGAATCTTCTTTAAGATTCTCTTTTCTTTAAAATTAGAATTCACTTTTAGAAAGAAAAAAAAACATTCACATTATTTAAAGTGAAAGGTTCACTTTTCTTAAATATAAAGATTAAATATTTCTTGAACATTTGATTAACTTTTCTTCAACGAAATATTCATTTTTAAATAAATGAAAGATTCTATTGTTCTCGCATAAGTTCGTGGTAAGATCCACTTTTCTAAACCATTTGATTCACTCTTTTTAAACAAAAGATTTACTTTTCATAAATGAAGGTTTCATATTGTTCTCGCATAAGTTTGTGGTAAGATTCATTTTCTTAAATATAAGATTCACTTTTTATAAATAAAAGGGTCACTTTACTTAAACAAGTGATTCACTTTTTTTAAATGAAATATTCACTTTTTTATTAACCAATAAACACAAACCCTAAGGTAAAAAATGTAATACCCCTACTGTATACTTTAATAATAAACCAAAACTGCAACCGAAATATATATAACTTACGATAACTAAACGAGTTGGTGTTACACGCCATTAGCCACCCACGTGGCTAAGAAGGCAGAATACACACAATCGTATCGGTCTGATGCACAGACTTCTGAGCATAGTACTAAACCCATAAATACAACCAACTATACCGAGTATTAATATTTACAACCATCACTGTATAACTGTCTGTAACACCCCTACAACGCTCCTATCATCTACCGAAATCGCAGCGGAAATAACCAGCCAAATAATAACTAACGCTTTGGTGTTACAACGCCGTTAACCCCCCACGTGGTTAACTAGGCAGAATAAATACAAGAGTATCGGTCTGACGATCAGACTCCCGAGCATAGTATCTAACATCCATATATAAACATAACCAACCGTACCGAGTATTTAATTTACAACACACCTTTAAACCATAATCATCCACCACTGTATAACCACAGTATCAAAATGTAACGCCTCGGGAGCACAGGCGCAACCCGGGCTCCACTACCAACATATCCAAAAGTACATCAACAAACTAGGACCTAGAGCCACTCTGCCTCTTCGATCCTCATCCTGCAATAAAAATATGGAGCCCCCGAGGGGGTCAGCACCTTTGCTGGTATGGCTAACGCGCAGCCCATCGACTACCGGGATACGCGCAACCAATTGTCATAATAACATGGCATTCATTTTAGAACATCCAATATATATACATATATACCATAGCATAGCAAGGGAAATTGCATAGCATCACAACATCAATACATAACACCATAAACTCGGTCCTCACAAGGAACCTTCCACCACAGTTAGTATACCATGAGAGCCTAGGGATTTTACCAATCCCATGTTAAGCTCGTTACCATCCTCGTTACCGTCCGGTTATATAGAACGGTTAACTTATACCAAAGGTGTGTCGGATATAGTAATCCCAAGCACACCGAAATAACATACGTATGCCCCTATGGCCCGACGTGAGTCAGTAACTAGCTTTGGATAAGCTAAGGGAAGGTAGAAACCAAATTGAATACCACCTATACATACACCAAGAGAGCCGAACCGGATATGATATCGACCCCCCATCCACACACGTGGCCGGAACAACCGGACTCCTCACTCCCCCGGTTAGCACTTGTTAGTGATCACACAATATTTGTTAAGTCACATACAAGCAAACATTTAGGTCTTGTTAGACAACCAAGGAAAAGGAGTCATAACCTCACAACATCATAATGTATAACAACTGTAAACTCTTTTCATGCCTTAATCTTATAAGGTCGTAAACACTCAGAAAAAACCAACACCCAAGCCGGTGTAAACCGGTAGGCAACAGACTGCAAGAAAACCATACCTTGGTCCTTGCCTTGTTTCGTTTCCACCTTGAGAGAATCCTATACACATTAGTAATGTCGGTTAATTATTTATTTAACTTCACACTTACTAAGTATTCAACATGATTGTATGACATGTTTTAATGTCTACCTCACCCTAGGTTGCCTTCATTATACACCCTAGGGTTAACTACATAAGTCACATTCTTTCTGTTTTTTTTTTACAAGATTAGGTCCGACCGGACTTGCCGACCGGACTTGTCCATGTCCGGTCGATTCCAGAGAGTTTCTCCCCTTCGGAAATTCAGCCCGACCGGACTTGCCAAGTCCGGTCCTATGTCCGGTCGATTCCAGTAACTCAATCCGTACAAAATTTTCTACCCCCCGGACTTATAAGTCCGGTCCTATGTCCGGTCCATTCCAGAGAGTTTATTCCCTTTGTAAATTTAGTCCGACCGGACTTGTCCATGTCCGGTCCTATGCCCGGTCCATTCCAGAAGCTAATTCTCGCAGGGTAAACAGGTCCCGACCGAGCTTGCAAGTCCGGTCGCAAGTCCGGTCGGCCCCAAATCTATGTTTTCTTTTTACATTCCACTCCAAACTTCACCCCATATAACCTAGTACTCCCTAACCTCATTTGGGCTCTTTAAACACAACTTAAGACACCCTTAAACACTCATAAAACTCATTTCTAATTCCTTAAGCCTTTACTTATTCCTTCACAAAATTCCTAACACTTACAATATTTTCTCCTAGTTTTCCAAGTGGTGTTTCATAACTATGATAACTACTATGCCAAAATGCTTTCTCCTTAACTTAATATCATCTCCCAAGCATCATCTTTCACAACTAATTCCTTATATCCTTCTTGAAACTCTTTTCCTAGTGTATACTTCTCCTCATTTTACCAAAGTTTGCCTAGGTATTTACCTAAGTCCCAAAGTGACTTTGGTACCTACTAAATCTCAAGATCATGCCTAAGTCCTTATTACACTCTAGAGTGCTTCTTAGTCATCAAAATTCCTTTAAAACATCATGAACTCCTTATTCATTTCCTAAGTTTTCTAACTCACCAAACCTTATGTAAACACTTAGAACTTCTTGCTTTTTACCTAAATTTTGACATGGATTCACCTAGAACATTTTCTAAGCCAGAACACTTTGTTTCCTCCATTAAACACACAAGAACATCTAGAATCACCAAAACACTCCCATACACAATTTCACCCAAATTTACACTACATCACAATATAGTGCATAATTTAAATTGCATGGCACTTAGGCCCTTAAAATGCATGGCTCTTAGGCCCTTAAGGTGCTTAAATCATAAACACTGAATTTCCACAATATATATGCCTTTAACCTGCAAATACACTCAACACATATGCCCCTACTAGTCTCTTGAGAACACTTTACTAAGTCATTCACCATTTGCTCCTTAGGTAGTTTTAATAAGCATTTATAAGCTCATTTCTCCTAAGGCATTAAACAACATTTAAGTTAGTAGATTTACCTCTTTTTCCAAAACACTTCCTTCTTGATTCCTTACAAAACCGTATGATAATTTGATTCCTTGTCAAGTTCTAGACATATACAAACACCATAATGAGTATTCAAACTTTGAGCTTCATCTCATTGTAAACCCTAATTTGACATTGTTTCAAAAACATTAATGTAGTTATTTTACCTTGATCTTTGAAGGGAGTTTGAATATATAACAAGAGAGGACTCCACCTAGTCCATGAAGAGTTGAAATGAAGCTAGAACAAAGTCACACAAAGAGCTATATCAATGTGTATTTTCGGTCAAGGTGAAAACATGGAGGAAACATGATTTTTCTTTGAGATTCCTTACCTAGAAGCAAAGGAGATCAACAATATGTCAAA
This sequence comes from Limonium bicolor, assembly GCA_023374045.1. Taxonomy (NCBI): domain Eukaryota; kingdom Viridiplantae; phylum Streptophyta; class Magnoliopsida; order Caryophyllales; family Plumbaginaceae; genus Limonium; species Limonium bicolor. Next base: position 27,204,123 of record CM041782.1, read on the forward strand.
ATACAAGCTCAAGCTCCTTCAATGGTGGAACACCTTGGCACCGAAATGGAGCTCTTGGAGTTATAAGAAGATAGAAGAGCTTGATGAGAGGAAGAGATTGGTGGTCTTTGTTTTTGATTTGGACAAGTGAGCAAGATTTAACAAAGATCAAAGTGAGAGTTCTAATGGTGGTGATGGTATTACCGTGAGAGAACAAAGAAGAAGGAAGAGAGGTGGGAAACCGTGTGAATGAAGGAAAGAAATGAGAGAATGAAGATAGAACTTACTTTTAAGAAGATATTCGTAGTATAAAGTAAAAGTAGTTTTACTTAGTTTGCTTTAATTACTTATTACATTAACTAGAGAGTGGTGAGTCACCACACTTATAAAAACCGGCCCCCTTTATTAGTGTGAGGGTATTTTAGTCTTTGTTTGTCAATTTAATTACTCAACATAACATATGTTATAAACTAGCTTGTAAAAGTTACTATTCACCTAAGCAAGACACTTAGAAGTGAAATTTTTGATTTCCCATTAATATAGCCACCCAAATGTGATACTATATAGTACACATACATATTTAAGATAATGATGGACATTTAGCCACTCAAAACCCATTTACAAGACAATTTTTCAAAACGTGCTTTAAGACTTCTTAAAGCACATTTTGTGTTTTAACTTGTTTTCAAGCTTGGTTTTCTTTGGTAATTGGTTTAATATGTTCATTAGTATATAAATGAGGTCTTGGTAAGCTCATTAGGTCTTACTCAAGTTTATCCCAAGCTTAGAGCACATTTTGGCTCTTATTGACTTTAAAGCACATTTGTGTTTCCTTTTGTTTAAATTTGTTTACTAAGGTTTCTAAGACTCTTTTTAGTCTTAATAAATCATGTTTTAATGTTTAACCAACATACCAAGGTTTGGGGTATTTCAATCTACCCCCCTTAAAAGAACTTTGTCCCCAAAGTTCATACTTCCCACATATCTTACTATTAGAACACGGGGAACACTTATAAAAACAATACTTCCGAACATCATTACCAACCTTACCATCATTCTTACACCACAACGGACTCAAGGTCCAAACCACACAATACCACAACGGACTCGAGGTCCAAACCACATAATACCATTCAGACACAACGGTCTGTAACATACATAGACAATGTATACATATACATGTCGTATACAACCATAACCGAAACGGCTCTACCCCCCTTAAAAGGGGTACGCCCCGTACCCTATACATATAAACACTATGAAGCAAACAATGACGGGTGCTTCGCCTTCATCTTTTCTTCCAGCTCCCAAGTGGCCTCCTCAACGTCCTGGTTAGACCAGAGGACCTTCACCAGTCTCACGGACTTATGGCGAGTGTCTCGAGTCTTAGTATCCAGAATTCGTAGGGGAGTCTCCACTGATCGCATGGTCGGCTCTAAAGTTAGCCTTTCCGGCTGAAGCACATGAGACGGATGAGACATATACTTCTTCAACTGGGACACATGAAATACATCATGTACCTTGCCCAGTTCGGCGGGTAGATCAAGTCTATAAGCTACCGGGCCGATCCGCTCCGTCACAACATAAGGACCCACATACTTCGGGCTCAACTTGCCCTTCTGGCCAAAACGAAATACTCCCTTCATGGGGGATACCCTAAGAAATACCTGATCGCCCACGGCGAACTCCAGGTCGCGTCTGCGCACATCAGCGTACGACTTCTGTCTATCCTGAGCTGCTTTCATATTAGCCCTGATCTGGCGAACTTCTGCCTGAACTTGCTCAAGATACTCTGGTCCTATAATGACCGTCTCACTCGATTCATCCCAGCATAATGGCGTGCGGCATGGTCTACCGTATAATGCCTGGAAGGGAGACATCTTGATCGATGCATGATAACTGTTGTTGTAGCTAAACTCGATCAGATGTAACTTATCAATCCAGCTGGTCTGAAAGTCAAGTGCACATGCACGTAGCATATCCTCAAGTGTCTGAATAGTGCGCTCACTCTGACCATCTGTCTGTGGGTGAAAGGCTGTGCTCAATTTCAGTTCAGTACCAAGTGCCTCTCGTGTAGACTTCCAATATCTGGATAAGAACCTGGTATCTCTGTCAGATACAATCGTTTTCGGAACCCCATGATGTCTTACAATCTCTTTGTCGAAGAGTTCTGCCAGCTTAGCCACTTTCCAGGTGTCCTTCATCGGTATGAATCGAGCCACCTTGGTCAGTCGGTTACCATAACCCAAATCATATTCAGACCTCCCCTTGTAGGCGGAAGCCCTACCACGAAGTCCATAGATATGTCATGGAACTTCCACTCCGGCACTGGCATTGGTTGCACCATACCACCAGGCCGTCGGTGCTCAAACTTGACCTTCTGACAAGTGAGACACCTCAGCACATAGTCATTCACATCCTTTTTCATTCCAGTCCACCAAAAATATCTTTTCATACCTTTATACATCTTTGAAGCTCCGGGGTGAATCGATGTCGTAGAACAATGGGATTCACTTAGTATGCGCTCCTTCAGCTCAGCGCTACTCCTCGGTATACACAACCGGCCATTAAGCCTAATCAAGTCATCATCGTGGAGTCTGAAGTCGTACTTCTGACCCTCGAATGTGCCATCAATAAGCTTCTGTCTAATTTCCACCATATACTGATCCGTCATCTGAGCACTCCGCACCTCTTCAACCAAGCCAGTATGAGAGACTAGCGAATGGAGAGAGTGTGCTCGGCGACTCAATGCGTCAGCTACCACGTTTGCCTTACCCTCCTTGTACTGTAAATCGATGTCATAATCATTCAGAAATTCAACCCACCTTCTTTGCCTCATGTTCAACTCCTTCTGAGTGAACAAGTACTTTAAACTCTTGTGGTCAGAATAGATTGTCACGCTTACCCCATACAAATGATGTCGCCATATCTTCAATGCGAAGACGATGGCACCCAATTCTAAGTCGTGGGTAGGGTAGTTCTCCTCATGCTTCTTCAGCTGTCGGGAGGCGTAAGCTACGACCTTCCCGCGTTGCATCAACACACAACCCATACCCCTGCCTGATGCGTCGCAATAGACCTCAAAACCATCTGGACCGTCTGGTAATGTCAGAACCGGTGCAGATGTCAGAGCATCCTTGAGACTCGTGAAAGCTCTCTCACAGTCGACTGTCCACTCGAATGGTGCATCCTTTTTCATCAAGGAAGTCATCGGCTTCGAGACACTGGAGAAGTCCTTCACAACCTCCTATAATAACCTGCCAGACCGAGGAAGCTCCTGATGTCGGTAACTGTCTTCGGCCTAGGCCAGGTGCGCACTGCATCTATCTTTGCCGGATCAACAGCGATCCCGGCCTCAGAAATCACATGTCCAAGGAATGATACTTGGTTCAACCAAAATTCACACTTAGAAAATTTAGCATACAGCTGATTCTTTCTCAATGTCTGCAATACATCTCTCAGGTGACTTTCATGCTCACCTCTCGATTTCGAATACACAAGTATGTCATCGATGAAGACTACCACTGATTTGTCCAACTGATCTTGGAACAAACGGTTCATTAAGTCCATGAACTTCGCTGGTGCATTTGATAAGCCAAACGGCATAACTGTGAACTCATAATGCCCATACCTAGTTCTGAAGGCTGTCTTTTCTATATCCCTGTCACGGATGGCAATCTGGTGGTATCCGGAACGCAGGTCTATCTTGGAGAATACTGATGCTCCCCTCAGCTGATCAAATAGATCGTCGATGCGTGGTAAGGGGTAACGGTTCTTCACCGTAACAGCATTCAGCTCCCGATAATCAATACATAGGCGGAGGCTACCGTCCTTCTTCTTCACGAAGAGGACCGGCGCTCCCCATGGTGACACACTAGGGCGGATGAAGCCCTTGTCGAGTAGGTCTCTCAGCTGCTCCTTGAGCTCTGTCATTTCTGCTGGAGCCATACGGTAAGGTGCTTTGGCAATGGGTCCGGTGCCCGGAACTAGATCAATCTCAAACTCAACCTCTCGTGCTGGCGGCATGCCCGGCAGTTCCTTAGGAAATACATCAGGAAACTCCGACACTACCGGCACATCTGGGCTAAACTCAGGGTCTCTCTCTATGTCCTGGACATAGCAGAGGTATACATCATTTCCCCGTCGCAACTCACGATACATGGCCATGGCGGTGATGATCTGTGTCGAAGGCTCCCTGGGCCTCTGGCGGTATGATATAGTAACCCCAGATGGACTCCGAAGAAGCAGTCGATGCTCGGCACATAGGATTCTACCCTTGTACCGCTCCAACCAGTTCATCCCGACAATCACATCAAATCCCAGTCCGTCGAACTCTATCAAGTCGATCGGAAACTCCTCATCCATGATTCGAACAACAGCATCTCGGTAGTAGCGGGTACATCTGATCTGCTCTTTCGACGGGAGAGTGACCACGAAGTCTGGCATCTCTTCACCGTCTAACCCCAGCCTCTTCGCAAATGATAGCGAAATGAATGTGTGTGAGGCTCCAGAGTCGAACAAAATCGATGCATCCACGCCATTCACTGGAAAGGTACCGGTGAGGATTGTGCCGCTCTTGCCGCTTCTGCCTTATTGCAGACACTCAGTATACCTCCCTTTCCGAGTGCACAGCCTAATTCATTGGCAACTAATAAGTATTGGGTAACAACACGGTTTATATGCTTCAAACAACTCCACTTTATTCATTAGCACACTCCTTTTTACAACATTCATTGGCTTATACTGTCGCCATGATTTACACTTACAACATCCTTAATACACACTGGTTTATCACATCACACAATTGTACAAAGCTTAAAACTGTCTGAAGGTCAAATTTAAACGTCCGGGTTTCATGTGTGTGGCATTGATCACTGCCGACGGTGCGGTATTCAGTTTGATCTTCCTGATGCCATGGTATAGCATCCTTGATTGCCCACCCATGATTAATACATCTCCCGATTTCAACAATATCTTCCTTGCGAGGTCAGCACGCTTCTGCTCGCCATACACAAACACTGCGGTGTCACCAATGGACCAAGACACCACGGGTACTCCCTTACTTAGAGACTCGGGTGACTCGTCCTTGTCTTGGTGTATACCTAACCGTCCACCTTTCTGGTAGAAGTTTACAATGCATAGATCTGCTTTTACACTTGGAATTGATTCCGTTTCAACTTGTTGAGCAATTCCCACGGCGTGGTTAACGACCGCGTGGAACTCCTCTGGTATACTTGATACTGTTGCTCCATCTTCAGCTCGCACTTCTTGATATGACTTGGTGTAAGGGTTCCAGTCCTTACCCATGCACATCATCTTCAATTGCATCCTTGCTCCGTTCGGGTATTCGGGTGTGTAGAACCCTCCTGGTTTTGCTCCAAGTTCGTCGCATCGTCTGATGATGTGGATTTGTGCTTCCGGTGTCAGGTATCCATTTAAGAGTATCATACCTGGCTGGATAACCTGACATTGCTCCAACGGAAAGTCGGTGATGTTGATGGTGGTTTCTTCAGGGTTCGGTGTGGGCGGGATTGGATAGCAGATATTGAAGGTTCCTAAGTTTCAAATTGCCTAATTTTAGGTGTTTCCACATTATATTCTAACTCTTTACTTATATGTTTATACCCTTAGACTTGCTAACACTCATGCATGAAATGCGGTAAGCAATCACTTTTTCATTTAACGGTTTAGGCGGTACCTGGTCTCGAAGAGGATCCTGGTGCCTCTGACCGGTCCACCACATTCAGGGTGGCCTTGCCGGACCCCGTAGCCTTCCCCTTCTGGGATTCAGTGTACTTCTTGTCAGAAGTCTGCTGAGTAATCGCCTTCGGGCCTTCAGTGGTCGTGGTAGTATTACCCTTCCACTGCCCCTTTGGCTTATAGTTTATGCCGTTGGGGTTCGTCCAACACTCAAACTCACGGTGCCCCATCTTCTGGCAGTGACGGCACCTCACATCATTCCCCTTGCAGTCTTTGCCGGGGTGGTCTCCATTGCACCACTTACAGTAAAAGTGGCGCTCCGGTCCAGAACCCGCGCTAGCTGCTATAACAACACACAATCAATACTCACTTCCCATCTTAACAACACACACCTCAACTAGATACACAGGGTTAAGTAATTACCCTTAGGCGGGTAGGAGCGTAGAGGCTTCGCCGCGTACGCATACGTGAGCTTCAGTGGCTCATCAGCTGTGGTGGTCTGGGCTTGGCCCTTGTCACCCTGGTACTGGCCCTTCTGGGGCTGAGGGTAGGGTTTCTTTTTCTTTCCTCCCCCATACCCTTGCTGATTCTGGCCCTCGTTGGTGGCCTTGCGCTTGTGCGCATTTTCCTCGTCCCTCAGACGGACGGTAATTTCAACCTTAGCAGCGGCATGATAGCACTCCTGTATTTTAGGTTGTCAGTCATGCCCCGCAAGAACAACTTACCAACTCACATTAACATTCGCTCATGGTATAAATTGATTCACAATAAGGTACTCTAATTACCTGCAAGGTGGTATACTCAGCTGGCCCCATCCCATAGCGGAGACGGTGGCTAAGACCATTGTAGAACCGGTTCACCAACACCCGGTTCGAATACCCAAGGTCTGGTAACAGGTGGATAAGGCCGGTGAAAGCTGTGTAGTAGTCATCAACCGACATCTTATCTCCCTGCCTCAGACTATCAAGCTCGAGGCGCTTGGCCTCCTGCACGTGCACCGGGTAGTACTTGGCTCGCAGCAGAGCCGTGTACTCCCTCCAACCAAATTCAGGATCAGCCATCCTGTCCTCCTTCACCAACTTCCACCAACTCTGCGCCGTACCCTTCAAGTAGTAGGCGGCAAGACGGACCTTAGCTTCAGCAGGTACTGCCAAGGTCTCGTAGGCGGTCTCCAGTTCGGAGATGTACGCCTCCAGTTTTCGAGGATCAGTCTCCCCATTGAATGATGGCGGTCTGAGATCAGCCAACGCCTTGACCCAATTGGTCTCTCGTGGCGGTGGTGGTGGTGGCTGAACTCCGGGCTGTTGCCCCTGCTGAATAGCAGCAACTAGATCGGGTACCAACTGGGCTACGGCGGCTGCAACTGCCTCAGCCATAGTCTGTGCCGCAGTATCATCGCCCTGGTTACCCAAATCTCCAGTACCGCGCCCGCGGCCTCTCCCTCGTGGTCTACCTGCCATCTGAATTCATATGAACATTTCATTAGCATTATGCTTGCACACTTATCGGTCCAATGGTTATAGCATCTTCCCGACAACCAGGTAATTCCACACTTAGTTAGTGGTTAACCTTTCCAAATCTGTCCACTTAGGTAACTGTAGCTAGGTTTCCTAACTCGGTATATCCCTAAGCTCGGTATTCTAGTCATCAGAGCGATACTTCGCTCTGATACCACTTTTTGTAACACCCCTACAACGCTCCTATCATCTACCGAAATCGCAGCGGAAATAACCAACCAAATAATAACTAACGCTTTGGTGTTACAACGCCGTTAACCACCCACGTGGTTAACTAGGCAGAATAAATACAAGAGTATCGGTCTGACGATCAGACTCCCGAGCATAGTAACTAACATCCATATATAAACATAACCAACCGTACCGAGTATTTAATTTACAACACACCTTTAAACCATAATCATCCACCACTGTATAACCACAGTATCAAAATGTAACGCCTCGGGAGCACAGGCGCATCCCGGGCTCCACTACCAACATATCCAAAAGTACATCAACAACTAGGACCTAGAGCCACTCTGCCTCTTCGATCCTCATCCTGCAATAAAAATATGGAGCCCCCGAGGGGGTCAGCACCTTTGCTGGTATGGCTAACGCGCAGCCCATCGACTACCGGGATACGCGCAACCAATTGTCATAATAACATGGCATTCATTTTAGAACATCCAACATATATATATACCATAGCATAGCAAGGGAAATTGCATAGCATCACAACATCAATACATAACACCATAAGCTCGGTCCTCACAAGGAACCTTCCACCATAGTTAGTATACCATGAGAGCCTAGGGATTTTTACCAATCCCATGTTAAGCTCGTTACCATCCTCGTTACCGTCCGGTTATATAGAACGGTTAACTTATACCAAAGGTGTGTCGGATATAGTAATCCCAAGCACACCGAAATAACATACGTATGCCCCTATGGCCCGACGTGAGTCAGTAACTAGCTTTGGATAAGCTAAGGGAAGGTAGAAACCAAATTGGAATACCACCTATACATACACCAAGAGAGCCGAACCGGATATGATATCGACCCCCATCCATCACACGCGTGGCCGGAACAACCGGACTCCTCACTCCCCCGGTTAGCACTTGTTAGTGATCACACAATATTTGTTAAGTCACATACAAGCAAACATTTAGGTCTTGTTAGACAACCAAGGGAAAGGAGTCATAACCTCACAACATCATAATGTATAACAACTGTAAACTCTTTTCATGCCTTAATCTTATAAGGTCGTAACACAGAAAAACAACAACACCCAAGCCGGTGTAAACCGGTAGGCAACAGACTGCAAGAAAACCATACCTTGGTCCTTGCCTTGTTTCGTTTCCACCTTGAGAGAATCCTATACACATTAGTAATGTCGGTTAATTATTTATTTAACTTCACACTTACTAAGTATTCAACATGATTGTATGACATGTTTTAATGTCTACCTCACCCTAGGTTCCTTCATTATACACCCTAGGGTTAACTACATAAGTCACATTCTTTTCTGTTTTTTTTTTTACAAGTTAGGTCCGACCGGACTTGCCGACCGGACTTGTCCATGTCCGGTCGATTCCAGAGAGTTTCTCCCCTTCGGAAATTCAGCCCGACCGGACTTGCCAAGTCCGGTCCTATGTCCGGTCGATTCCAGTAACTCAATCCGTACAAAATTTTCTACCCGACCGGACTTATAAGTCCGGTCCTATGTCCGGTCCATTCCAGAGAGTTTATTCCCTTTGTAAATTTAGTCCGACCGGACTTGTCCATGTCCGGTCCTATGCCCGGTCCATTCCAGAAGCTAATTCTCGCAGGGTAAACAGGTCCCGACCGAGCTTGCAAGTCCGGTCGCAAGTCCGGTCGGCCCCAAATCTATGTTTTCCTTTTTACATTTCACTCCAAACTTCACCCCATATAACCTAGTACTCCCTAACCTCATTTGGGCTCTTTAAACACAACTTAAGACACCCTTAAACACTCATAAAACTCATTTTCTAATTCCTTAAGCCTTTACTTATTCCTTCACAAAATTCCTAACACTTACAATATTTTCCTAGTTTTCCAAGTGGTGTTTCATACCTATGATAACTACTATGCCAAAATGCTTTCTCCTTAACTTAACATCATCTCCCAAGCATCATCTTTCACAACTAATTCCTTATATCCTTCTTGAAACTCTTTTCCTAGTGTATACTTCTCCTCATTTTACCAAAGTTTGCCTAGGTATTTACCTAAGTCCCAAAGTGACTTTGGTACCTACTAAATCTCAAGATCATGCCTAAGTCCTTATTACACTCTAGAGTACTTCCTAGTCATCAAAATTCCTTTAAAACATCATGAACTCCTTATTCATTTCCTAAGTTTTCTAACTCACCAAACCTTATGTAAACACTTAGAACTTCTTGCTTTTACCTAAATTTTGACATGGATTCCCTAGAACATTACTAAGCCAAACACTTTGTTTCTCCATTAAACACACAAGAACATCTAAATCACCAAAACACTCCCATACACAATTTCACCCAAATTTACACTACATCACAATATAGTGCATAATTTAAATTGCATGGCACTTAGGCCCTTAAAATGCATGGCTCTTAGGCCCTTAAGTGCTTAAATCATAAACACTGAATTTCCACAATATATATGCCTTTAACCTGCAAATACACTCAACACACATATGCCCTTACTAGTCTCTTGAGAACACTTTACTAAGTCATTCACCATTTGCTCTTTAGGTAGTTTTAATAAGCATTTATAAGCTCATTTCTCCTAAGGCATTAAACAACATTTAAGTTAGTAGATTTACCTCTTTTTCCAAAACACTTCCTTCTTGATTCCTTACAAAACCGTATGATATTTGATTCCTTGTCAAGTTCTAGACAATATACAAACACCATAATGAGTATTCAAGCTTTGAGCTTCATCTCATTGTAAACCCTAATTTGACATTGTTTCAAAAACATTAATGTAGTTTTTTTACCTTGATCTTTGAAGGGAGTTTGAATATATAACAAGAGAGGACTCCACCTAGTCCATGAAGAGTTGAAATGAAGCTAGAACAAAGTCACACAAAGAGCTATATCAATGTGTATTTTCGGTCAAGGTGAAAACATGGAGGAAACATGATTTTTCTTTGAGATTCCTTACCTAGAAGCAAAGGAGATCAACAATATGTCAAAATACAAGCTCAAGCTCCTTCAATGGTGGAACACCTTGTCACCGAAATGGAGCTCTTGGAGTTTTAGAGAAGATAGGAATGAAGAGCTTGATGAGAGGAAGAGATTGGTGGTCTTTGTTTTTGATTTGGACAAGTGAGCAAGATTTAACAAGAGATCAAAGTGGAGTTCTAATGGTGGTGATGGTATTACCGTGAGAGAACAAGAAGAAGGAAGAAGAGAGGTGGGAAACCGTGTGAATGAAGGAAAGAAATGAGAGAATGAAGATAGAACTTACTTTTAAGAAGATATTTGTAGTATAAAGTAAAAAGTAGTTTTACTTAGTTTGCTTTAATTACTTATTACATTAACTAGAGAGTGGTGAGTCACCACACTTATAAAAACCGGCCCCCTTTATTAGTGTGAGGGTATTTTAGTCTTTGTTTGTCAATTTAATTACTTAACATAACATATGTTATAAACTAGCTTGTAAAAGTTACTATTCACCTAAGCAAGGCACTTAGAAGTGAAATTTTTGATTTCCCATTAATATAGCCACCCAAATGTGATACTATATAGTACACATACATATTTAAGAGTAATGATGGACATTTAGCCACTCAAAACCCATTTACAAGACAATTTTTCAAAAACGTGCTTTAAGACTTCTTAAAGCACATTTTGTGTTTTAACTTGTTTTCAAGCTTGGTTTTCTTTGGTAATTGGTTTAATATGTTCATTAGTATATAAATGAGGTCTTGGTAAGCTCATTAGGTCTTACTCAAGTTTATCCCAAGCTTAGAGCACATTTTGGCTCTTATTGACTTTAAAGCACATTTGTGTTTCCTTTTGTTTAAATTTGTTTACTAAGGTTTCTAAAACTCTTTTTAGTCTTAATAAATCATGTTTTAATGTTTAACCAACATACCAAGGTTTGGGGTATTTCACTGTCAATCCAAAATATACCACCACGGGAGCACAGGCGCATCCCGGGTCCAACATCCAAAAACTAACAAAAGTATTTCATAAAGCCTAGGATCTAGAGCCACTCCACTTCCTCGATCCTCATCCTGCAAAATAAAATATGGTGCCCCAATTGGGCTCAGCAACACATGGCTGGTATGGCCAACGTGCAGCCCGTCGGCTACCGGGATACACGCAACCAATTGTCATGATAACATGGCATTTATTTTTATCACACAACATAAAAGAATAGCAATGGACATTGCATAGCAACAACAACATACACCATAACAGGGATGTCTCACTTTAGGAAAACAACCCAACATAAGTTAGTCGACGTGGTAAGCCTAGAAAGTGACCTCTCTCTCATGTTAAGCTTGTTACATAAGTCATTATCGTTCTGTTGACGAACGAGTAACTTAACCCAAAGATTTGTCGGATATAGTGATCCAAGCACACCGTACATAATTTCCCCCTAGTCCGATCAATAGTCAGATAGGTAAGCCTTGGTTAAGCTTGTGGGTGGTTGCGATCCAAGAAGGAAAAACAACCATAACATAAAGAGAGGCGAATTTGATTCAGATATCAACTCCCATACATACACCCGTGACCGGAATGACCAGATTCCTCACTCCCCGGTTAACCACTTGTTAGAAGTCCCATTGATGGTACTTGACACATTCAATCACAAATAAGTGTTTAGGTCTAGTTAGGCACATAAGGGAGATGAGATATAGTTTAACAACACAAACCACAGCTTGCTCATACATAGCCATAGTTAGAAAGTTCCTTGGGTCGAAACGTTAAACCGAAACTGCTCTCTTACGCGTCCTAGTTTAACTAACGGGTTAGTACGTATTCGAGGTTAATGGTAACGGTACACTCACGTCACAATAATAACAATGACTATAAACTCGTTTCATGATTTAAGTCTTATAAAGTCATAAATATACAGAAAACAAACAACACACGAGCCGGTGTAAACTGGTAGCAAACAGACTGCAAGAAAACCATACCTTGGTCCTTGCTGCGTACGAGTTCCAACGAAGGTAGTTCCTATACATGATTAATAAGGCCGGTTAATTACCTTATTTACCTTTCAACTTTACTAAGTGTTTTACATACTCACACAACATGTTTTACACATTAACTTACACTTGGTTATCCTCATTATACCCACTAGGGTTTACTAGATAAGTTTTTTCCATTTCTTTCTGTTTGTTTTTTTTACAAGTATGGGCCGACTGACCCCGACCGACCCAACCCCTAGGTCGGTCCGTTCCAGTAACAATTCCGGGTTTGAAAATTCTACTCCGATCGACCTTGACAGGGTCGGTCCATTCCAGAAACATTTTGTTCTTTGTTTTTAGCCCGACCGACCCACCGACCGACCCAACCCCCTGGGTCGGTCGATTCTAGAAACATTTCTCATTGCCTTATTATAGTCCGACCGACCCAGCCAGGGTCGGTCCTCTGGGTCAGTCGACTGCAGAAACTTCCCAAACATTGTCAACCTTTCACCAAACTTTTCCTCAAGCCTCCTAATGTGTTGTAACATCATTTGGCAACCTAAAACCTTCATAAAACACCCTCCAAACTCATTTTACAACTCACTTCTAAACTCCTCAATCACTTACTCATTTTCTTACAAAATTCCTAACACTTGTAATGTTTTTCCTTAAGGTTTTAAGTGGTAGTTTATTCCTATGATAACAACTAACCAAAATGTTTTCTCACCTCCTTTACATCATTTCCCAAGCATATTTTCTCACCAACACATCCCTTTACACAATCTCCTTGAAGTTTCTCCACAAGTTCTCACTTAATTCTTCAGAAGGCATTACTTCTCTCTTGCTCACCAAAATTTGCATAAATCTTATCCACACTCTCATCATGACTTAGATGTATCTAAAATCACCCATTTAATCTCTAAACTTCCTGGGACAATGCCTAAGTTATCCTAATGTTTAAAACATTTGAATTCCCATTTCTTTCACCAAATCAACCTTTAACAATTCCTCGTACAACCTAGGTCACTAAACTCCATTTGAACACCTAAACTTCTAGTTTTCTACTCAAATTTTGACATATCTTTGCCAACACTTTCTTACACCAAAACACAAGGTTTTTCACCTTTGAACACTCACAAACATTTATCCACACAAGAATATTCTTTACACACAACTAACCCTTAAACTACACTACATCACAATATAGTGCATACTTTAAATTGCTTGGCACTCAGGCCCTTAAATAACATGGCTCTTAGGCCCTTAAATTGCATAAATCATAAACACTGAATTTCCCACATAATATTTGCCTTTGACTTGCAAATACATACAACAACACATATGTCTTTAATAACCTCCTTGAAGATAGTTCTCTAGCTCATTTACCATTGGCTCCTTAGGTAGTTTATTAAGCATTTTAAAGCTCAATTTCCTAAGACACATTAAACCACATTAAGTTAGGTTATTTACCTCTTTTCTTCAAGTTTTCTTTTCTTGTTTTCTTGGATTGAAGCTTAGCAAGGAACTTGATCACTTGTCAACCTCTATCCATACACACATATAAGGGTAATGAGATTTAAGATTCATACTTAAACTCATATATAAACCCTATATTCACATAAGTGTTTTAAAACACAAAAATTGATGTTTACCTTGGAATTGAATGAGAATTGGATTAAGTAGCAAGAGAGGACTCCATTAGTCCTTTGAAGTTTAAAATGGAGCTATGAAAGATCAAAACAAGACACCATTACATGGTGATTCTCGGCCATATACAAAAATAAGAGGAAATGTTATTTTTCTTTGGTTTTCCTTACCTTGAAGCAAAGGAGAACAATGAGGTGAAAAAAAAATGAGTTCTTGCTCCTTCAATGGTGAATCTCCATGGTACCGAAAGAGAGCTTTTGATGTTTTGGGATGATAAAGTTGTAGAGCATGATCAAACTAAGAGAATGGTGGTCTTAGAATTAATTTTGGAGCATGGAGCTAGGAGTTCTAAGGAATCAAAGATGGAGAATGGTGGTGGACTGTAGCAAAACCGATTTGAAGAAGGGAGGAGAGGATGAAGACGGTGGGAATCAGGAAAGAAAGAAGAGAATGAGGTAAGAGGTAAGTTTGTAAGATATTTAAGTAATAAAGTAAATAGTTCTCTTTATTTTTTCCTTCTTCTTTTCCTTAACAAGCTAGTTAAGTGTGGTGACTCACACCTTAAAAACTGGCCCCCTTTAGGTAGTAAGATATTTTATGGCCTTGTTGACCAATTAAACAACTTATATTGACTTATGACATAAACTAGTACTATTTGAGCACTATTCACAAATTAGTGCACATAATTGTGAAAATTTTGATTTCCCATTGATTTAGACTTCATAATGTGATACTAAGTAGTACACATGTTTATTAAAGAGTAATGATGGACATTTAGCCACTCAAAACCCATTTCCAAGACAATTTTTCAAAAATGTGCTTTAAGGCTCCTTAAAGCACATTTTGTGTTTTAACTTGTTTTCAAGCTTGGTTTTCTTTAGTAATTGATTTAACATGTTCATTAACGTGAAAAAAGTCTTGGTACGCTCTTAGAGTCTTAACCAAGGTTATCCCAAGCTTAGAGCACATTTTTGCTCTAATTGCCTTTATGGTACTTTATTGTGTTTTCTACGGTTTAAATTGTTCACTAATGTTTCTAAGGCACTTTTTATCCTTAACATACCATATTTTAATATTTAAACAACATATAAAGGTTTGGGGTATTTCAATCAACCCCCCTTAAAAGAACTTTGTCCCCAAAGTTCACACTTCCCACACATCTTTTAAATTAGAACACGGGGACTACTTGTTAAAAACAATACCTTCATAACAAACATACTTACATAACATCGGACTCAAGGTCCCAGTAACATAACATTACTTAGACTCAATGGTCTATAACATAGCAACATAGACAATGTATTTCAATACATGACGTACATACATAACCGAAACGGCTCTACCCCCCTTAAAATAGGGGTACGCCCGTACCCTATACATACAAATACTAAGGAGTAAACAACGACGGGTACTTCGCACTCATTTTATCTTCCAGCTCCCAAGTGGCCTCCTCGACTTCCTGGTTAGACAAGAGGACCTTCACCAGTCATACATACTTATGGCGAGTGTCTCGAGTCTTAGTGTCCAAAATCCGTACGGGAGTCTCCACTGATCGCATGGTCGGCTCTAACGTTAGCCTTTCGGGCTGAAGTACATGAGATGGATGAGACATATACTTCTTCAACTGAGACACATGAAATACATCATGTACCTTGCCCAGCTCAGTTTGAAAATCTAGCCTGTAAGCTACTGGGCCTATCCGCTCCGTCACAACATAAGGCCCCACATATTTTGGGCTCAACTTGCCTTTCTGGCCAAAACAAAATACTCCCTTCATGGGGGAAACTCTGAGAAATACCTGGTCACCCACGGCGAACTCCAGGTTACGTCGTCGCACATCTGCGTATGATTTCTGCCTGTCCTGAGCTGCCTTCATGTTAGCTCAGATCTGGCGTACTTCTGCTTGTACTTGCTCCAGATACTCAGGTCCTATAATGACTGTCTCACTCGATTCATCCTAGCATAAAGGCGTGCTGCATGGTCTACTGTACAAGGGCTGGAAGGGAGACATCTTGATCGAAGCATGGTAACTGTTGTTGTAGCTAAAATCAATCAGATGTAACTTATCAATCCAGCTGGTCTAAAGGTCAAGTGCACATGCACGTAACATATCCTCAAGCGTCTGGATGGTGCACTCACTCTAACCATCTGTCTGTGGGTGGAACGCTGTACTCAGCTTCAGCTCGGTACCAAGCGCTTCCCGTGTAGTTCTCCAGTACCTCGAGAGGAATCAGGTATCCCTATCAGGCACAATAGTTTTTGGTACCCCATGATGTCATACAATCTCTCAGTTGAAGAGTTCTGCTAGCTTTGCCACTTTCCAAGTGTCCTTCATCGGTATGAATCGGGCCACCTTGGTCAGTCGGTCAACAATGACTCAAATCATATTCAGACTTCCCCTTGTAGGTGGAAGCCCTACTACGAAGTCCATGGAATGTCATGGAACTTCCACTCTGGCACTAGCATTGGCTGCACCATACCACCAGGCCGTCGGTGCTCAAACTTGACCTTCTGACAAGTGAGACACCTTACAACATAGTCATTGAAATACCCCGAACCTAATTAGGGTGATTAAATTACTCTAGTATGTTATTTGGGGGCCTATTAGTGCCTAAAGAATTTGGTAAAGAAAATAAATCCAAAAGAAAAGAGAAAAATGCCTAAGAAGCAAAAAACGCTAAATTGAGCGTTATGTGACCATAGGAGGAATACAACCTCGAGGGTGGTCTTAGATGAATTTAAGAGGCTTAATAATACCTAAATAATATAAGGGTACAATTCCCTAAGAAAACGGATCGAAATAATGTATTAAAACGCTAATAAAACTTTAGCGCACGTTTTTTGAGAAAACCCGAAAACGTGACTTTAAGTGGTCAAACGAACAAGTAAAAATTATAGTTCATTAAGTAACTATAAATAAACATTAATGGGAGTATAATAACCATTAAAATTAAAGAAACGAGAAAATTCCAGAAAACGGGCCCGGTTAGTGAATAGTGCTAAAACCGGGTAAAATAACGAGCGTTTTCTATGAAAGATGAAAAACGCTCCAGCTTACATATATATGTGGGCCGGTTTTAACATGTGAGACATCCCTCTCACACACTCACACACTAAGCTAGTAAAGAAAGAAAGAAAAGAAAAAGAAAGAAAGGAAAAAGGTACAAAAAGTAGAATACTCTCTCTCCTCCCTCATTTCTCTTTTTCCCCTCTCTTTCCTCTCTTCTTTCTTCCCAGCCGTTCACTTCTTCTTCCCCATGTCAGCGATTTCTCCTCCTCCTCCCATGGCTACTTCAACTTCAACCTCATGCCCAAGCTTTATTAAGGCTTCAATCACAAAATAATTACATATTTGTGATCCACTCACCATGCTCTACATTTCCCTCTTTTCAAAATCCCAAAATCTTGAATTTCATCTCCTTGGGTTTTCCCCATTTGAAGAGAAAATAGCATCAATGGGTTGCTTGGAGCCTTTGCTCTCTCCTAAGGTAAAAAGATTCAAGAAAAACTCATTCTTTCTCCATCTTGTAGAGCTGGCCGATTTTGCCCTCTCTCACACCTTGTTTTCTTCTTGATTTTGAGCTTCAATTCAACCCTCCAATGGTGGTGGAATTTCCCTTTTGATTCAAGGGTGAGAACCCCTCTTAAAAGGCTCCAAAAGGTAAACCCTAACCTTATGTTTTAAGGCCTTAAATTGAATTAGAATTTCTTAAGGATTTAGATGATTAATTGAATGCATCTTTGTGTTTCTTGATTGTTGGGATGGAGTTTGGCAACTCCATCCCCACTTGACCGAATTTGAGAAGAGGAGGATTAAAAGAGAACTTGTGAAATTAAGGTAAGAAATCAACCTTAAAGCTTGGTTTAAAATGATTTAGGATTTGGGATGGGTAATTAAATCAATGAAACTAAACTATGAATTGAAATCTATGTGGGAGGATGTGTATAGTTGAATTTAGAGATAATTGTGAACTATTTTGATTTAAGGGCCTAAGTGCCATTGCATTTGAGATTTGGAGTGATATTGTTGATGTGGAGGATTTTTGGTTGAGCTTATGTGCTGGTAGGACCCTTGCATGGGTGTGGCTAGTTTAGGATTGAAAATGGTGAAAAAGATGACTTTGGACATGTAAGGTTTATGGGGAGGTTATGGCAAAATATTGGTAGAAAAACAAGTGCTTAAAGATGACTTAGCGAATTGGGAAAACCTAGGTGTTTGTAGTGTTGTTTAGAGTTGAGTGATAGCCTTGAAATTTCATTTGGAGAACTAGAGGGAAGGAGGTAAAAATCTGTAGCAAATAGGTATTGAAATGCTTTGGAAAAACTAGAAAAGAGCAAGTGTGCAAGACTTAGGAAATGAGAGTTGGATTTGGGTTTTAGAAGTGCATTTATGTAGGAATGATTTGTAATGGTCATTGATGGATTTGGTGAGGTTGTTTGGAGGTAAAACAAGCAATAAGAAGTTAGAAACATATAAGAGTGCAGAAATGCAAAATGTGAGAATTTGGATTTGTTGAATTTGAGCAAGAATTGGGTGGTCAGTTAAACCAAGGATTTGGAGTGGTTTAAGGAGTGTTTTGAGGTGTTTAATTATGTAGGAAACTTGTGGAAAGTTTATGGAAATATTAGGGGTGGATTCAGGGTTGATTTGGGGTTGAAAAATGACCTAAATAGCAGTTTTTAGCAGGGTCCGGGACTTAGAATATGTACCAAGTCCCGGACCGCATCAAAAAACATGCCAAAACTGAAAACAGGGGGTGGTGTAGGACTGTAGTCCAGGACCATGTCCCGCACCATGTATGAAAATGAGCCAAGAGTACGTTAATGCATTGATTCGGGACTAGGGACCCGGTGTGAGCCTCGATTTTAAACCCTATCCTATGTTGAATAAAGCTGATTAGGATCTAACCGGGTTTTAGGTCCACTTATAACCTAATATTAATAACTATGTGATATAACAATAATTATTAAAACCTAAGCTAGCTCACTGGAACCTATTATGACTTGCCACCTAATTTTAACCTAGATGAAATTAGGAAAGGAGAGTTCGGGTCCGGGGGCTTGGTATACGACTTATTTTGGGTTGAATTACTTTCATTATCCCTAGATGTAACACCCCGAATAACCATCAATAATTAAACGACGAGCCTAAGTTAGCAGGAGAAGTCTACGCAGCGGTTCCTACTCTATTCGGGTGCTACAGACGCCAACCACCCACGTGGTTGACAGTCCTCATTACCAACTCCAAGTTACGGTCTGTATGACTGGAAGTCCAACTTAACGAAATCCAAATACATTATAAAGTACAACTCAAGTACCGAGCTTCTACAGTTTAGTTAACAACAAACAACATAACTCATACATAAGAAAGCATACTACTTAAAGTCTTGCCATGTGGACTACCCCTATGATAGTCACCCTTGCCTACTCTCCGTTATTGTCTGGCACAAGACCTGAAAAAAATTGGGTGTAAAGGACTCAGCAAACTACGCTGAGTATGAACGTGTGAAGCCCGCATGTTACTGGGCCACACGACTAATTGGTCGAATATTATTAAGTCCATTTTACATGCTATGATAAAGCAGTAAAGCACACATCAGTACATCATGATATCATACACACTCATCGGTAGCATAGCAATATCAGCAAGCAACCAAGCACATCTTGCAAGTAGCACAGCAATATCAATAAGCAACCAAGCACAACTTGCCAGTAGCATAACAATGTCAAACACGCAGTCCAGCATAATAAGCTGCTAGTGTAGCAACAACAGTCAAGTAATTATAGGACGTGTGCGTAGGTACATTGTACCGTCAATCCTCGCTATGGGATCATTCAAGAGATTGCGTATTGTTATCTTGTTCTCATTACATATGTTTTCCTTTCTTCTCTTGCACCGAGTCCGGGGGATGTAGGTTAGATCCCGAGACTTTATAATATAGGTGCTATTCATTCCTTGTTACTTAAATGATCACATTTGTGAATTTTCTTATTTGCTTGGTTTCGTTACACATGTTTTCCTCTATTCTCTGGCACCGAGTCAGGGGATATAGATTAGATCCCGAGGCTTTATTATGTAGGTGCTAATCATTCCTTGTTTCTTCAAGGGTTACTTGTGAATTCTTTTATCACCGCACGTTGGAGGACGTCTCCTCCATAGCTAGTCCCCCATTCCCGACACCCAGGGTCAAGGAAGCGGAAGTCACCTCTAGACTCCAGGATAAGCTTCACCAATTTGTCACTCCCCCATTCCCCCCCAGGGTCAAGGAAGCGGAAGTCACCTCTGGACTCCGGGATGTGCTTCTCCAACTTGTCATCCCCCATTCCCGACACCCAGGGTCAAGGAAGCGGAAGTCACCTCTGGACTCCGGGATGTGCTTCACCAACTTGTCACTCCCCCATTCCCGACACCCAGGGTCAAGGAAGCGGAAGTCACCTCTGGACTCCGGGATGTGCTTCACCAAAATATATTCCATCATAGACGGTCGAAGGATCTGATGCAGATACCAACTCCCGATCATCCATACCGTGTGGCCCGAGCTGTTGTCTTCCCGGGTTATTCTCATGTTTCACAGTTGATACTTTTCGTTTCATTATCATTATAATCTCGACACCATAGTGGGTGTCATTAGCGGTCCTCTAAAGTTAGAGAGGATTCGTCTCTTTGTATAGTTCTTTTGTTTTGTCTACGTGGTTCGTCATGTCTCACCAAAGGAGACTTGCTCTTCATTATCATTAAAGCATAGACACCATAGTGGGTGTCATGGTAGTCCTCAATGGTTTAGAGAGGAGTTCCCCTTATAGCGTTTTCTTTATTTTCATAATTCGTAGTAGTTCTCGATATTTTTCCCTTTATGTAGTTTCTTTGTTTACATAGTTCGTTGAGTCTCATCTCAAAGTTCCATAACGCGAAAGGGACTACTAACTACTGTGTGCGCGCAATGCTATATTCAACAATGATATAGAAATCATACAACATGATAAACAAGCAATCCAATTTCATGCTTTGATCTTATGTCATTTTCACACAAAGCACACAGCACACAAAGCAAACAAGCCGTGTAACACGGCAACATACGAACCACACATGTCCATACCTTAATACTGTAGAGGTTATCTCCCCTGTTCTAGATTTCTCCCGCACCACCGCTCGCTAAGTCCCTGAATTCGTAACGTGAGCGTATTAGCCTAATGTGGTCGTGCATTAACGATCACAAATTCCTTATTTCCTTTTGTTTACATAATCTTGAATGTTCACACAAGTACTTACCCATAATTTTCCAGGTTTTACAACCCCATGCGTTCACTCATTTAACTTGTTATAACTCACTACTAACCTCCCTTGAATTTATATCAACGTAGTCTAATACCTTAGCATCATTTGAGGTCTATTATGAGCTATTATAATTCATCTACCCATGCTATAATTTACTTTTACAGGACCTACATAACAACCGACAGCTCCTAATTCGTACCACTCTTCTCCTAGCCTTTCTTTTCAATTGTCGAGCTTATTGTTAACCTCTCCAAAATGTGTGGAAACTTAATTAGGTGTCTTAACAAGGTTTTAGGCTCATCTTTATAGCACTAAAACCTTTACAAACCTCTTGAAACTTATTTAAACAGCAACCAACATTACAGAACCGAAAATACCAAACCTGTATATAACTCCATTCACTCCATGTTTAGGTTACTAAAACTGGCCTTTAACTTTCCCCAAGTGTTTCCCTCTCTACCTAAGTATGTTAGCAATGTTTAAACCCATTGTCAAAACAATACAACCTTTTAAACACCTCTGAAACTGGTTTATACAGAGGCTACAAGTTACAGAATCTGCACACAAATTCCTGTGTACTTTTATCCAACGTCGCTTTTATTGCACCAAACTGATGTCTAACTCTCCCAAGTGTTTTACCAACTTAGCTAATTGTATTGGATACGATTTGGTTTCTTTATTAACTAATTCAACACTCCTAAACCCTTTGTGCAGTTTGTAAACAGAAAACACAACAAAATTTCAGAATTGAAAACTCGCACCTGATGACCTCTCTTTGTTGTTTTCTGTAGGTTCATAGTCCTGGTTTTCAACTACCACTCTATTGTCTAACTACTTAGTTAAACGTCTTAGTATGATTTTAAAACTTCAAAACAGATCTAAGGCAAGTAGACAAAACCACTGAGGCACTCAAATACTAACTGAAACGAAACAGCAACAGGAACTGCTGTTAACACTCATGAAACTCCTTTATACAGAACCAAAACCTGAACCCTCGACACCCGTTAGTACCGGCTTCAACTCACACCAACCGGTGTATTACACTTCTCTTCACTGTTTCTCTTAACGGGTTTAGAGTAATAGCAATGTTGTAGATTCATTATCAGGCCACTACATCTTCTTTACCACCTCTGTAATTCATTTATACCGAGAGCACTTGTTACAGAAGCTGAAACACCTTCTCTGTGTTCCACCTTGTTAACTTTCGGTTTGATTTCCTTAATTTGTCTTAGTTCTAATCCATTCCCTTTTTTTTTTGTGCACATTCGGTCCTTCAATTCTCTAACCCCTTTCACCTTCGTCCTAGATTCTTCTCAAGTTTATCTTATTATAACCCTAGACCCCCATATTATTATCTCACCCTTAAGGCTTAGGAACTAACGTTCAAACTCTAGTAAATTCTGAAGTCCTCATTTTCTTCCACTTCATACACTCACTTATACCATTCATTTATTTCCCTTTCTATTTTGGTTAACGTCTTAATTCTACCTAGGCTTCTGATCCTACTCCTCCTTCCCTTAATTCTTACTATGACCGAGTAGACATTGTATTTCCAAAGACTACTAGATAACCTTACTATGTTACAGCTTTATCTC
The DNA here is from genome assembly GCA_023374045.1 of Limonium bicolor. Classification (NCBI taxonomy): domain Eukaryota; kingdom Viridiplantae; phylum Streptophyta; class Magnoliopsida; order Caryophyllales; family Plumbaginaceae; genus Limonium; species Limonium bicolor. Next base: position 27,226,962 of record CM041782.1, read on the forward strand.
CTAAACCTCAACATACATTTTCACCGGTTAAAGGGGTCCTAAGCTTTGGTCTTCGTTTAGTGTAACAGGTTGCAGGTTTGACCTACCATCCATATCTACTTCCTATTCAGGCCTTCAAGTTACTACACCGATCTGTATGTTTTTTCTGTACTAGTGTGGTTAAGTTTTCTACGCCCACTACTTCCTTACTACACCTGGTTTTGCTGTATTATCTTATTAGAAACTTATGGCATCACTTCCTAGTTCACTAGTCTTGATCTAGGTCCTTTGTTGCGCTCATACTCCACTCATAAACCTCTGATTACTAACACACAAAGATTACCAGTTGCAGGTTTTAATAACATTAGTTGTTGAGTACTTACTCATATAGCCTCGCTCTCTACCGACACCAAGCAGCTTTATAACCCTTCTGTTCATTAGTTAACTAGATTTTTCCCTAACCGTTTACTACATTTCACAATCGGTTCCTTCTGGCAGTTAATGGCATACTCTCCTAAGTAACTTACTAGTTCGCTACACATGGGATATTTTCACAAGTTTCAGCAGGATTAATGCGAGACTTAAACTTCTTAAAGCCCGTCGTTCTGCCTACCCACCATCTAGCAAAATCAGATCGACAATCCTATCTTCCTAGGACATCTTGGGCATTAAAAAAAAAATGACAACTCCTTATTCCTTTCCAAGTCTAGTTCCTGTCGAAAATATGCAGAACACATTCCATTTTCGTTGGCATTTATTTAATCAAATCTTCAACACCTGACACTTAGGCATCATACAGTTTTGACTAGGCACTTTCTTTTGGTTACTTAGTGACGTTATTTTCCCATTCTCTTAACATTAGTTACAGGTCACAACACTCAAACTTCCAAGAACAACACCGCAACTTCATGGCAACCACGACAAGAATTACCTCAGCAATAACTCTCATAAACATCGTCTTTGCTAATCTATCCAACCCAGCATATAATCAGATTTGGCTTAGTAATTACTAGCTTAATACATATGGATATTTCCCACAGTGTTTAGTAACTCTTTAGCACGTTTTTAGCTTTATAGAACTTGTGTTTAGACCCCCATTTTTACCCGGATAACAACATCACAACACACAATTTTTTTTTTCCCCCAGCTCAATGTTACCAGATTTAACAAGACAACCTCAAGCAGGAACTTTTACCCCAGATTAAACATAGTTTTAGGGTATGAATTCATGCAAGCAAAAGGTTAGGCAGAAAGGGAGGTCAAAACTCATTTTCTTTCGGACTTCTAAAACAGAGAGTAGAGGAGGGGTTAAAGGTCACGGTTTCCAGTCTCTTACCCTTTTCCTTTGAGAGATCTTGGAGGAGACTCTTTGTTGTTCAACGACTTCCTAGAGATACTACCCGTAGGTTTGCATGCTATTTGTATACGAAGGAAAATGCAGAGGATCAGAGAGATCAAATAAACAGCTTCAGACAGGGGAAAGGAAACAGAAAGCAACGAGGCATTCAAAGAGAACCGGTAGTGTTCTTACCAAGGGATGGTTCTCGTACCGATTTTTGGTTAACTTTTGAAGAAGCGGGGTGCATTTTCTGAGGAGGTTCATCCCAGGGAACTTATATACGAGAGCAAAGGAGAGCAGTTGAGTCAGTCGTAAAGCTTCCAGACATGCCAAGCAGGCTTGCATGCAGGGGTGAAACGAAAGAAAAACAAGAAGTTTAGAGGGACTGAGCATGGAGCTTTCGGGCGAAGCAGAGCAGAGAAAAAGGAAGCAGAAGACAAGGAAGTAAACAGAACCGGTGACATTTACCTCGCGATAGACATAAACGGAGATGGCGTGGGTTATTGGGTGTCCTCGGTACCCTTGTCCGTTCACGCGAACTTGTTCCAGTTTTCTCAGGAATTTGGGGCACAGAACTCGGACATGCACAAGCAGCAAGAGGAGAAACTTGCATTAGGAAAATTCATAGAAGACTGAAGGAGTAACTCAGGGCATCTCGGGCAACTTACCGGTGGAAGAAGAAGAATGAGTTTGGCCATTGTTTGCCTCGCTAAACCACCCCCGTTTCAGGCTTTCGCAACAGGGAGTTTCTCCCAAATTCGGACATGCAAAGGGGAAAAGAAGGACTTGAGTCGCAGGAGTAAATGCGAGAGGTTTATGACGTTAACATCGCCTCTCTAATCAGGAAAACAAGGAGAAGTCGAAGGGAAACGTTGTAAACTCAGGGAGTTACCTTGTGCCCATGTAGAGGAGATTCTATGTAACACCCCTACAACGCTCCTATCATCTACCGAAGTCGCAGCGGAAATAACCAACCAAATAATAACTATCGCTTTGGTGTTACAACGCCGTTAACCACCCACGTGGTTAACTAGGCAGAATAAATACAAGTGTATCGGTCTGACGAACAGACTCCCGAGCATAGTAACTAACATCCATATATAAACATAACCGACAATACCGAGTATTTAATTTACAATCATCTCCAAACCATAATCATCCATAACTGTATAACAAGGTATCAACATTTACGCCTCGGGAGCACAGGCGCATCCCGGGCTCAACAACCTACTTATCCAAAAGTATATCTACAAACTAGGACCTAGAGCCACTCTGCCTCTTCGATCCTCATCCTGCAATAAAAATATGGGGCCCCCGAGGGGGTCAGCACCTTTGCTGGTATGGCTAACGCGCAGCCCATCGACTAACGGATACGCGCAACCAATTGTCATAATAACATGGCATTCATTTTAGAACAACCAACATATATATACATATATACCATAGCATAGCAAGGGAAATTGCATAGCATCACAACATCAATACATAACACCATAAACTTGGTCCTCACAAGGAACCTTCCACCATAGTTAGTATACCATGAGAGCCTAGGGTTTTTACCAGCCCCATGTTAAGCTCGTTACCATCTCGTTACCGTCCGGTTATATAGAACGGTTACTTATACCAAAGGCGTGTCGGATATAGTAATCCCGAGCACTCCGAAATAACATACGTATGCCCCTATGGCCCGACGTGAGTCAGTAACTAGCTTTGGATAAGCTAAGGGAAGGTAGAAACCAATTGGAATACTACCTATACATACACCAAGAGAGCCGAACCGGATATGATATCGACCCCCATCCATCACACGCGTGGCCGGAACAACCGGACTCCTCACTCCCCCGGTTAGCACTTGTTAGTGATCACACAACATTTTGTTAAGTCACATAAAGCAACATTTAGGTCTTGTTAGACACACAAGGGAAAAGAGTCATAATAACACAACATCATAATATATAACAACTGTAAACTCTTTTCATGCCTTAATCTTATAAGTCGTAAACACTCAGAAAACAAACAACACCCAAGCCGGTGAAACCGTTAGGCAACAGACTGCAAGAAAACCATACCTTGGTCCTTGCCTTGTTTCGTTCCCACCTTGAGAGAATCCTATACATTAGTAAGGTCGGTTAATTAATTATTTAACTTCACACTTACTATGTATTCACATGCTTGTATGACATGTTTTAATGCCTATTCTACCCTAGGTTACCTTCGTTAAACACCCTAGGGTTAACTAAATAAGTCACATTCTTTTCTGTTTTTTTTTTTACATTTTTGGTGTCCGACCCCACCGTCCGACCACAACTGGGTCGGACCCTCCCAGTGGTTTTCGGGTCTGAAGAACCTTACTGGACCGACCATGTCCGACCCAACCTTCTGGGTCGGTCCATTACAGAACCCTTTTACTTCTTATAATTATGCCCGTCCGACCACGTCCGACCCACATGGGTCGGTCCATGTGCGAACATTTCCTTCCTTTGAAACTTGACCGACCGACCCATGTCCGACCCACCTTTGGGTCGGACCATCACGAACATTTTCCTAACATTTTACAGAGGCTCGCCGACCCAAAAACTGGGTCGGCCCCTGGGTCGGTCGCCTCCTAACCTTACCCCAACGTTGCCAATTCTTCACCAACTTCTCCTAAGGCCTCTTAATGCTCTAGCAACATTTGGTAAACTTTATACCCACATACCACATCCATGAAACTCATTTTCTAACTCCTTAAGCCTTTACTTATTTCTTGTAAAATCCTTAACACTTATGTTATTTCATACTAGGTTTCCTAGATGGTGTTTCTCACCTATGGTAACTACATCCCAAAATGCTTTCTCCTTAACTTAACATCATCTCCCAAGCATCATCTCTCACCACTAATTCCTATCTCCTTCTTGAAACTCTTTTCCTAGTGTACACTTCTCCTTATTTACCAAAGTTTGCCTAGGTATTTACCTAAGTCCCAAAGTGACTTTGGTACCTACTTAAATCTCAAGATCATGCCTAAGTCCTTATTACACTATAGAATGTTTCCTAGTTCATCAAAATTCCTTAAGAACATCATAAACTTCTTATTCATCTCCTACACTTTCTAACTCACCAACCTTATGTAAACACTTAGAACTTCTTACTTCCTACCTAAATTTTGACATGGATTCCCCTAGAACATTACTAAGCCTAACAAACACTTTACCTTCTCCTTTAAACACACAAGAACATCTAAGATCACCAAGAACACTTCTACACAATTTCACCAAATTTACACCACATTACAATATAGTGCACAATATAAATTGCATGGCACTTAGGCCCTTAAAATGCATGGCTCTTAGGCCCTTAAAGTGCTTAAATCATAAACACTGAATTTCCACAATATATATGCCTTTAACCGCAATTACACTCAACACACATATGCCCTTTACTAGTCTCTTGAGAACACTTTACTAAGTCATTCACCATTTGCTCTTTAGGTAGCTTTAATAAGCATTATAAGCTCATTTCTCCTAAGGCATTAAACAACATTTAAGTTAGTAGATTACCTCTTTTCCCAAAACACTTCTTCTTGATTCCTTACAAAACCGTGTGTGGATTTTGGTTCCTGTCAAGTTCTAGACAATGTACAAACACCAATAATGAGTATTCAAGCTTTGAGCTTCATCTCATTGTAAACCCTAATTTGACATTGTTTCAAAAACATTAATGTAGTTGTTTTACCTTGGTCTTTGAAGGGAGGTTTGAATATCTAGCAAGAAAGGAACCACCTAGTCCATGAAGAGTTGAAATGAAGCTAGAACAAAGTCACACAATGAGCTATATCAATGTGATTTCGGACATGACAAAAACAAGGAGGAAACTTGATTCTTGTTTGAGATTCCTTACCTAGAAGTAAAGGAGGAAAGTGAGAGTATAATATGTGAAATCCAAGCTCAAGCTCCTTCAATGGTGGAACACCTTGGCACCGAAATGGAGCTCTAGGAGTTTTGAAGAGATAGGAATGAAGAGCTTGATGAGAGGAAGAGATTGGTGGTATTGTTTTCGATTTGGACAAGTGAGCTAGATTTAGCAAGTGGTCAAAGCTTGTGTTTTAATGGTGGTAGTGGTTTATCGTGAGAGAACAAGGAAGAAGGGAGAAGATGAGTGGGAAACCGGAGGAGGAAGGAAGGGAAAGAGAGAATGAAGATAGAATTTTGCTTTAAGATATTTATAACTTATAAGTAAAAAGGTAGCTTATTTAACTTATCTTTACTTACTTAATACATTAAAGAGAGTGGTGAGTCACAAACCTTATAAAAACCGGCCCCCGTATATTAGTGTGGGGGTGTTTTAGTCTTTGTTTGTCATTTAATTACTTATACCACATATGTTACAAAATAGCTTATAAAAAAGTATATTCACCTATACAAGGCACTAGAAGTGAATTTTTGATTTCCCATATATAGCCACCCAAATGTGATATATATAGTACACATATATATTTAAGAGTAATGATGGACATTTAGCCATTCAAAAACTCATTACAAGACAATTTTTCAAAAACGTGCTTTAAGACTCTTAAAGCACATTTGAGTTTTAACTTGTTTCAAGCTTGGTTTTCTTTGGTAATTGGTTTAATATGTTCATTAGTATATAAATGAAGTCTTGGTAAGCTCATTAGGCCTTACTCAAGTTTATCCCAAGCTTAGAGCACATTTTAGCTCTTATTGACTTTAAAGCACATTTGTGTTTCCTTTTGTTTAAATTTGTTTACTAAGGTTTCTAAGACTCTTTTTAGTCTTAATATACCATGTTTTAATGTTTAACCAACATACCAAGGTTTGGGGTATTTCAATCTACCCCCCTTAAAAGAACTTTGTCCCCAAAGTTCATACTTCCCACATATCTTACTATTAGAACACGGGAACATTTATAAAAACAATACTTCCAACCATCATTACCAACCTTACCATCATTCTTACACCACAACAGACTCAAGGTCCCATCCACACAATACCACAACGGACTCGAGGTCCAAACCATATAATACCATTCAGACTCAAAGGTCTGTAACAATCATAGACAATGTATACATATACATGTCGTACACAACCATAACCGAACGCTCTACCCCCCTTTAAAAGGGGTACGCCCCGTACCCTATACATAGAAACTAAGAAGCAAACAATGACGGGTGCTTCGCCTTCATCTTTTCTTCCAGCTCCCAAGTGGCCTCCTCAACGTCCTGGTTAGACCAGAGGACCTTCACCAGTCTCACGGACTTATGGCGAGTGTCTCGAGTCTTAGTGTCCAGAATCCGTACCGGAGTCTCCACTGATCGCATGGTCGGCTCTAAAGTTAGCCTTTCAGGCTGAAGCACATGAGACGGATGAGACATATACTTCTTCAACTGGGACACATGAAATACATCATGTACCTTGCCCAGCTCGGCGGGTAAATCAAGTCTATAAGCTACCGGGCCGATCCGCTCCGTCACAACATAAGGACCTACATTTCGGGCTCAGCTTGCCCTTCTGACCAAAACGAAATACTCCCTTCATGGGGGATACTCTCAAAAATACCTGATCGCCCACGGCGAACTCCAGGTCACGTCGGCGCACATCTGCGTACGACTTCTGTCTATCCTGAGCTGCTCTCATATTAGCCCTGATCTGGCGAACTTCTGCCTGAACTTGCTCAAGATACTCTGGTCCTATAATGACCGTCTCACTCGATTCATCCCAGCATAATGGTGTGCGGCATGGTCTACCGTACAATGCCTGGAAGGGAGACATCTTGATCGATGCGTGATAACTGTTGTTGTAGCTAAACTCGATCAGATGTAACTTATCAATCCAGCTGGTCTGAAAATCAAGTGCACATGCACGTAGCATATCCTCAAGTGTCTGTATAGTGCGCTCACTCTGACCATCGGTCTGTGGGTGAAACGCCGTGCTCAATTTCAGTTCAGTACCAAGTGCCTCTCGTGTAGACTTCCAATATCTGGATAAGAATCTGGTATCTCTGTCAGATACTATCGTCTTTGGTACACCATGATGTCTTACAATCTCTTTATCGAATAATTCTGCCAATCTTGCCACTTTCCAGGTGTCCTTCATCGGAATGAATCGAGACACCTTGGTCAGTCGGTCAACTACCACCCAAATCATATTTAGACCTCCCCTTGTAGGCGGAAGCCCTACCACGAAGTCCATAGATATGTCATGGAACTTCCACTCCGGCACTGGCATTGGCTGCACCATACCACCAGGCCGTCGGTGCTCAAACTTGACCTTCTGACAAGTGAGACACCTCAACACATAGTCATTTACATCCTTTTTCATTCCAGCCCACCAGAAATATCTTTTCATACCTTTATACATCTTTGAAGCTCCGGGGTGAATCGAAGTAGTAGAACAGTGGGATTCACTCAATATGCGCTCCTTCAGCTCAGCGCTACTCCTCGGTATACACAATCTGCCATTAAGCCTAATCAGGTCATCATCGTGGAGTCTGAAGTCATACTTCTGACCCTCGAATGTGCCATCAATAAGCTTCTGTCTAACTTCCACCATATACTGATCCGTCATTTGAGCACTCCGCACCTCTTCAACCAAGCCAGTATGAGAGACTAGCGAATGGAGAGAGTGTGCTCGGCGACTCAATGCGTCAGCTACCACGTTTGCCTTACCCTCCTTGTACTGTAAATCAATGTCATAATCATTCAAGAATTCAACCCACCTTCTCTGCCTCATGTTCAACTCTTTCTGAGTGAACAAGTATTTCAAGCTCTTGTGGTCAGAATAGATCGTCACACTTACCCCATACAAGTGATGTCGCCATATCTTCAGTGCGAAGACAATGGCCCCCAATTCTAAGTCGTGGGTAGGGTAGTTCTCCTCATGCTTCTTCAGCTGTCGGGAGGCGTAAGCCACGACCTTCCCGTGTTGCATCAACACACAACCCATACCCCTGCCTGATGCGTCGCAATAGACCTCAAAACCATCTGGACCGTCTGGTAATGTCAGAACCGGTGCAGATGTCAGAGCATCCTTGAGACTCGTGAAAGCTCTCTCGCAGTCGACTGTCCACTCGAATGGTGCATCCTTCTTCATCAAGGAAGTCATCGGCTTCGAGACACTGGAGAAGTCCCTCACAAATCTCCTATAGTAACCTGCCAGACCGAGGAAGCTCCTAATGTCGGTAACTGTCTTCGGCCTAGGCCAGGTGCGCACTGCATCTATCTTCGCCGGATCAACAGCGATCCCGGCCTCAGAAATTACATGTCCAAGGAATGATACTTGGTTCAACCAAAATTCACACTTAGAAAATTTAGCATACAGCTGATTCTTTCTCAACGTCTGCAATACATCTCTAGGTGGCTTTCATGCTCACCTCTCGATTTCGAATACACAAGTATGTCATCGATGAAGACTACCACTGATTTGTCCAACTGATCTTGGAACAAACGGTTCATTAAGTCCATGAACTTTGCTGGTGCATTTGATAAGCCAAACGGCATAACGGTGAACTCATAGTGCCCATACCTAGTTCTGAAAGCTGTCTTTTCGATGTCACTGTCACGGATGGCAATCTGGTGATATCCGGAACGTAGGTCTATCTTGGAGAATACTGATGCTCCCCTAAGCTGATCAAATAGATCGTCGATGCGTGGTAAGGGGTAACGGTTCTTCACCGTAACAGCATTCAGCTCCCGATAATCTATACATAGGCGGAGGCTACCGTCCTTCTTCTTCACGAAGAGGACCGGCGCTCCCCATGGTGACACACTAGGGCGGATAAAGCCCTTGTCGAGTAGGTCTCGCAGCTGCTCCTTGAGCTCTGTCATCTCTGCTGGAGCCATACGGTAAGGTGCTTTCGCAATGGGTCCGGTGCCCGGAACCAAGTCGATCTCAAATTCAACCTCTCGTGTGGCGGCATGCCCGGCAGTTCCTTAGGAAATACATCAGGAAACTCCGACTACCGGCACATCTGCTAAACTCTGGATCTCTCTCTATGTCCTGGACATAGCAGAGGTATACATCATTTCCCCGTCGTAACTCACGATACATGGCCATGGCGGTGATGATCTGTGTCGAAGGCTCCCTGGGCCTCTGGCGGGTATGATATAGTAACCCCAGATGGACTCCTAAGAAGCAGTCGATGCTCGGCACATAGGATTCTACCCTTGTACCGCTCCAACCAGTTCATCCCGACAATCACATCAAAACCCAGTCCGTCGAACTCTATCAAGTCGATCGGAAACTCCTCATCCATGATTCGAACAACAGCATCTCGGTAGTAGCGGGTACATCTGATCTGCTCTTTTGACGGGAGAGTGACCACGAAGTCTGGCATCTCTTCACCATCTAACCCCAGCCTCTTCGCAAATGATAGCGAAATGAATGTGTGTGAGGCTCCAGAGTCGAACAAAATCGATGCATCCACGCCATTCACTGGAAAGGTACCGGTGAGGATTGTGCCGCTCTTGCCGGCTTCTGCCTTATTGCAGACACTCAGTATACCTCCCGTTCCGAGTGCACAGCCTAATTCATTGGCAAACTAATAAGTATTGGGTAACAACACGTTGATATGATTCAAACAACTCCACTTTATTCATTAACACACTCTTTTTACAACATTCATTGGCTTATACTGTCGCCATGATTCACACTTACAATATCCTTAATACATACTGGTTCACCACATAATTATACAAGGCTTAAAACTGCCTGAAGGTCAAATTCAAACGTCCGGGTTTCATGTGTGTGGCATTGATCACTGCCGACGGTGCGGTATTCAGTTTGATCTTTCTGATGCCATGGTATAGCATCCTTGATTGCCCACCCATGATTAATACATCCCCCGATTTCAGAAGTAGCTTCTTTGCGAGATCAGCACGCTTCTGCTCGCCATATACAAACACAGCGGTATCACCAATGGACCAAGACACCACGGGTACTCCCTTACTTAGAGACTCGGGTGACTCGTCCTTGTCTTGGTGCATACCCAAACGTCCACCTTTCTGGTAGAAGTTTACAATGCATAAATCTGCCTTTACACTTGGAATTGATTCCGTCTCAACTTGCTGAGCAATTCCCACGGCGTGGTTAACGACCGCGTGGAACTCCTCTGGTATGCTTGCTACTGTTGCTCCATCTTCAGCTCGTACTTCTTGATATGACTTGGTGTAAGGGTTCCAGTCCTTACCCATGCACATCATCTTCAATTGCATCCTTGCTCCGTTCGGGTATTCGGGTGTGTAGAACCCTCCTGGTTTTGCTCCAAGTTCGTCGCATCGTCTGATGATGTGGATTTGTGCTTCCGGTGTCAGGTATCCATTTAAGAGTATCATACCTGGCTGGATAACCTGACATTGCTCCAATGGAAAGTCGTTGATGTTGATGGCGGTTTCTTCAGGGTTTGGTGCGGGTGGGATTGGATAGCAGATATTGAAGGTTCCTAAGTTTCAAATTGCCTAATTTAGGTGTTTTCCACATTATGTTCTAACTCTTTACTTATATGTTTATACCCTTAGACTTGCTAACACTCATGCATGAAATGCGGTAAGCAATCACTTTTTCATTTATCAGTTTAGGCGGTACCTGGTCTCGAAGAGGATCCTGGTGCCTCAGACCGGTCCACCACATTCAGGGTGGCCTTGCCGGACCCCGTAGCCTTCCCCTTCTGGGATTCAGTGTACTTCCTGTCAGAAGTCTGCTGAGTAATCGCCTTCGGGCCTTCAGTGGTCGTGGTAGTGTTACCCTTCCACTGCCCCTTTGGCTTGTAGTTTCTGCCGTTGGGGTTCGTCCAACACTCAAACTCACGGTGCCCCATCTTCTGGCAGTGGCGGCACCTCACATTATTCCCCTTGCAGTCTTTGCCGGGGTGGTCTCCATTGCACCACTTACAGTAAAAGTGGCGCTCCGGTTCAGAACCCGCGCTAGCTGCTATAACAACACACAATCAATACTCACTTTCCACCTCAACAACATACACCTCAACTAGATACACATGGTTAAGTAATTACCCTTAGGCGGGTAGGAGCGTAGAGGCTTCGCCGCATACGCGTACGTGAGCTTCAGTGGCTCATCAGCTGTGGTGGTCTGGGCTTGGCCCTTGTCACCCTGGTACTGGCCCTTCTGGGGCTGAGGGTAGGGTTTCTTCTTCTTTCCTCCCCCATACCCTTGCTGATTTTGGCCCTCGTTGGTGGCCTTGCGCTTGTGCGCATTTTCCTCGTCCCTCAGACGGACGGTAATTTCAACCTTTGCAGCGGCATGATAGCACTCCTGAATTTTAGGATGTCAGTCATGCCCCGCAAAACAAAACTCACCAACTCACATTAGCATTCACTCATGGTATAAATTGATTCACAATAAGGTACTCTAATTACCTGCAAGGTGGTATACTCAGCTGGCCCCATCCCATAGCGGAGACGGTGGCTCAGTCCATTGTAGAACCGGTTCACCAACACCCGGTTCGAATACCCAAGGTCTGGTAACAGGTGGATAAGGCCGGTGAATGCGGTATAGTAGTCATCAACCGACATCTTATCCCCCTGCTTCAGACTGTCAAGCTCGAGGCGCTTTGCCTCCTGCACATGCACCGGGTAATACTTGGCTCGCAGCAGAGCCGTGTACTCCCTCCATCCAAACTCAGGATCAGTCATCCTGTCCTCCCTCACCAGTTTCCACCAACTCTGTGCCGACCCCTTCAAGTAGTAGGCGGCAAGTCGGACCTTAGCCTCAGCAGGTACGGCCAAAGTCTCGTAGGCGGTCTCCAACTCGGAGATGTACGCCTCTAGCTTACGGGGATCGGTCTCCCCATGAAATGATGGCGGCCTCAGATCAGCCAGCGCCTTGACCCAATTGGTCTCACGTGGCGGTGGTGGTGGTGGCTGAACTCCGGGCTGTTGCCCCTGCTGCAGCAGCTACAAGGGGGACCATCTGGGCTACGGCGGCTGCAACTGCCTCAGCCATAGTCTGTGCCGTAGGGTTCTCGCCCTGGTCACCCATATCTCCAGTACCGCGTCCGCGGCCTCGACCTCGCGGTCTACCTGACATCTGAATTCATATGAATATTCATTAGCATTATGCTTGCACACTTATCGGTCCAATGGTTATAACATCTTCCCGACAACCAGGTAATTCCACACTTAGTTAGTGGTTAACCCTTCCAAGTCCGCTCATTTAGGTAACTGTAGCTAGGTTTCCTAACTCGGTATATTCCTAAGCTCGGTATTCTAGTCATCAGAGCGATACTTCGCTCTGATACCACTTTTTGTAACACCCCTACAACGCTCCTATCATCTACCGAAGTCGCAGCGGAAATAACCAACCAAATAATAACTATCGCTTTGGTGTTACAACGCCGTTAACCACCCACGTGGTTAACTAGGCAGAATAAATACAAGTGTATCGGTCTGACGATCAGACTCCCGAGCATAGTAACTAACATCCATATATAAACATAACCGACAATACCGAGTATTTAATTTACAATCATCTCCAAACCATAATCATCCATAACTGTATAACAAGGTATCAACATGTACGCCTCGGGAGCACAGGCGCATCCCGGGCTCAACAACCTACTTATCCAAAAGTATATCTACAAACTAGGACCTAGAGCCACTGCCTCTTCGATCCTCATCCTGCAATAAAAATATGGGGCCCCCGAGGGGGTCAGCACCTTTGCTGGTATGGCTAACGCGCAGCCCATCGACTAACGGGATACGCGCAACCAATTGTCATAATAACATGGCATTCATTTTAGAACAACCAACATATATATACATATATACCATAGCATAGCAAGGGAAATTGCATAGCATCACAACATCAATACATAACACCATAAACTTGGTCCTCACAAGGAACCTTCCACCATAGTTAGTATACCATGAGAGCCTAGGGGTTTTTACCAGCCCCATGTTAAGCTCGTTACCATCCTCGTTACCGTCCGGTTATATAGAACGGTTAACTTATACCAAAGGCGTGTCGGATATAGTAATCCCGAGCACTCCGAAATAACATACGTATGCCCCTATGGCCCGACGTGAGTCAGTAACTAGCTTTGGATAAGCTAAGGGAAGGTAGAAACCAAATTGGAATACTACCTATACATACACCAAGAGAGCCGAACCGGATATGATATCGACCCCCATCCATCACACGCGTGGCCGGAACAACCGGACTCCTCACTCCCCCGGTTAGCACTTGTTAGTGATCACACAACATTTTGTTAAGTCACATACAAGCAACATTTAGGTCTTGTTAGACACACCAAGGGAAAAGAGTCATAATAACACAACATCATAATATATAACAACTGTAAACTCTTTTCATGCCTTAATCTTATAAGGTCGTAAACACTCAGAAAACAAACAACACCCAAGCCGGTGTAAACCGTTAGGCAACAGACTGCAAGAAAACCATACCTTGGTCCTTGCCTTGTTTCGTTCCCACCTTGAGAGAATCCTATACACATTAGTAAGGTCGGTTAATTAATTATTTAACTTCACACTTACTATGTATTCAACATGCTTGTATGACATGTTTTAATGCCTATCCTACCCTAGGTTACCTTCATTAAACACCCTAGGGTTAACTAAATAAGTCACATTCTTTTCTTTTTTTTTTTTACATGTTTTGGTCCGACCGACCCACCGTCCGACCCACAACTGGGTCGGACCCTCCCAGTGGTTTTCGGGTCTGAAGAACCTTACCTGGACCGACCCATGTCCGACCCAACCTTCTGGGTCGGTCCATTACAGAACCCTTTTACTTCCTTATAATTATGTCCGTCCGACCCACGTCCGACCCACCATTCTGGGTCGGTCCATGTGCGAACATTTTCCTTCCTTTGAAACTTGACCGACCGACCCATGTCCGACCCACCCTTTTGGGTCGGACCATCACCGAACATTTTCCTAACATTTTACAGAGGCTCGACCGACCCAAAAACTGGGTCGGCCCCTGGGTCGGTCGCCTCCTAACCTTACCCAAACTTTGCCAATTCTTCACCAACCTTCTCCTAAGGCCTCTTAATGCTTCCTAGCAACATTTGGTAACTTTATACCCACATACAACATCCATGAAACTCATTTTCTAACTCCTTAAGCCTTTACTTATTTCCTTGTAAAAATTCCTTAACACTTATGTTATTTCATACTAGGTTTCCTAGATGGTGTTTCTCACCTATGGTAACTACTATCCCAAAATGCTTTCTCCTTAACTTAACATCATCTCCCAAGCATCATCTCTCACCACTAATTCCTTATCTCCTTCTTGAAACTCTTTTCCTAGTGTACACTTCTCCTTATTTTACCAAAGTTTGCCTAGGTATTTACCTAAGTCCCAAAGTGACTTTGGTACCTACTTAAATCTCAAGATCATGCCTAAGTCCTTATTACACTATAGAATGTTTCCTAGTTCATCAAAATTCCTTAAGAACATCATAAACTTCTTATTCATCTCCTACACTTTCTAACTCACCAAACCTTATGTAAACACTTAGAACTTCTTACTTCCTACCTAAATTTTGACATGGATTCCCCTAGAACATTACTAAGCCTAAACACTTTACCTTCTCCTTTAAACACACAAGAACATCTAAAATCACCAAGAACACTCTCATACACAATTTCACCAAATTTACACCACATTACAATATAGTGCACAATATAAATTGCATGGCACTTAGGCCCTTAAAATGCATGGCTCTTAGGCCCTTAAAGTGCTTAAATCATAAACACTGAATTTCCACAATATATATGCCTTTAACCTGCAAATACACTCAACACACATATGCCCTTTACTAGTCTCTTGAGAACACTTTACTAAGTCATTCACCATTTGCTCTTTAGGTAGTTTTAATAAGCATTTATAAGCTCATTTCTCCTAAGGCATTAAACAACATTTAAGTTAGTAGATTTACCTCTTTTCCCAAAACACTTCTTGATTCCTTACAAAACCGTATGTATTTGATTCCTTGTCAAGTTCTAGACAATATACAAACACCATAATGAGTATTCAAGCTTTGAGCTTCATCTCATTGTAAACCCTAATTTGACATAGTTTCAAAAACATTAATGTAGTTGTTTTACCTTGATCTTTGAAGGGAGTTTGAATATCTCAAGAAGGACTCCACCTAGTCCATGAAGAGTTGAAATGAAGCTAGAACAAAGTCACACAATGAGCTATATCAATGTGTATTTTCGGACATGACAAAAACAAGGAGGAAACTTGATTTTTGTTTGAGATTCCTTACCTAGAAGTAAAGGAGAGTAATAATATGTAGAAATCCAAGCTCAAGCTCCTTCAATGGTGGAACACCTTGGCACCGAAATGGAGCTCTAGGAGTTTTGAGAAGATAGGAATGAAGAGCTTGATGAGAGGAAGAGATTGGTGGTATTTGTTTTTGATTTGGACAAGTGAGCTAGATTTAGCAAGTGGTCAAAGCTTGTGTTTTAATGGTGGTAGTGGTTTATCGTGAGAGAACAAGGAAGAAGGGAGAAGATGAGGGAAACCGTGTGAGCAAGGAAGGGAAATGAGAGAATGAAGATAGAATTTGCTTTAAGAGATATTTATACTTATAAAGTAAAAAGGTAGCTTATTTACTTATCTTTACTTACTTAATACATTAATAAGAGAGTGGTGAGTCAACCTTATAAAAACCGGCCCCTTATATTAGTGTGGGGGTGTTTTAGTCTTTGTTTGTCAATTTAATTACTTATACCACATATGTTACAAAATAGCTTATAAAAAGTACTATTCACCTATACAAGGCACATAGAAGTGAAATTTTTGATTTCCCACTAATATAGCCACCCAAATGTGATACTATATAGTACACATATATATTTAAGAGTAATGATGGACATTTAGCCATTCAAAACTCATTTACAAGACAATTTTTCAAAAACGTGCTTTAAGACTTCTTAAAGCACATTTTGAGTTTTAACTTGTTTTCAAGCTTGGTTTTCTTTGGTAATTGGTTTAATATGTTCATTAGTATATAAATGAAGTCTTGGTAAGCTCATTAGGCCTTACTCAAGTTTATCCCAAGCTTAGAGCACATTTTAGCTCTTATTGACTTTAAAGCACATTTGTGTTTCCTTTTGTTTAAATTTGTTTACTAAGGTTTCTAAGACTCTTTTTAGTCTTAATATCATGTTTTAATGTTTAACCAACATACCAAGGTTTGGGGTATTGCATTTCTCGACATTGTCAATTTACTTTCAGATTGCCGCGGCTGAATGACAACGCGCGGGGTTGATGAACACTCCAAGTCCTACTCTGGCTTGCGTAGCTCAGAACATCGAGAAGGAACAGGATTAGTGGTGTTAAATGAATGTTGGGAGGAAGAGTGGTCTTGCATGCCTGGAATTGAAACAATTGAGGGTTCTTTCTCTAGATTTGCACAGGCGTGTGACAAAGAGAGAGGTGCAACACTGGGGGGTTTCTTCCATCGGGTACATCGATGGGAAAAGAAAGAGCAGGAGACCACCGTTGGAAACAACAGAGACACACTGTTTAGTAGGCTGTGTTAAGTGTGATTGAGAAATTAAGTGGGGTTAATGGGGCCTGCCGTTTTTTCGAATTCAAGTTAGACATAGGTAGGTTTTTACTTTTGTCTCATGTCCAAACTTCATTCACGTTATGTTGGTTTGGCTGTTTACTATGCCAGCCCAATATCTACATTGGTGACAAATAGAAGAAATATGAAGGAGGGTGTTGTCCAATTGCATTATCAACACTCGGACATGTTAATATTAAACATGTTTTTATTGAACGTGTTACACAACTATTTTTCAGACATATTATTATATATCCAGTTGGTTTTTATTGCTTGTTATCTTAGCTTATCATCTTATTAGCATAAATGTTTGTCCAATGTCTTGACCAATTGGCTCAGCATCAATCCGGACGGCTATGGTACCTTTGCTCACAGTGAGCGTCATACATGTCCACGAATTATATGTTGTAACGCTATTATTGTGTATCATATGTGTCTCCTTCTCTTACGACACATGTATGTCCTGAGGTATCATAGTGATAATGGGACCGGTTTTAATTTTCCTGATTTCGTGTGTTTTAAATTTTTAGGGGTATTTCACCTACCCCCTTAAGGAACTTCGTCCCGAAGTTGTACTTCCTTAACCGATGTTTTATTTCTCGTTATTCTTTTATTCACGACAAAGTGTACATACACGTACATACCATTCAACAACACAATCCAAAACACACAAACCTACAACCATCACTTGTGGTTGTAGGAATACACATAGGAAGGGATCAAGTCCCGCAATTCCACAGTTCTATTTCATCATTTATGCTTATAGGTATCACCCACATCTGTGGCTTCACCAATTCTCAATAATATTCCAATGTACCGTAATATTCATCACTGTACTCATATAAACAAGAGGACAGTCATTCGTTCGTAACCACTATTATTCAAATCAACTATCACAACAGATCACGCACATAGCCTCATAAACCAAACACGGTTCAAACATGCATAGCGTCACAATCCAAACATCAACAACAAACAGCACAGTCAAAAATAAACGCGCCTACCCCCCTTAAAAATGGATTACCCCACGTAATCCTCACTATGTCATCCATGGGACATTGGTTCAGATGTTTAATTCTCAAGGAGATTCTAGTTCCCATGCGAAGTATCTCTCATTATATGCCAATCAAGGATTGGCCATGCTAATGGCTTGGGTTCAGTATCAAAAGGCTTTTATGGTATGTATACTGATCTACAAACGGATTCAGGTTCAGACTCTCGTGTCTAAGGTATGGGTAGTAAGTCCCTTGTTAATCTACCAGATATGTGGAAACGGTCCCACCAGCTTCTGCTGTGCGACTCTGATTGCTTTTAGGGTTTCGTTTTCCCTTTTTATTATACATTGTATTATTTAGCTCCTTCAAACACTTACATTTAGTCTAAAGGGCTCTCGATTGGCAACTTAGCATTTTAATCTGTGTACGGTCTCGGTGGGTTGTGACTTGTCTATCGCTTTTCTCTGGAGGTCGGATGTTCATGGTTTTAGTGCGCTTTAAGCGTCTCAATTTTTCCTTCGGACTGTTCTTTAGGCTTATATTCGTGTTCGCTCTGTAGTAACGATTTAGTGATTTGTATTCTTTAATGTTACGACCGTGTCGTGGTTACAACATCCTGTTTAGTTTATGTTACCATTCATCATTATAGGTAGTTAGCTAGTTTGCTCTCCTAGCATTATCATCTATTTGGTTCCTTAATGTGTACAGTGAAATTAGGCTTTCCTTCATCTTCAAGTACTCCTTTGTTTTCTGTCAACCTATGGCCTTCTCATCACCATTATTGTTCTTATGTCCCGCCAGGAATCAAGGTAATTGACTACTATCGGTTACATATTGCACTAGATTACGGTAGTGTATACTTTATGTATTAACAACTATGTTATTGGTAGCATCACATTACTTCCAGTCGTCACACGTTTGTACGTCCTTGTGTTTATCCCCAAATTTTCGGGCCATGCATCCACGTATGTTATGTGGTTTCATCATCTTGTATCAATACCGCTTTTTTTTCCGCATTTTTATTTATCCAACTTGTAAACTTTCACCCATTTGTAGTTTATGTGTCCACTTGTAAGGGGTTTCGAGAATCATCCAACACTGACGTGATCAGCGTAAATGTTGGGCTACTCCTTCGCCCCAATTTGTGCGCAGTGTCGCTTGACCTGGCCAGGGTCAAGTTCCACCTTGCACGTCCGATTTAAACAATCAGTTTATTAGTCAAACTTGAGTTCTTATCACATTCGTTTCTAGTTACCTGGCAAATAATTTATGGACTAATGCCCAAGTCTAAGCCTTTAGGTTAACTGTTCAAGTTCTCCAACTGTATACACCTCTAGGTGTGTGCATAAACACATACTCATGTGTCATAAGGTTTGAGGTCGTATTTATATTATAATGATCCCTTGATTTATATACATCTTCATATGGGTGTTCCCTCCAATCTATATTTCCTTGAATTATAAGTTCTTCTCACTCCAACCCTCGTATCATTTGGGTATGTATATGTGTTCATTTGCTACATATCTCAATATTTATTTTCGGTCGTTGAGTTGTATTGTTAACTCAAGTTAGGTATGGTTGATTTACTAATCATGACCTTCTTTAATTGAACCCGTTTACCCTTTGGGTTTTATTTGTGACTTGTCTTTTCTTGTATGTATGTATGTACATTGGTATATATATATGATTTGATAAATCCTGTTTAGAGTCCCTGAATATGTAGTGTGTTTGGAGGGATTATTTCGCAATAGTGGCATTATTCATTGCCATTTCCTATCTGTTTGATTTGTGTTTGGGTGGGTAACTAGTGCCCCAAGGTAATGGCTATTTACAAGGTTCGAGAGTTCTTTTTATAATCCCTTTACCAATGTGTTTTTCTCAGGGAACTGTAATTGGTGTCTTAGAAAATTTGTTACGTCAGAGAATGAAGAGAAATGTAAGAAGAAGCAGGGAATTTATTGAGTCCCGAAATATTAGATTCAGTGTGTAAAATTGTGTCATGCTTTATTCAGCGTTATAGATTGTACCAATTTTATGGTGTAACTACGTCTAGAATTATATTCTCTGATTTCATTGTTTTACGAGAGGTTTTCTTAGATTACCCTCTCAGGTGTTCGAATTGCAGTATTTATCTCAATACCATCCTTAGCTTAATTAATTGCTTATTTGAGCTTTATTTATTACATAAATTTTAGGGTATTTCGGTCCTCTCTCTTTTTTTTTGAGGTAGGGTCCTATCGACTGCTAAGCATGTCGACTCAAGTTGTCGCTAAAATTGGTCCCTCTAGGGATATTATCCTTTTGGCAACGTCTACTGTACAATATAGTCTTTTCTTCACGGGTTGATTGTATGACATTAAGTAGGTGCCAGATCGGGTTTTCCCGAGTATGAGGAGGCTTTCTTCCTCTATGGCGATCTTTCTCTGGGTTTAAGGAAAATTAGGGACGTGAAGGTTGGGTGTAAATGTCTGTTAGGCATCCGGTAGTCATTCAGGAAGAATCCTAACTAACGCGCCTCACGTACTACCCCAACCCTTAACTCATTGTCAGAATTCCTAAACTCGGTATTTCCTGTTCCAGTCATCAGAGCGCAACTACGCTCTGATACCACTTTCTGTAACACCCCGAATAACCATCAATAATTAAACGACGAGCCTAAGTTAGCAGGAGAAGTCTACGCAGCAGTTCCTACTCTATTCGGGTGCTACAGACGCCAACCACCCACGTGGTTGACAGTCCTCATTACCAACTCCAAGTTACGGTCTGTATGACTGGAAGTCCAACTTAACGAAATCCAAATACATTATAAAGTACAACTCAAGTACCGAGCTTCTACAGTTTAGTTAACAACTTAAACAACATAACTCATACATAAGAAAGCATACTACTTAAAGTCTTGCCATGTGGACTACCCCTATGATAGTCACCCTTGCCTACTCTCCGTTATTGTCTGGCACAAGACCTGAAAAAAATTGGGTGTAAAGGACTCAGCAAACTACGCTGAGTATGAACGTGTGAAGCCCGCATGTTACTGGGCCACACGACTAATTGGTCGAATATTATTAAGTCCATTTTACATGCTATGATAAAGCAGTAAAGCACACATCAGTACATCATGATATCATACACACTCATCGGTAGCATAGCAATATCAGCAAGCAACCAAGCACATCTTGCAAGTAGCACAGCAATATCAATAAGCAACCAAGCACAACTTGCCAGTAGCATAACAATGTCAAACACGCAGTCCAGCATAATAAGCTGCTAGTGTAGCAACAACAGTCAAGTAATTATAGGACGTGTGCGTAGGTACATTGTACCGTCAATCCTCGCTATGGGATCATTCAAGAGATTGCGTATTGTTATCTTGTTCTCATTACATATGTTTTCCTTTCTTCTCTTGCACCGAGTCCGGGGGATGTAGGTTAGATCCCGAGACTTTATAATATAGGTGCTATTCATTCCTTGTTACTTAAATGATCACATTTGTGAATTTTCTTATTTGCTTGGTTTCGTTACACATGTTTTCCTCTATTCTCTGGCACCGAGTCAGGGGATATAGATTAGATCCCGAGGCTTTATTATGTAGGTGCTAATCATTCCTTGTTTCTTCAAGGGTTACTTGTGAATTCTTTTATCACCGCACGATGGAGGACGTCTCCTCCATAGCTTCCCCCATTCCCGACACCCAGGGTCAAGGAAGCGGAAGTCACCTCTAGACTCCAGGATAAGCTTCACCAATTTGTCACTCCCCCATTCCCGACACCCAGGGTCAAGGAAGCGGAAGTCACCTCTGGACTCCGGGATGTGCTTCTCCAACTTGTCACTCCCCCATTCCCGACACCCAGGGTCAAGGAAGCGGAAGTCACCTCTGGACTCCGGGATGTGCTTCACCAACTTGTCACTCCCCCATTCCCGACACCCAGGGTCAAGGAAGCGGAAGTCACCTCTGGACTCCGGGATGTGCTTCACCAAAATATATTCCATCATAGACGGTCGAAGGATCTGATGCAGATACCAACTCCCGATCATCCATACCGTGTGGCCCGAGCTGTTGTCTTCCCGGGTTATTCTCATGTTTCACAGTTGATACTTTTCGTTTCATTATCATTATAATCTCGACACCATAGTGGGTGTCATTAGCGGTCCTCTAAAGTTAGAGAGGATTCGTCTCTTTGTATAGTTCTTTTGTTTTGTCTACGTGGTTCGTCATGTCTCACCAAAGGAGACTTGCTCTTCATTATCATTAAAGCATAGACACCATAGTGGGTGTCATGGTAGTCCTCAATGGTTTAGAGAGGAGTTCCCCTTATAGCGTTTTCTTTATTTTCATAATTCGTAGTAGTTCTCGTATAGTTTTCCCTTTATGTAGTTTCTTTGTTTACATAGTTCGTTGAGTCTCATCTCAAAGTTCCATAACGCGAAAGGGACTAAACTACTGTGTGCGCGCAATGATATATTCAACAATGATATAGAAATCATACAACATGATAAACAAGCAATCCAATTTCATGCTTTGATCTTATGTCATTTTCACACAAGCACACAGCAACAAAGCAAACAAGCCGTGTAACACGGCAACATACGAACCACACATGTCCATACCTTAATACTGTAGAGGTTATCTCCCCTGTTCTAGATTTCTCCCGCACCACCGCTCGCTAAGTCCCTGAATTCGTAACGTGAGCGTATTAGCCTAATGTGGTCGTGCATTAACGATCACAAATTCCTTATTTCCTTTTGTTTACATAATCTTGAATGTTCACACAAGTACTTACCCATAATTTTCCAGGATTTACAACCCCATGCGTTCACTCATTTAACTTGTTATAACTCACTACTAACCTCCCTAGAATTTATATCAACGTAGTCTAATACCTTAGCATCATTTGAGGTCTATTATGAGCTATTATAATTCATCTACCCATGCTATAATTTACGTTTACAGGACCTACATAACAACCGACAGCTCCTAATTCGTACCACTCTTCTCCTACCCTTTCTTTTCAATTGTCGAGCTTATTGTTAACCTCTCCAAAATGTGTGGAAACTTAATTAGGTGTCTTAACAAGGTTTTAGGCTCATCTTTATACCACTAAAACCTTTACAAACCTCTTGAAACTTATTTAAACAGCAACCAACATTACAGAAACCGAAAATACCAAACCTGTATATAATCCATTCAACTCCATGTTTAGGTTACTAAAACTGGCCTTTAACTTTCCCCAAGTGTTTCCCTCTCTACCTAAGTATGTTAGCAATGTTTTAAACCCATTGTCAAAACAATACAACCTTTTAAACACCTCTGAAACTGGTTTATACAGAGGCTACAAGTTACAGAATCTGCAACAAATTCCTGTGTATACTTTTATCCAACGTCGCTTTTATTGCACCAAACTGATGTCTAACTCTCCCAAGGGTTTTACCAACTTAGCTAATTGTATTGGATACGATTTGGTTTCTTTATTAACTAATCAATTCAAACTCCTAAACCCTCTGTGCAGTTTGTAAACAGAAAACACAACAAAATTTCAGAATTGAAAACTCGCACCTGATGACCTCTCTTTGTTGTTTTCTGTAGGTTCATAGTCCTGGTTTTCAACTACCACTCTATTGTCTAACTACTTAGTTAAACGTCTTAGTATGATTTTAAAACTTCAAAACAGATCTAAGGCAAGTAGACAAAACCACTGAGGCACTCAAATACTAACTGAAACGAAACAGCAACAGGAACTGCTTTAACTCATGAAACTCCTTTATACAGAACCAAAACCTGAACCCTCGACACCCGTTAGTACCGGCTTCAACTCACACCAACCGGTGTATTACACTTCTCTTCACTGTTTCTCTTAACAGGTTTAGAGTAATAGCAATGTTGTAGATTCATTATCAGCGCCACTACATCTTCTTTACCACCTCTGTAATTCATTTATACCGAGAGCACTTGTTACAGAAGCTGAAACACCTTCTCTGTGTTCCACCTTGTTACTTTCGGTTTGATTTCCTTAATTTTCTTAGTTCTAATCCATTCCCTTTTTTTTTTGTGCACATTTCGGCCCTTCAATTCTCTAACCCCTTTCACCTTCGTCCTAGATTCTTCTCAAGTTTATCTTATTATAACCCTAGACCCCCATATTATTTATCTCACCCTTAAGGCTTAGGAACTAACGTTCAAACTCTAGTAAATTCTGAAGTCCTCATTTTCTTCCACTTCATACACTCACTTATACCATTCATTTATTTCCCTTTCTATTTTGGTTAACGTCTTAATTCTACCTAGGCTGTTCTGATCCTACTCCTCCTTCCCTTAATTCTTACTATGACCGAGTAGACATTGTATTTCCAAAGACTACTAGATAACCTTACTATGTTACAGCTTTATCTCCTAAACCTCAACATACATTTTCACCGGTTAAAGGGGTCCTAAGCTTTGGTCTTCGTTTAGTGTAACAGGTTGCAGGTTTGACCTACCATCCATATCTACTTCCTATTCAGGCCTTCAAGTTACTACACCGATCTGTATGTGTTTTTCTGTACTAGTGTGGTTACGTTTTCTACGCCCACTACTTCCTTACTACACCTGGTTTTGCTGTATTATTTATTTAGAAACTTATGGCATCACTTCCTAGTTCACTAGTCTTGATCTAGGTCCTTTGTTGCGCTCATACTCCACTCATAACACCTCTGATTACTAACACACAAAGATTACCAGTTGCAGGTTTTAATAACATTAGTTGTTGAGTACTTACTCATATAGCCTCGCTCTCTACCGACACCAAGCAGCTTTATAACCCTTCTGTTCATTAGTTAACTAGATTTTTCCCTAACCGTTTACTACATTTCACAATCGGTTCCTTCCCTGGCAGTTAATGGCATACTCTCCTAAGTAACTTACTAGTTCGCTACACATGGGATATTTTCACAAGTTTCAGCAGGATTAATGCGAGACTTAAACTTCTTAAAGCCCGTTGTTCTGCCTACCCACCATCTAGCAAAATCAGATCGACAATCCTATCTTCCTAGGACATCTTGGGCATTAAAAAAAAAATATGACAACTCCTTATTCCTTTCCAAGTCTAGTTCCTGTCGAAAATATGCAGAACACATTCCATTTTCGTTGGCATTTATTTAATCAAATCTTCAACAGCTGACACTTAGGCATCATACAGTTTTGACTAGGCACATTCTTTTGGTTACTTAGTGACGTTATTTTCCCATTCTCTTAACATTAGTTACAGGTCACAACACTCAAACTTCCAAGAACAACACCGTAACTTCATGGCAACCACGACAAGAATTACCTCAGCAATAACTCTCATAAACATCGTCTTTGCTAATCTATCCAACCCAGCATATAATCAGATTTGGCTTAGTAATTACTAGCTTAATACATATGGATATTTCCCACAGTGTTTAGTAACTCTTTAGCACGTTTTTAGCTTTATAGAACTTGTGTTTAGACCCCCATTTTTACCCGGATAACAACATCACAGCACACAATTTTTTTTTTTCCCCCAGCTCAATGTTACCAGATTTAACAAGACAACCTCAAGCAGGAACTTTTACCCCAGATTAAACATAGTTTTAGGGTATGAATTCATGCAAGCAAAAGGTTAGGCAGAAAGGGAGGTCAAAACTCATTTTCTTTCGGACTTCTAAAACAGAGAGTAGAGGAGGGGTTAAAGGTCACGGTTTCCAGTCTCTTACCCTTTTCCTTTGAGAGATCTTGGAGGAGACTCTTTGTTGTTCAACGACTTCCCAGAGATACTACCCGTAGGTTTGCATGCTATTTGTATACGAAGGAAAATGCAGAGGATCAGAGAGATCAAATAAACAGCTTCAGACAGGGGAAAGGAAACAGAAAGCAACGAGGCATTCAAAGAGAACCGGTACTGTTCTTACCAAGGGATGGTTCTCGTACCGATTTTTGGTTAACTTTTGAAGAAGCGGGGTGCATTTTCTGAGGAGGTTCTTCCCAGGGAACTTATATACGAGAGTAAAGGAGAGCAGTTGAGTCAGTCGTAAAGCTTCCAGACATGCCAAGCAGGCTTGCATGCAGGGATGAAACGAAAGAAAAACAAGAAGTTTAGAGGGACTGAGCATGGAGCTTTCGGGCGAAGCTGAGCAGAGAAAAAGGAAGCAGAAGACAAGGAAGTAAACAGAACCGGTGACATTTACCTCGCGATAGACATAAACGGAGATGGCGTGGGTTATTGGTGTCCTCGGTACCCTTGTCCGTTCAAGCAAACTTGTTCCAGTTTTCTCAGGAATTTGGGGCACAGAACTCGGACATGCACAAGCAGCAAGAGGAGAAACTTGCATTAGGAAAATTCATAGAAGACTGAAGGAGTAACTCAGGGCATCTCGGGCAACTTACCGGTGGAAGAAGAAGAATGAGTTTGGCCATTGTTTGCCTCGCTAAACCACCCCCGTTTCAGGCTTTCGCAACAGGGAGTTTCTCCCAAATTCGGACATGCAAAGGGGAAAAGAAGGACTTGAGTCGCAGGAGTAAATGCGAGAGGTTTATGACGTTAACATCGCCTCTCTAATCAGGAAAACAAGGAGAAGTCGAAGGGAAACGTTGTAAACTCAGGGAGTTACCTTGTGCCCATGTAGAGGAGATTCTAGACATTGTCAATTTACTTCAGATTGCCGCGGCTGAATGACAACGCGCGGGGTTGAGGAAACTCCAAGGTCCTACTCTGGCTTGCGTAGCTCATGAACCATCGAGGAAGGAACAGGATTTAGTGGTGTTAAATGAATGTTGGGAGGAAGAGTGGTCTTGCATGCCTGGGAATTGAAACAATTGACGGGTTCTTTTCTCTAGATTTGCACAAGGCGTGTGACAAAGAGAGAGGTGCAACACTGGGTGGGTTTCTCCATCGGGTACATCGATGGGAAAAGAAAGAGCAGGAGACCACCGTTGGAAAACAACAGAGACACACTGTTTAGTAGGCTGTTAAGTGTGAGTGAGAAATTAAGTGGGGTTAATGGGGCCTGCCGGTTTTCGAATTCAGTAGACATAGGTAGGTTTTACTTTTGTCTCATGTCCTAACACTTCATTCACTTTATGGGTTGGTTTGGCTGTTTACTATGTCCAGCCCAATATCTACATTGGTGAACAATAATAGAAGAAAATCTGAAGGAGGGTGTTGTCCAATTGCATTATCAACACTCGGACATGTTAATATATAACATGTTTTTATTGAACGGTTACACAACATATTTTTCAGACATATTATTATATATCCAGTTGGTTTTATTTGCTGTGTATCTTAGCTTATCATCTTATAGCATAATGTTTGTCAATGTCTTGACCAACTGGCTCAGCATCAATCCGGACGGCTATGGTACCTTTGCTCACATGTTAGCGTCACTACATGTTCCACGAATTATATGTTGTAACGCTACTTATTGGTATCATATGTGTCTCCTTCTCTTACGACACATGTATGTCCCTTAGTATCATAGTGATAATGGGACCGGTTTATTTCCTGATTTCGTGTGTTTTAAATTTTTAGGGGTATTTCACTAGAAGTCGTTTTTCCTCTACTTAGTTTAATTACAGATTATTACGAGTCGTTTTAACCTAAGTGCACGAGCTTCTGTTTTTTTGTATTTTTTAGCATTTTTTGACAGAAAATAAAAGTGAAAATTGCAATTACCTAAACTAGGGTTTCAGAGGCAGAATTAGGTCAAATTGTGTTTCCGTCCGTAACCACGGACCTAATGTCCGTACCCACGGACCCTAGTTATCCTATGTGAAAATAAAAGTCGAATTAAACAGAAAACAAAAATTTGAAAAGTCCGGGGCCACAGACAGGATGTCCGCAGGCTCGGACATAGTTTAGAAAAACCTAGATTTTTAATATTTTAAAATCCCGCCGCCGTCCGTGGGTGTCCGTGGCCACGGACAACCCGTCCGTGGTTCCGGACCATAGGTCCGAGGTCCCGGACCACCCACGGACAGGGGTTTTATGGTGGTTCCCGGAGGTGTTTTCTGCTCAAAATTTATGCACGTGTAGCCTGAAAGGTATACAAGACGTTAGTAATTGAAAGACTGCAATTTGAAGCCGAATTATGCACGAAACTTGACGAACAAGTAACAAGGCAGAAACAAAAGCAATTAGCAATACAGAAGCATAAAAAGGTTAGTTTAAACCCAAAATTTGACAGAGAGTTAATAAGGCCGTGGAGAGTTAGCAAAGTAGAACTGTTACCCGTTTTACCTTCGAATTCAAGAGGATTCTTCACGGCAGGATTCTTCAGAGGCTCCGATGGTGCCGGTTCCGGATTGAGTTCGACCCGAGCTTCTGGTTGTTGATTGTTGAAGGTGTTCTTCACATTTTGGAGGTGGTTTGGTTGATGTTTGATGATTGTTGATGTGTTGGGAGTTGAAAAATGATTTTAGATGGTGATTTCGGAGGATTTTTGATGTGATTTTGGTGGTTGGATGTGTAAAAACATGAAGACACTGAGACGGCTGCCTTCTTTAAGAGTCTAGGGTTCTTGAGGTTCTGATTTGATCATGGGATAAGGTTCCTTATATAGGCTTCCTTAAAGATAGAAAAATCCGGTAAAAACCGAGATTTACCGACGTTTTAGCTCAAGGGCTTCCAAAAGGAATTTGATTATAAAATTTTACACATGGGTAAAGGATGATATTTCTGATTTTTCTAAAGTGGAATTGAATTTTTTGGATATTGGAATATTTTTAAATTCGATTTCTCACGAGATTCAATCAGAAATTGCTAGAAAATTATTGGAAATTCGAATAATCAAAATTCTAACGCCATTATGCTTCAAATGTCATCCTCTATCATGGGTTAAAATTTCAAAGCATTTGGAATTGATTTGACCCTTATTTGGAGGAGAGAGAAAGCCTATAGGGGGGCTTAGAAGCCTTGAAAAATTACGAAAATGCCCCTGGAGATGACTAAATTGTCCCTAGTACTCTGAAATGTGCCGATCGAACTGGGAACCCTCGCTACTAGCCTATTAGTAGAGACTCTCTTCCGGGGGGGTTGAAATTTTGGCTATGACACCCGGACCATGTCCCGGACGTGCCTAAAATGCACCTGTATGTGTTTTAAGGGGCAAAAACATGGGGGATTGAATGGTATTGGCTTTATATGATGTTTAGGAGTTGTTTGGTGACCTTTAAAGGTCCTAAGAAGTATAAACATAGGTTGGAAGTGATTGAGAAAGTTGTGAGTTTAAGTACACAAAGTTAAACCGAAATATTGGGATAATAGGGTAAGTACGGGAGTAACAATTATGTACCTACCGTAACACCTTAATATTAATTGAACCATTTGACATGTAATTAGTGGTTCAAGAGTAAGACACGAGGAACAAGAGTGGACCGAGGAACGTGAGAACACCCGGTAAAGTTAACCCCGGTGAAAGGTATGATTTCCTCATGCTCTGTATCCTAACTTGGTTACCTGATTTGTGTGCTTGTTTGATTGTGTGACCACTTAACAAGATAAATGCACGAATCAGATTGTTTGCACTTATTGGTGCTTGTATGGTATTGTTGCTTGTTGGTTAGCACTTAAACTAACCGAGAGTTGGGTTAGGGGGATTGTGAGTCACGCGTGCAAGGAAGAGGAAACAATATAGTGTTTGTTTCTGAATCCGTGGTCGAACTCCTTTGTTACCGGGCCGTGTGCCACATAGTGGTGCCCTGCGGGGCCGTGTGCCACATAGTGGTGCCTGATTGGAGTAAGACTGGCAGAGCTTACCCGTCTAAAGAGGTAAGCTGGGTATTATGGGATAAGAAAGATGGAACATGAGAGAATGTTTCTAATCCTGTATTGAGATTATAACTGCCTGGTGGTGAGACCTATATATGTCTCTACCCGGAGGCCTATGAGGCTTAACTTAAAGTTATCCAAGAGTAGAATAATTAAGAAAACTAGATCGGGACCGTGGGTGTCCAAAGATCTAGGAGACAAGTGAACTACCCGGTTAGGATGGAAAGTTGGATGTGATGTCTGTGCGGATTGTATTCCTGGATTGAATATGGAGTGTTGTGTGAATGTACATATATAATGTATTGTTGTATTGCATGCTGTTTGAATTAAAATGAACCACATGCTCTCGACCAAATAGTTGGCGTACCCTCACTAGTACGCGGGGTATGCGGAAGTCATATGCAGAAATTTGCTGAGCCCCTTGGGGCGCTGTTTTTATATTCCAGGTACAACGAAGCCGCCAACCGTTCGAGAGTAGGACGGGGTTGTTATTGATATGGGTAGTTGTTAAAGAAATTGTAATTGTGTATTGTGGATTTGTAAGACCGAAGGGTCATGGTTAGACTTTGGAACTGTAGATACTCGGTATAGTATTGAATGGATATTGTATTTGCATAGTAAGGAATTGAAGTTGTATTTGCTTTGAGAATTGATCAAGGAATGGATCGTATAGTTTGATTTGTAGTACACGGTGTATAAGACCCATCAAACCGATATTGTATTTGTTTGTTGTATTTGAGTTTGGTATGGCCTTGTTAGTCACGTGGGTGACTAACGGCCACTAGTAGAAAAATGATTTTAAATGACGCACTTTAAACCACGGTTAAAAAAATAACCGTCGTTTAAACATTATAAACCACGGTTCTTGGGGAAACCGTCGTTTATGTTGCATGCTTCATCAGATAAATGACAGTTTTGTAAATAACCGTCGTTTATAACTACACCGCTTAGAAGCAAAAATGACGGTTGTATTGGAACCGTCGTATAAAGCTACTATAAACCACGGTTCCTAATGAACCGTCGTTTTAAATGTCACGCCAACAATTTAAAACCACGGGTATTTTAAAACCATCGTTTATTGCTTCCGTCCATTAGCCTTTAAACGACGGTTTTGTCTAATAACCGTCGTTTAAAAGTCTTTAATTAAAAACCCGTCCTTTCTTCTTCTTCTTCCTCCCGCGTTCTCTTCCTCTCTGGCGATTGGCGATTCCCGACTCCTCTTTGCCGTCGAGCCACCACCCTCCACTCCACCGCCTCCTCTATTGCCGTCGAGCCACCCTCCACTCCACCGCCCCACTCCCGTCGATAACAAACGGGAACAGCTCGCCCCTCCACCGCCCCACTCTCGGTCTCGACTTCGCTAGCTCCACCGCGCCTCCGCCCTCTCCTTCTCTTCCAGTCGCGGGGACAACAGACGGGAGAACTACCACCACCGCCCCTCCGCCTCTCCACCATCGCCTAGCTCCCCCTCCAGTACCGCCCCGGCCACTCCTCTGGTTTCGACAACACGCGTCCACCGCACCTCCGCCCCTCCACCGTCCCTCCTGTCAACCACCGAATCCCACTTCGGTAAATAAACCGTAGCTATGTATTTTTTGATTAGTGGCTGATTTTGTGCTTTGAGGAGTGATTAATTATCTGTTATTGTGGTTGCTGTGTGTCTCTGTATGCAAGAGACAACAAAACTGAGAAGAAGAAATGTTAGAACATATGTAGTAGTAGTAGTTAGAGTTGCTGTTTGTTGCTATTATTGTGGTTGCTGTGTGTCTCTGTATGCAAGAGACAACAAAACTGAGAAGAAGAAATGTTAGAACATATGTAGTAGAAGAAGAAATATTCATGCATATTAATGAATTAAAAACCCAAAGTAATTAATAAAGCATAACCTTGTTGGTGGTGTATTAATATTGTTGTAAGTGTTGCTGTTTGTTGCTATTATTCTGGCGGGTGTTATGTTACATATTATTAATTTTGTTGTACTTCTATTGTGTTTGTTTTTGCCAAAAAAAGTGTGGAGTATCTAAAAAAACGCAATGGTCATGCCAAATGTTTTCCAGGATTTAACCTTATTCTACTTGTCGCACCATCTGCTGCTGTCAACCGCTGCCACCGGTTTGCCTGATCAGAACCCACGGTAAAACACTTGCGTTTCTGATTATGATTTTAGAAACAAATACTTATATATTGTCACGAATAAACGTTGTACTAAATTCTGCTTGTATTATGCAATCATTAGAATATATTTGCATAGTGCATGAAGTGAAATGTGAGATTAAGTTGAAATGGGGTGGTTGTTTTTGTTCATTGATCATATATATTATTATATACTTGTCTGTCTGATAATAATTCGTATGGTTTACTGAGAATAAATGTTCTTGCTGCTACTGTGTTTGTTTCTGCCTTAAAAAAATGTGGAGTGTCTAAAAATACGCAAAGGTCATGCCGAATTTTTTCCAGAATTTAAGCTGATTCTAATTCCATCGAATTTAACTTTCTTCATAATTACTTACATTTTCAGTTTTTTCATCTCTTGCAGGTTGCTCTGAGGTAGAAGACAATCGAATTAAGACGAGGAGAGCAAA
Source organism: Limonium bicolor (assembly GCA_023374045.1). Lineage (NCBI taxonomy): Eukaryota > Viridiplantae > Streptophyta > Magnoliopsida > Caryophyllales > Plumbaginaceae > Limonium > Limonium bicolor. The sequence continues at coordinate 27,259,168 of CM041782.1, forward strand.
AAAACCGGTAATAACATTAGCTATGTTCGTTTGTTTAATATGTTCAATTATTCAAGTTTTTATAAAATTAAAACCTTATTATTATTTCATTGAATAGGTGTCATATACTACGTGCAAGAACATCTGTCTACTTGTCTCTTCTCTATCTTGTGCTGTTCGCGCTGACCATCCAGTACTCATCAGGTTGGTATTTAAAACGTTTCAATTTATTTTTGTTTTTAAAAACAATGGAAAATCAATTCAAACATAGAATTACCTGTCTGAGATTTACCTGATAGAGGTATGTCTTAGATAGTCCCTGTTGGGACTGTCCAATGACCTTTGATCTCACCATCTAGGTTGTGAATGAGTTAATAATATACAGTAGTTCAGTGATAATTTCAGCAGCATTACCGTAGTGTTCTTCTAGTGTACATATATATATGTGAATTGAAACAATTCATATATATATATCTACACTAGGAGAACTGTAGGGTAATGCTGCCGAAATTATCACTGAACTACTGTATATTATTAACTTGTTCCTAGGTGAGATCGACGGTGATTGGATAGGTTTAGGTTGTTAAATCTGTAAATAAAAAAAGAGGAGATCAATGGAACGAGTTCACGACATCTGGTGTGTTGAAAAAGGAGATGGAGCGCTCAGTGATGTACAGTGACAGATTGGACATCAAGTACCTAGAAGGGGTCAATAAATTTTGCAAAGTCCTTGTTGACAATCTTAAACCAAGGGATAAGGGATATATTCGATGTCCTTGTGTCGATTGCAAGAACGACTTCAAATACCGAGGTGTGGACAAGATTAAGGATCATCTGATTCGCAGAGGGTTTACAGATGATTATGAAGCCATAACAATACTGCATGGTCAACATTCAGTACAAGTGTTTGAATGTGCTGATAACGTCGTTGCAGAACAATCAGAAATGGATGCTTCACACGATTTTGGGGATACTCAAGATGATTCACTAGGTAGTGATTCAGATGATCATGAGGACCTTAATGCAATGATGGAAGATGTTGAACAACATTTTTCCAACAAACCCAAATCATTCGAAAATCTGATGCAAGCATCAAAGGAACCGTTGTACAGTGGATGTGAAACGCAAACACAAAACAAATTGAGCGTTGTCCTAAAACTATTCAATCTGAAGGCGAGACATGGATGGAGTGATGTCAGTTTTACAGATCTTTTACAACTGCTGAAGAATGTACTACCAAAGGACAATGTGATACCCACAACAACTTATGAGGCAAAGAAGTTAATGTGTCCGATGGGTATGGAATATAAAAAAATACATGCTTGTCCAAATGGGTGTATGTTGTATTGGAAGGAGAATGAGTTGGATGACCATTGCTCTGAATGTGGGGAATCACGCTATGTAAAAAAGGGTGACAGAAACCACATAAGCACTAAAGTGGGCTCTCCTGCGAAGGTGTTGTGGTATCTACCGATAATTCCCCGATTCAAACGTTTGTTTGCAGTTCAGAAAGATGCTGAGAACCTCCGATGGCATGCTACCCATAGAAAGGATGATGGTAAATTGAGACATCCAGCCGATTCACCACAATGGAGAAACATTGACAGAATATACCCTCAATTCGGTACAGACCCAAGGAACTTAAGACTTGGTTTATGCACTGATGGGATGAACCCTTATGGCACTTTGAGCAGTATACACAGTACTTGGCCTGTTTTATTGACAATATACAATCTGCCACCATGGTTGTGTATGAAACCCAGACATATTCTCCTCTCTCTGTTGATATCGGGTCCAAAACAACCGGGAAACAAAATTGATGTGTTTTTGCAACCACTTATTGACGATTTAAAATTGTTGTGGAATGAAGGTGCGACGGTGTATGATTCATATGGTATGGAAAACTTCACGCTCCGGGCTATGTTGTTTTGTACGATCAATGATTTCCCTGCATACGGTAACCTCTCGGGATACACAATTAAAGGAGCTCTAGCGTGCCCTATATGTGGAGATAGAACTTGCAGTATACGGTTAAAACACAGTGGAAAAAATGTGTACATGGGCCATCGGAAATTCCTTCCTAAAGGGCACAAATACCGTAAGATGACAAAAGAGTTTGATGGAAAAACGGATCATGCAGTCGCTCGACCACCACTATCTGCTGCTGAGACTTACAATCAGTTGAAGAATGTTGTGAACAACTTCGGTCCACCAATTAAAGCCACTGAAAAGAGCATCTGGAAGAAAAAATCAATATTTTGGGAACTTGAATATTGGCAACATTTAGAGGTGAGACATTGCATTGATGCTATGCACGTGGAGAAAAACATTGGTGAAAGTGTATCTGCGACACTACTAAACGTGAAAGGAAAGACAAAAGACCATTTAAAGGGTAGAAAAGATCTGGTTGAATTGGGTATACGAGAAGAACTCGCGCCACAACAAAGAGGGAAAAGAACATTCTTGCCTCCCGCTTGTCATACATTATCCAAAGAAGAGAAAATAAGTTTTTGTAGTTCTCTTCGTCATATTAAAGTGCCATCCGGTTACTCATCGAACATATCAAGTTTGGTATCAATGTCTGATCTTAAATTGGTAGGGATGAAGTCTCACGACTATCATGTGCTGATGCAGCACTTACTTCCGGTTGCTCTCCGTGGAATCCTTCCAGCTGATGTCAGGAAAACTATTACAAATTTATGTGTTTTCTTCAAAGGAATTTCGTGTAAAGTGCTTGATGTGGAGACGCTGGATAAACTACAGAATGACCTTGTGATCACCATGTGTCAGTTGGAAATGTATTTTCCTCCTTCGTTTTTTGATATTATGGTGCATCTACTTGTTCATCTTGTTAGAGAGATCAAACATTGTGGTCCGTTATACCTTCGATACATGTATCCGTTTGAGAGATATATGGGTATACTGAAAAAGAAAATGAAAAACCGTCGGCGTCCCGAGGGGAGCATAATTGAAGGGACAGTAACAGAGGAAGTAGTTGACTTCTGCACTCATTACTTAGACGGTGTTGATGTTATTGGATTACCGAAAGCAAGACATGATGGCAGGCTTAAAGGGGTTGGTACCTGTGGAAAAAAATTATGCAGAGTTGATATTGATACATTGAACAAGGCACATCTGGTTGTGTTGAATCATTCAGAAGTTGTTGAACCGTATTTCGATGCACACCTAGCGTACCTCAAAACAAAACACCCAACGATGAGTAATGCCAAATTAAAAAAAGAGCAGAATGCAACATTTGTTAAGTGGTTCAGACAGAAGGTGTTGTATGAGGATTCAAGGAGCGTGGATGAAATGATCCAATTGTTGGCACTTGGTCCAAATCTCGATGTGTTGTCGTATGAAGGATATGATGTAAATGGATTTTCTTTTTACACTGCACGTCAAGATTGTAAATCGACAAACCAGAACAGTGGTGTGCATCTTATCGCTTCACAAGACATTTTCACAGGAACAAGTCGTAACACTGAAGAACGAATATTATGGTGTTATTGAGGATATTTGGGTCTTGAATTACACTAGTTATGAAACTTGCGTATTTCGTTGCAAATGGGTGGACAACAAACAGGGATATCGTGAGGAGGATCATGGTATGAAGCTAGTTGATTTAACGACAGCGGCTCCTACTGATGAACCCTTTATTGTTGCATCAAAGGCAAAACAAGTATTCTACTGTCGTGATCAATCTAATCCCAGATGGTCTATTGTAATGCAGAGTAAAAGATCGATAGTTGGGATTGATAATATTGTTGATGAGGATGAATACGACTGTGAAGATGAAACAGATGTACCTATTCGGTTGCCGATGGAGGTAGATAATGTAACTAATTTTGAATATCGAAGGTCCGACCACAATGAAGGATTGTGGATTGAACGATGAAATGTTATTTTGTAAGTTTGGTTGACAATATTATTATTTAATTTTTGTCATGTTTCAATATTTGATTCAGTAGATGTTCGTATTAACCTTGTTAATTGTTGATTATTTTTCAGATTATGGATCCTGACGATAGAGTCGAAGAGGACTTACTGTTGGGGCTGGATGATATTGACGATGACGTCCCTACTGAAGAACCACCAGCTGCATCTACTTCGCAGCCCCCTCGGAAGGGACGTGGACCGACCCGTGGGTTGAAGGAGAAGAAAGATTCTCCCATCGATTTGATCTGGGACAAGTACCTCCGACATCGTGGTGGGTCGAAGCAGAAGTTTGCTTCCTACTTGGGATTGATGGTAAAATCCCATTGCTCGATTAATAAGGACTGGAAAGATCAAGAAAAAGCAGACAAAGACATCATATGGCAGATGGTGCAGAAGAAGTACAAGGTCGCGGATGAACTTCGGATGAAGATTGAATCACTTCTAGCGACATCACTGCGACAGTTCAAGCATCGGTTGGTAGATGGCTGGATGGATTACCAAACCGGGCTCCAAGAGGTCACCGCCGTGGGTAGTGTACGATGGTATGATCACGGAGGAGGAGTGGAAGATATTCTACGACCATCGCCAGACTGAAGAGTTTAAGTAGAGCTGATCATAATGTGTCCGACCCGGCAGCCCGGTCCGACCCGGCCCGTAAAAAAGCCCGACGAGCCCGAACCCGATAGGGCTTCCGGGGGCCGGGACATAAAATTAGGCCGAATGAAAAACGGGCCGGGCCACGGCACATTTTTTGAGCCCGTGGGTAAGCCCGGCCCGGCCCGATTTATATTATTTATTATTATATTTTTAAAATGAAATATATACATATTTAATTTTTATATAATAATACAAAAATTATATATAATATAAATTTTAAATAAGTTATATATAAATATATTAATTTTAAATAAGTATATAGATATAATATATAAACTATATTAAAATATATTAATTTTAAATTTTTTTATTAATTTATATTAAAAAAATTAAAAAACCGGGCCGAGCGGGCCGGGCTTCGGCAAAGTCTGGAAAAAACCGGGCCTAGCCGGCCCGGCCCGAGCATGTAAAAAACCGGGCTTGGTTTTTGAAAATAGGCCCGACGGGCCTAAAATTTTCCTGGCCCGGCCCGAACCGGCCCGCCCGCCCGAATGATCACCTCTAAGTTTAAGGTACTTTTACAATTATTCTTCCTTAATATTTAAGGAATAAAATTTAACAAATATTTTTTTTATTATGTATAACTTACAAATGTACAAATTTTGTAACAGTTATGTCAAGAAAAAGCGAGACGTAACCGGGCGAAGAATATCTACAAGCACTTCATGGGGCGAGCTGGATACACGGGGCGGTTGGAGAAGTGGAAGAGCGAGGGCTTACTGACTAAGACTAATGAAGACGGCACTCAGTCAGTTATTGATGTTGACGATGCAAGTAGAGTGCAGACATTTATGCTGGGTCGAATGGTGAAAAATGACGAGGGGTGTATGTGTTCCCGCAGAGCGAGACTGCTGAGTTGGCGTCCAAGATTGTAAGTATATATATTTAAAAGTTGTGTTTACTAATTAATAAGTTCATTTCTAATATTTTTGTTTAATTTAAAACAGTCTGGCTCGACTGAGCGATGGGAGATGGTTCCGGCCCCTCCGTCTCAGGATGATCCACTAAATAAGGCCCTTGGGCAAAAGGATCATCCAGGGCGAGTGCGGGGGCTTGGAGGGGAAGTTCGCCAGAAAGACGTGTTTCCTACGTCTCGATCGAGAGTACCACAGGCTGAAATGATAGAGAGAATGGTGGATGAACGGGTGCATGACCGGTTGGAGGAATCGGAAAGACGTCACGCTAAGTCGGAAAGACGCCACGCTGAGGAGCGTCAAGCCTACGAGGAGCGCCTGCGAAGACTTGAGGCTTTAGTATTGGGCCAGGTGCATGCTCCTACACTAACACCTACTACTCCTACACCGGTGTCTACTCCTACCGCGACGGCGAATACATCGATAGTGGCCGCGTCTCCTACACCGGCACCTACTGCTAGACCGACGTCTGCTCCTACCACGACGGCGGATACTGTCGATGATCCTACACCGACGTATGACTCCTACCACGACGGCGGATACTCCGATGGTCGATCATCCTGCACCTTCTTCTCCTACCAGAGACATATTTCCTTATCAAAACCTTTCGGTTTGTTCTTTTTCCTCCTTAGTTATTTTAACATTACTTTTAAAACAATATAATTTTATTAGCTTGCTTACTTTGTGAGTTGATGTAGATGGCTAAATCATGTCATCTGTTTCAAGTGTTGGATGGGGACTGTGCATGTTGCATTCGGTCGGGTTTTACAGACCGGACCGAACTCTGTAGTACATTTCAAGGTCATCCCACCTCTCCACGCTCGTGTGATGGTAGACGATATTGTGCAAGGTCATGAGGACTCTCCCCTTCCGTTGGAGTGGAATGATGGAGTAAAATAGGTCAAGCAAAATCTTCAGTTGTTCCATGGCCATATTCTCTCATTGATGTCAGTAGTGACAAGGTAACTATTTAATTACATGCTTACTGTTTAGTTTTAACTTGACTGTTTACTGATATGTTTATTATTTAAATTTTGTATACTATTAGATTGATAAGGAATGAAGACCGGTTAAGAAGAGGAAACTGGATAAGGGGAAGGAAGTTGTGAAATCAAGTGAGGAGAGTCAGAGGGTGAGAAAGGAAGTGGTGAAACCTTTCGATATGACTCCTAGGAGATCCCCCATTCTGACACCCAAGTATCTGAAGAAGTTGACAGTCAAACAAAAAATGCTGTATGACTTTTTCATGACGAGGCCGCAGTCTGTCACCAACTTCAACATGAAAGTGTCTAAGCATGTTTTCCACTCCTCTGAGCCCAGAGATCTGATGTTTACCGTGAGCGATCTACGAGAATTTTTGATGGGAGACCTGCTTAACATCTCTGTGATTCAGGCCTATTGTGTGTAAGTATCTTTCAAATTATTACATTATCTTTCATTGTTTTAAGCTATTTAACATATCTTATGAAAAAATGTTGTTTAGGTGTTTGACAAGTAGACTGCTAGCGAGCAAGAGATTATGTGCCCTCTCTTTCTTGTGTCCGCAATTGATGTCAGCAAATCAGGCCGCATTGGATGAGCAAAGATGTGTACAGCATGTGAGGCAGGGATTTTGTATTGCAGTGCGAAGAAAAAGCATATATTTGCTGATCCCATATCATCAGATGTAAGTACACAATAACTGGAATTTTTTGCTTCCTAATTGTGATATTTAATAATTGTTCTACAAAACATTCTTTGTTTTATCTGTGGCAGCAATCATTGGATGTTGTTGGTGTTGTGTATCGACACCTCATGCTTATTGATACTAGACCCATTGGGCGGCCCTGATGACCTTCGAGAGATCGCTGTAGAGAAATATTTGAAGGAGTGAGTATTCAAAATTTTAATGCATTCTGTTTATTTTAAGCTTGTCCTAGATTATTGACAATAAATGGCTTCATTTTAAAATGTTGTATTTATGCAGGGCCATAAGCTTGGTTTAAGAGATGAAAAGAAACGATTCTCCATCTTGGACTTCCACTACATACGTGTAAGTAATCATTTAATTTATGCATTTTGTATTAAAGTTAAACGTTTAATTTTTTGATCTGTCTAAAGTTGGTAATCCATGGATGGTGTGATGACAGTGTCCTCAACACCCTGATTCAAAAAGCTGTGGCTATTATGTGATGCGGTACATGTTTGAGATGGTACAAAATATTGACACGCTTACGGATGATGACAAGGTAACCCATACCAATCAAAGTTTTAGTTAAAGTTATTGCATTTTAAATAAAATTGTGTACTAATGATGATCAGTTTCTTTTTATGGACAGATCGTTTCTTATTTCACACAAGCAGGGAGCACGTATTCCAAAGGGGATCTCGACTTTGTAATAGATCATTTATCCCAGTTTTGGTGTAAAAATTACTTGAGTGTTTCTTAGATCTTATATCCTAGTGTACGTAGTTAGACTTAGACTTTTGTTTTTGCTGAAGCAACTCTCAAAGTTTGTAAAGTTCAACTCTCTCTTATTTTTGAAAGTTTGAATGGGTTTGTTTGCAATTCGTTTTCAATGTTGCAATTCAAACTGGCAACTTGGTTTATGGTCATAGTGTGGTTGGATATCAAAGGGCAATACCAGTTGGATGCCCTGTACAGGTTGTATATACGATTGTAAATTGGGTTGTGTTGGAAAACATATGTGGTAGATGCTAAAAAAACAAAAAAAACTAAAAAAAATAAAAAAAAAAACCACGGTTCACTTAAAACCGTGGTTTAAACTCAATGGAACGGGAGTATAAACCACGGTTTATTAAAGAACCGTCGTATAAAGTACTCAAATACCACGGTTAATTACCCAAACCGTCGTATAAAACGCAATGGAACGACATTAAATACCACGGTTTCCGTCATAACCGTGGTATAAGTCGTCTGATTTCCCGCGCCACAACGGGCTTTAAACGACGGTTTTATGAACCGTGGTTTATAATGCCTCTTTTAAACGACGGTTTCAAACCATGGTTTATGTGAATTTTCCGATATACCACGCGAGTATAAACCACGGTCTCTAACCGTGGTATATGAGCAAAATAACCGTGGTATATGAGCAAAATAACCGTGGCAAAAAACATTTTCTTCACAAATTAGTGCACATAATTGTGAAAATTTTGATTTCCCATTGATTTAGACTTCCTAATGTGATACTAAGTAGTACACATGTTTATTAAAGAGTAATGATGGACATTTAGCCACTCAAAACCCATTTCCAAGACAATTTTTCAAAAATGTGCTTTAAGGCTCCTTAAAGCACATTTTGTGTTTTAACTTGTTTTCAAGCTTGGTTTTCTTTAGTAATTGATTTAAAATGTTCATTAACATGAAAAAAGTCTTGGTAAGCTCTTAGAGTCTTAACCAAGGTTATCCCAAGCTTAGATCACATTTTTGCTCTAATTGCCTTTATTGTACTTTATTGTGTTTTCTACGGTTTAAATTGTTCACTAATGTTTCTAAGGCACTTTTTAGCCTTAACATACCATATTTTAATATTTAAACAACATATAAAGGTTTGGGGTATTTCAATCAACCCCCCTTAAAAGAACTTTGTCCCCAAAGTTCACACTTCCCACACATCTTTTAAATTAGAACACGGGGACTACTTGTTAAAACCAATACCTTCATAACAAACATACTTACATAACATCGGACTCAAGGTCCCAGTAACATAACATTACTTAGACTCAATGGTCTATAACATAGCAACATAGACAATGTATTTCAATACATGACGTACATACATAACCGAAACGGCTCTACCCCCCTTAAAATAGGGGTACGCCCGTACCCTATACATACAAATACTAAGGAGTAAACAACGACGGGTACTTCGCACTCATTTTATCTTCCAGCTCCCAAGTGGCCTCCTCGACTTCCTGCTTAGATAAGAGGACCTTCACCAGTCATACATACTTATGGCGAGTGTCTCGAGTCTTAGTGTCCAAAATCCGTACGGGAGTCTCCACTGATCGCATGGTCGGCTCTAACGTTAGCCTTTCGGGCTGAAGTACATGAGACGGATGAGACATATACTTCTTCAACTGAGACACATGAAATACATCATGTACCTTGCCCAGCTCAGTTTGAAAATCTAGCCTGTAAGCTACTGGGCCTATCTGCATCGTCACAACATAAGGCCCCACATATTTCGGGCTCAACTTGCCTTTCTGGCCAAAACAAAATACTCCCTTCATGGGGGAAACTCTGAGAAATACCTGGTCACCCACGGCGAACTCCAGGTTACGTCGTCGCGCATCCGCGTATGATTTCTGCCTGTCCTGAGCTGCCTTCATGTTAGCTCGGATCTGGCGTACTTCTGCTTGTACTTGCTCCAGATACTCAGGTCCTATAATGACTGTCTCACTCGATTCATCCCAGCATAAAGGCGTGCTGCATGGTCTACTGTACAAGGGCTGTAAGGGAGACATCTTGATCGAAGCATGGTAACTGTTGTTGTAGCTAAAATCAATCAGATGTAACTTATCATCCAGCTGGTCTAAAGGTCAAGTGCACATGCACGTAACATATCCTCAAGCATCTGGATGGTGCACTCACTCTGACCATGTCTGTGGGTGGAACGCTTGTACTCAGCTTCAGCTCGGTACCAAGCGCTTCCCGTGTAGTTCTCCAGTACCTCGAGAGGAATCTGGTATCCCTATCAGGCACAATAGTTTTTGGTACCCCATGATGTCGTACAATCTCTCAGTTGAAGAGTTCTGCTAGCTTTGCCACTTTCCAAGTGTCCTTCATCGGTATGAATCGGGCCACCTTGGTCAGTCGGTCAACAATGACTCAAATCATATTCAGACTTCCCCTTGTAGGTGGAATCCCTACTAAGAAGTCCATGGAAATGTCATGGAACTTCCACTCTGGCACTAGCATTGGCTGCACCATACCACCAGGCCGTCGGTGCTCAAACTTGACCTTCTGACAAGTGAGACACCTTACAACATAGTCATTGAAATACCCCGAACCTAATTAGGGTGATTAAATTACTCTAGTATGTTATTTAGGGGCCTATTAGTGCCTAAAGAATTTGGTAAAGAAAATAAATCCAAAAGAAAAGAGAAAAATGCCTAAGAAGCGAAAAACGCTAAATTGAGCGTTATGTGACCATAGGAGGAATACAACCTCGAGGCTGGTATTAGATGAATTTAAGAGGCTTAATAATGCCTAAATAATATAAGGGTACAATTCCCTAAGAAAACGGATCGAAATAATGTATTAAAACGCTAATAAAACTTTAGCGCACGTTTTTTGAGAAAACCCAAAAACGTGACTTTAAGTGGTCAAACGAACAAGTAAAAATTATAGTTCATTAAGTAACTATAAATAAACATTAATGGAAGTATAATAACCATTAAAATTAAAGAAACGAGAAAATTCCAGAAAAACGGGCCCGGTTAGTGAATAGTTCTAAAACCGGGTTAAAATAACGAGCGTTTTCTATGAAAGATGAAAACGCTCCAGCTTACATATATATTGGGCCGGTTTTAACATGTAGACATCCCTCTCACACACTCACACACTAAGTAGTAAAGAAAGAAAAAAGAAAAGAAAGAAAGGAAAAAGGTACAAAAGTAGAATACTCTCTCTCCTCCCTCATTTCTCTTTTTCCCCTCTCTTTCCTCTCTTCTTTCTTCCCAGCCGTTCACTTCTTCTTCCCCATGTCAGAGATTTCTCCTCCTCCTCCCATGGCTACTTCAACTTCAACCTCATGCCCAAGCTTTAGTAAGGCTTCAATCACAAAATAATTACATATTTGTGATCCACTCACCATGCTCTACATTTCCCTCTTTTCAAAATCCCAAAATCTTGAATTTCATCTCCTTGGGTTTTCCCCATTTGAAGAGAAAATAGCATCAATGGGTCGCTTGGAGCCTTCTCTCTCTCCTAAGGTAAAAAGATTCAAGAAAAACTCATTCTTTCTCCATCTTGTAGAGCTGGCCGATTTTGCCCTCTCTCACACCTTGTTTTCTTCTTGATTTTGAGCTTCAATTCAACCCTCCAATGGTGGTGGAATTTCCCTTTTGATTCAAGGGTGAGAACCCCTCTAAAAAGGCTCCAAAAGGTAAACCCTAACCTTGTGTTTTAAGGCCTTAAATTGAATTAGAATTTCTTAAGGGTTTAGATGATTAATTGAATGCATCTTTGTGTTTCTTGATTGTTGGGATGGAGTTTGGCAACTCCATCCCCACTTGACCGAATTTGAGAAGAGGAGGAGCAAGAGGAGGATTAAAAGAGAACTTGTGAAATTAAGGTAAGAAATCAACCTTAAAGGTTGTTTTAAAATGATTTAGGATTTGGGATGGGTAATTAAATCAATGAAACCAAACTATGAATTGAAATCTATGTGGGAGGATGTGTATAGTTGAATTTAGAGATAATTGTGAACTATTTTGATTTAAGGGCCTAAGTGCCATAGCATTTGAGATTTGGAGTTATATTGTTGATGTGGTGGATTTTTGGTTGAGCTTATGTGCTGGTAGGACCCTTGCATGGGTGTGGCTAGTTTAGGATTGAAAATGGTGAAAAAGATGACTTTGGACATGTAAGGTTTATGGGGAGGTTATGGCAAAATTTTGGTAGAAAAACAAGTGCTTAAAGATGACTTAGCGAATTGGGAAAACCTAGGTGTTTGTAGTGTTGTTTAGAGTTGAGTGATAGCCTTGAAATTTCATTTGGAGAACTAGAGGGAAGGAGGTAAAAATCTGTAGCAAATAGGTATTGAAATGCTTTGGAAAAACTAGAAAAGAGCAAGTGTGCAAGACTTAGGAAATGAGAGTTGGACTTGGGTTTTAGAAGTGCATTTATGTAGGAATGATTTGTAATGGTCATTGATGGATTTGGTGAGGTTGTTTGGAGGTAAAACAAGCAAGAAGAAGTTAGAACACATAAGAGTGCAAAATGCAAAATGTGAGAATTTGGATTTGTTGAATTTGAGCAAGAATTGGGTGGTGGGTTAAACCAAGGATTTGGAGTGGTTTAAGGAGTGTTTTGAGGTGTTTAATTATGTAGGAAACTTGTGGAAAGTTTATGGAAATATTAGGGGTGGATTCAGGGTTGATTTGGGGTTGAAAAATGACCTTAATAGTAGTTTTAGCAGGGTCCGGGACTTAGGATATGTACCAAGTCCCGGACCGCAACAAAAAAAGCCAAAACTGAAAACAGGGGTGGTGTAGGACTGTAGTCCAGGACCATGTCCCGCACCATGTATGAAAATGAGCCAAGAGTACGTTAAGCATTGGTTCGGGACTAGGGACCCGGTGTGAGCCTCGATTTTAAACCCTATCCTATGTTGAATAAAGCTGATTAGGATCTAACCGGGTTTTAGGTCCACTTATAACCTAATATTAATAACTATGTGATATAACAACAATTATTAAAACCTAAGCTAGCTCACTGGAACCTATTATGACTTGCCACCTAATTTTAACCTAGATGAAATTAGGAAAGGAGAGTTCGGGTCCGGGGGCTTGGTATACGACTTATTTTGGGTTGAATTACTTTCATTATCCCTAGAAGTCGTTTTTCCTCTACTTAGTTTAATTACGGCTTATTACGAGTCGTTTTAACCTAAGTGCACGAGCTTCTGTTTTTTTATATTTTTTAGCATTTTTTGACAGAAAATAAAAGTGAAAATTGCAATTACCTAAACTAGGGATTCAGAGGCAGAATTAGGTCAAATTGTGTTTCCCTCCGAAACCACGGACCTAATGTCCGTACCCATGGACCCTAGTTATCCTATGTGAAAATAAAAGTCGAATTAAACAGAAAACAAAAATTTGAAAAGTCCGGGGCCACAGACAGGATGTCCGAGGTCCCGGACCACCCACGGACAGGGGTTTTATGGTGGTTCCCGGAGGTGTTTTCTGCTCAAAATTTATGCACGTGTAGCCTGAAAGGTATACAAGACGTTAGTAATTGAAAGACTGCAATTTGAAGCCGAATTATGCACGAAACTTGACGAACAAGTAACAAGGCAGAAACAAAAGCAATTAGCAATACAGAAGCTTAAAAAGGTTAGTTTAAACCCAAAATTTGACAGAGAGTTAATAAGGTCGTGGAGAGTTAGCAAAGTAGAACTGTTACCCGTTTTACCTTCGAATTCAAGAGGATTCTTCACGCCAGGATTCTTCAGAGGCTCCGATGGTGCTGGTTCCAGATTGAGTTCGACCCGAGCTTCTGGTTGTTGATTGTTGAAGGTGTTCTTCACATTTTGGAGGTGGTTTGGTTGATGTTTGATGTTGTTGATGTGTTGGGAGTTGAAAAATGTGTTTAGATGGTGATTTCGGAGGATTTTTGATGTGATTTTGGTGGTTGGATGTGTAAAAACATGAAGACACTGAGACGGCTGCCTTCTTTAAGAGTCTAGGGTTCTTGAGGTTCTGATTTGATCATGGGATAAGGTTCCTTATATAGGCTTCCTTAAAGATAGAAAAATCCGGTAAAAACCGAGATTTACCGACATTTTAGCTCAAGGGCTTCCAAAAGGAATTTGATTATAAAATTTTACACATGGGTAAAGGATGATATTTCTGATTTTTCTAAAGTGGAATCGAATTTTTTGGATATTGGAATATTTTTAAATTCGATTTCTCGCCAGATTCAATCAGAAATTGCTAGAAAATTATTGGAAATTCGAATAATCAAAATTCTAACGCCATTATGCTTCAAATGTCATCCTCTATCATGGGTTAAAATTTCAAAGCATTTGGAATTGATTTGACCCTTATTTGGAGGAGAGAGAAAGCCTACAGGGGGGCTTAGGAGCCTTGAAAAATTACGAAAATGCCCCTGGAGATGACTAAGCTGTCCCTAGTACTCTGAAATGTGCCGATCGAACTGGGAACCCTCGCTACTAGCCTATTAGTAGAGACTCTCTTTGGGGGGGGGTTGAAATTTTGGCTATGACACCCGGACCATGTCCCGGACCGTGCCTGAAATGCACCCGTATGTGTTTTAAGGGGCAAAAACATGGGGGATTGAATGGTATTGGCTTTATATGATGTTTAGGAGTTGTTTGGTGACCTTTAAAGGTCCTAAGAAGTATAAACATAGGTTGGAAGTGATTGAGAAAGTTGTGAGTTTAAGTACACAAAGTTAAACCGAAATAATGGGATAACAGGGTAAGTACGGGAGTAACAATTATGTACCTACCGTAACACCTTAATATTAATTGAACCATTTGACATGTAATTAGTGGTTCAAGAGTAAGACACGAGGAACAAGAGTGGACCAAGGAACGTGAGAACACCCGGTAAAGTTAACCCCGGTGAAAGGTATGATTTCCTCATGCTCTGTATCCTAACTTGGTTACCCGATTTGTGTGCTTGTGATTGTGTGACCACTTAACAAGATAAATGCACGAATCAGATTGTTTGCACTTATTGGTGCTTGTATGGTATTGTTGCTTGTTGGTTAGCACTTAAACTAACCGAGAGTTGGGTTAGGGGGATTGTGAGTCACGCGTGCAAGGAAGAGGAAACAACAGAGTGTTTGTTTCTGAATCCGTGGTCGAACTCCTTTGTTACCGGGCCGTGTGCCACATAGTGGTGCCCTGCGGGGCCGTGTGCCACATAGTGGTGCCTGATTGGAGTAAGACTGGCAGAGCTTACCCGTCTAAAGAGGTAAGCTGGGTATTATGGGATAAGAAAGAGGGAACATGAGAGAATGTTTCTAATCCTGTATTGAGATTATAACTGCCCGGTGGTGAGACCTATATATGTCTCTACCCGGAGGCCTATGAGGCTTAACTTAAAGTTATCCAAGAGTAGAATAATTAAGAAAACTAGATCAGGACCGTGGGTGTCCAAAGATCTAGGAGACAAGTGAACTACCCGGTTGGGATGGAAAGTTGGATGTGATGTCTGTGTGGATTGTATTCCTGGATTGAATATGGAGTGTTGTGTGAATGTACATATATAATGTATTGTTGTATTGCATGCTGTTTGAATTAAAATGAACCGCATGCTCTCGACCAAATAGTTGGCGTACCCTCACTAGTACGCGGGGTATGCGGAAGTCATATGCAGAAATTTGCTGAGCCCCTTGGGGCGTTGTTTTTATATTCCAGGTACAACGAAGCCGCCAACCGTTCGAGAGTAGGACGGGGTTGTTATTGATATGGGTAGTTGTTAAAGAAATTGTAATTGTGTATTGTGGATTTGTAAGACCGAAGGGTCATGGTTAGACTTGGGAACTGTAGATACTCGGTATAGTATTGAATGGATATTGTATTTGCATAGTAAGGAATTGAAGTTGTATTTGCTTTGAGAATTGATCAAGGAATGGATCGTATAGTTTGATTTGTAGTACTCGGTGTATAAGACCCATCAAACCGATATTGTATTTGTTTGTTGTATTTGAGTTTGGTATGGCCTTGTTAGTCACGTGGGTGACTAACGGCATTGTGATACCCGCCGTTGGTAGTTTGATTTCCGCTGCTTGACGATGGTAATTGAGATGGGTTATGAGTTAATGGTTGGATTAGCGGCAGGGGTGTTACAAAAAGTGGTATCAGCGCGAAGTATCGCTCTAATGGTCTAAATACTGAGTTTAGGAAAATACCTAGTTCAGGAATTAGAGGCTTAGGGCTAAGGGTTAAGTGTTAGCGTGTGAGGTACGCTAGATAGGAACTTCCAGTGTGATCTGGATACCTACATAACCAATCCCGCCCTCCGCAACCCCCGTTGTAAGTTGGGGAAGGAACACCAAAGAGATGGAAAGACCTCTCATACTCGGGTAAAACCCGATCTGGCAGTTGTAAGCAAAATTTGTAAAAGATGGAACCAACCATACAGTAGATTCCAAAAACCGGAAATCCCGAAGACGGTTCCCGTCTGAATGATAATAACCGTACTTAGCGGCAAAAGATTGAAGATCCTAAATGCAGGATAACGGAATTTGTGGCACCATGGGGCGACGTGCTTCGCAGACGCGAGAACCATGCGCAGCCAACAAGAAGGGAAGCATAGCTACACAATGAACAGAAAAGTGAAGTAACAAAACCGAGACAAGAGAGAGTCTACGGACTGCAACGTTTGGCAATACCGTCAACAATGGTATACAACCGACTAAAGAATCAGTCGATGTTAGACCAACTCCAAACCTACAACGCCCAAAGACTATGATAACCAAATAACATAGTTCAGACAACTATGAGAGTAATCATTAAGGTTACACTAACAGGACTACCACGTAGTTCCTAAGGATTAATCAAGCCTCAGTAACCACCATTAAGGTGTGGCAACAAGCAACGAAACAAGGTACATGGAGAACCACCAGGATCGGGAAAGCACCCGAATTATCGACAACCTTGTCAAAAATACTGAGAGGATACTCAGGAGATTGATCACTAAGATCAAAAGATCAAAGGAAGATCCAATAAAATCACCAAGTATGGATGGAAAACAACATCGTAACGGTGTTTGTTAACCTGAAAACCAACGTACCCGCGCACTTGCCAAGGCAAGTGCGGCAACAACAAGACAATTGGAAGACCTTTGGATGACTAACAAGTACTTACTAAAGTACCACCATATTAATGGAGCAGACATAGGGCCGCAATCCTAAGAACTTGAAGAACGAAAGCCTGGGAAAGGCCTAACGGCCTGACCACCGCAATAACAAGCATACCAGTCAACGGGAAACTGGACTTAGTCAAAACCTTAGACATGGCAGTGCCATGGAGATTTTCTTTCGAACTCAAGATTTCAATTTTAAAACTCGGAATTTTTCTTTCAAAACCACAACTTTTCTTTTTAAACCGCAGATTTTTTTTAAACCAAACCAAAAGAATTACGGTGAGTATCTAGAGTGATAAGAGGAGTTGACAATAGAATACTTCACTCCTAGGTGTGACAAGCACTAAGAGTGTATCCAAATACGGGATGTGGGATGACCGTACTCTGAAGGAGCTTACGGGCCTGACAGACCCTTTTGTGAGTTAGTCAGGTAGGTGGTAACATACCAATAAGGTACCCCACGTATGTATACATGTAGTGTACGAAACACGGGAAGTAGTCAGCTCCGTTCTACGGACCATAAGTGAATTCAAACCAGAACAGTTGGACCCCTTGAACAATCGAAGAAACTCAGATTAGCTTACAAGCTGAGTCAAGAACACACTCCGGAAGCACGGCTAAGAGTTAGGAAGTGTGAGAAGCACTAGTAACTGACTAAAGATATTGGATATGTCTCAAAAAAAACTTGAAATAAATGCACGGAATAACTGGAATGAATGACCGGTCTAAAACCGGTAAGGCAAATGCCTAACATGAACACAATGTTCAAGAAACAAGTGAAGTACCTAGAGTGATCATCTAAGGTATCGGAGGATACCGTTCACCACCGAAGGAAATACCAAACTGGTTAAAACCATAAGAGAAGTACCCATAGTCTACCCTGAGAACGGGAGACATATAACCCCAAACGGGACAATCTGAAATCCAGAACCGCAATGCGGAGAAGACAACGTACTCAAATGTTAGCCGGATGTAACGGCATAATCAACAACACCCAGGAGCAATCCATAAAGGGTATCAAAGTCAACGTAGTTGAACGAAGTGTCGTAACAAGAGCACCAGAGCTATAACGAACACTCGGTTAGAACACCGAAGGATCCCACTTACCCAAGGGATACCCTGAATTATTGCAAGGTACCAATCAATACCAAGACACTTGAAGGGCATCCAACGAACGAAAGCATGATGCGATGATCTTATCATGGAGCCTAATGTTACCTCCAAACCATTTGATGGTATAAGGAGAAGTAATACTTGTAAACCGCCTACTCTGAGTAGAGCTCTAGGCAACGAGGCTAGTATGCCATGAAACTAATGCAATATGTAATTCAACGGTTGCAAAACCATTATGAACCATAGGAAGAGTTGCCAGGAATGACACCAGTAAAGGGTTTAATAACCAAATAGCAAGGATACCCTTCGCTAATGTGAGACCACAAGAGCGGTGAACACAGAGATCCCAAGAAGGAAGCACCATCAGCGAATATCTGATAATACACCTCTTTCAGAACTACTAATGTAGTGAAGCTTGAGCATACAATTATTACCAAGCAAAGGGAAAATATGCTATCATAGCAATTCTTGGAAACCAAAGAGTAACCGGTTCCGAAGGAATGCTGTATAGGTATAACCTGAAGCATAAAACCAATAACACTCAAGGAGCTTAGAGGGATAAAATAATATCATATTCTCTAACCAGCCAAATGAATGGCGAACCATTGCCTAAATGGTAGTAGAACAGGAATAGAAGCTAATGAAATAGCGGATGCCATGAGAACCAAAGTTGTAAATAAATACAAACATGGTGGGCAACAAGCGACCAATACATGGGAATAAATCACGCAATGAGATGGAGTTGATGAATAAAGATGGTAGACAAACCGAGCAGCAAGGAAACAATATTCATTCCTATTGCACTCGCAGAAGAGATTTACTGCCTATGGGTTTACGCCTCTGCACTCGGTAGGACTGAGTGTTTTGGTATTGCACTTGTGCAGTGATGACCGAGTGGGATAGCTAGGAAGTTGGGAAGATGACAATTGTGGTAAAAGTAGAAGGGAAACTTATGAAGTAAGGAACACTTGAAAAGAACCAGTAGGTGGGCATAGCCCAGAAGCCACTGGTAACAGAGGAAGCACTACAATTAGGTAGTGGCTTAACCGCAACCGAAAATAAGTTAGAGGAACCCAGTGAATAATCATGGAAGTACGAACAATATGCACATTGATTCCAGAGAGCTGGATAAGAAACCTATAACTCATTGAGTCAGCGTACGGTAAAAGAATACCACGCTTGATTAATAAACCTTGTTCCCAAGATAAAAAGGGATAAAAGGATATTGTATAACACATTAAGGATAACGAGAATGGCAAATAAACCCTAGGTTATCAGGGTCGCGCAGCAGAAGCTAGTGGGCCCAAATTCTAAGGTTTAATACACCTAGTGAATGAATGGATAATTATCAATGCCTTGAAGCCTTTAGGGCTAGAACCGAACCCGGTTAAAGAGTTAAATAAACTCCGATGGAAATCCTTGGTGCAGGGACTAAACCAGTAAATTGGTTAAGACCCTTTGACCAAAATACATTGTGTAATAGACCGCTTGGAAGTTGAATTACTCCGTGTCGGCTAAACGCCTTAGACCTATGTCCAATGTTGACACATGGTGGATTACATGGGTGTAATCCCTTTAAAGGGGGGTAGAGCGAAAATCACGAAGTGTACGTTTCACGTGATAATGGCATAAACTACTATGCGCATAACGCAAAAGAATTTGTTTTGATGATGGGTACTTATGTTACATAAACATTTGTACTCACTCATTGAGGAAATTATGATTATTTATTAGATTTGAAGTGGAAAGGAGTTGAGAAACTCCAGGGGAATGAGAACCCCGGTGGTATATGTCTATTCGAGATTAGACATAGTATTTGATTAGGGATTAGACATGGTATGAATGAGTATATTTGGAAATTTGTTGAGAATAAATCGGTATGAAACCGATGTTGAGCCTAGTGCGAATTGAGTCCCGTAGGTGAATTGGGTTGATTTGATTTATGAACGATTGGAGCATAGAAAACTAATTGGCATTATGTGTTTGAATTTCTTAGGGTAAGTAGTTGCAGATAAGTAAGCAACAATTTATGAGTAGGTGTGAAACTGACGTAGAACCTAGTAGGAATTGAATTCCTAGGTGGCTGATTGAAGATAATTAAGGATGATTGATGGACCGAGTTCCATCGCTTGGAGATGTTTTTCTTTGCTTTCAAGACTAGAATGACTAAAAGATAGAAAATGGTAAATGATTGAAATACCTGATTGTTTGAAATGGAAGTGCGAAGTCGAACTTGATTTACTAGTGATCAAGGGAGATGAAACACAAATTGGGGCGGAGAGATAGTTCATCACTGATGCTGATCACATCGGGGTTGAATGATTCTTGAGGCTCCCTGTAAGTGGTCATAAGTAATCCAGCTAGGATAAATATAGTGAGCACGGATTGGGTTTAGTGTGGGATTGTACTGTTATGTATGCTTGTGTTGTACGGGCATGTACACACGGTAAACTGCTCTATGATAATTATTTGGTGTTGCACAGGTATGTGCATGGTTGGCAATTGTTTTGCGTTGCACTGGTTTTTGCACGGGGTAAATTGTTTTGTGACGTACTGATATGTACGCATGTTTGCATGGTACGGGGATGTATGCCGTGTGGAGTTGGTAGGTACCCACGATTGTTAAATTGCTTGTTAACTGATTTGGTGTGTACCGGTATGTACACACTGGCTGGACTGACCTTGAGCCTGTAGGGTTATAGAGATAATGACCTCGGCACACGAAATGTCTAAATGACTAATGATATTAGACTCACCAACTTTGTGGGTAAAGTTCTTTAAGGGGGGTACATTGAAATACCCCGAACCTAATTAGGGTGATTAAATTACCTAGTATGTTTTTTTAGGGGCCTACTAGTGCCTAAAGAATTTGGTAAAGAAAATAAATCCAACAGAAAAGAGAAAAACGCCTAAGATACGAAAAATGATAAATTGAGCGTTAAGTGACCATAGGAGGAATACAACCTCGAGGGTGGTCTTAGATGAATTTAAGAGGCTTAATAATTCCTAAATAATATATGGGAACAATTCTCGAAGAAAACGGATCCAAATATTGTATTAAAACGCTAATAAAACTTTAGCGCACGTTTTTCGAGAAAACCCGAAAACGTGACTTTAAGTGGTCAAACGAACAAGTAAAAATTATAGTTCATTAAGTAACTATTAATGAACATTAATGGGAGTATAATAACCATTAAAATTAAAGAAACGAGAAAATTCCAGAAAACGGGCTCGGTTAGTGAATAGTGCTAAAACCGGGTAAAATAACGAGCATTTTCTGTAAAAGACGAAAAACGCTCCAGCCTACATATATATATATGTGGGATGGTTTTAACATGTGAGACATCCCTCTCACACACTCACACACTAAGCTAGTAAAGAAAGAAAGAAAAGAAAAAGAAAGAAAGGAAAAAGGTACAAAAAGTAGAGTACTCTCTCTTCTCTCTCATTTCTCTTTTTCCCCTCTCTTTCCTCTCTTCTTTCTTCCCAGCCGTTCTCTTATTCTTCCCCATGGCAGCGATTTCTCCTCCTCCTCCCATGGCTACTTCAACTTCAACCTCATGCCCAAGCTTTATTAAGGCTTCAATCACAAAATAATTACATAGTTATGATCCTCTCACCAAGCTCTACATTTCCCTCTTTTCAAAATCCCAAAAGCTGGAAGTTCATCTCCATGGGTTTTCCCCATTTGAAGAGAAAATAGCATCAATGGGTTGCTTAGAGCCTTCTCTCTCCTAAGGTAAAAAGATTCATGAAAAACTCATTCTTTCTCCATCTTGTAGAGCTGGCCGATTTTTCCCTCTCTCATACCTTGTTTTCTTCTTGATTTTGAGCTTCAATTCAACCCTCCAATGGTGGTGGAATTTCCCTTTTGATTCAAGGGTGAGAACCCCTCTTAAAAGGCTCCAAAATGTAAACCCTAACCTTGTGTTTTAAGGCCTTAAATTGAATTAGAATTTCTTAAGGGTTTAGATGATTAATTTAATGCATCTTTGTGTTTCTTGATTGTTGGGATGGAGTTTGTCAACTCCATCCCCACTTGACCGAATTTGAGA
Source organism: Limonium bicolor (assembly GCA_023374045.1). Taxonomy (NCBI): domain Eukaryota; kingdom Viridiplantae; phylum Streptophyta; class Magnoliopsida; order Caryophyllales; family Plumbaginaceae; genus Limonium; species Limonium bicolor. The sequence continues at coordinate 27,281,390 of CM041782.1, forward strand.
AGAGGAGCAAGAGGAGGATTAAAAGAGAACTTGCGAAATTAAGGTAAGAAATCAACCTTAAAGCTTGTTTTAAAATGATTTAGGATTTGGGATGGGTAATTAAATTAATGAACCCAAACTATAAATTGAAATCTATGTGGGAGGACATAGTTGATTTTAGAGATAATTGTGAACTATTTTGATTTAAGGGCCTAAGTGCCATTACATTTGAGATTTGGAGCTATATTATTGATGTGGTGGATTTTTGGTTGAGCTTATGTGCTGGTAGGACCCTTGCATGGGTGTGGCTAGTTTAGGATTAAAAATGGTGAAAAAGATGAGTTTGGACATGTAAGGTTTATGGGGAGGTTATGGCAAAATTTTGGTAGAAAAACAAGTGTTTAAAGATGACTTAGTGAATTAGGAAAACCTTGGTGTTTGTAGTGTTGTTTAGAGTTGAGTGATAGCCTTGAAATGGCATTTGGAGAACTAGAGGGAAGGAAGTAAAAATCTGTAGCAAATTGGTATTGAAATGCTTTGGAAAACTAGAAAAGAGCAAGTGTGCAAGACTTAGGAAATGAGAGTTGGACTTGGGTTTTAGAAGTGCATTTATATAGGAATGATTTGTAATGGTCATTGAAGGATTTGGTGAGGTTGTTAGGAGGTAAAAACAAGCAAGAAGAATTTAGAAATGCATAAGAGTGCAAAATGCAAAATGTGAGAATTTGGATTTGTTGAATTTGAGAAAGAATTGGGTGGTGGGTTAAACCAAGGATTTGGAGTGGTTTAAGGAGTGTTTTGAGGTGTTTTATTATGTAGGAAACTTGTGGAAAGTTTTTGGAAAGATTAGGGGTGGATTAAGGGTTGATTTTGGGTTGAAAAATGACCTTAATAGCAGTTTTCAGCAGGGTCCGGGACTTAGGATATGTAACAAGTCCCGGACCGCATCAAAAAACATGCCGAAACTGAAAACAGGGGGTGGTCCGGGACTATAGTCCAGGACCAAGTCCCGAACCAGGTATGAAAATGAGCCGAGAGTACGTTAATGCATTGTTATGGGACTAGGGACCCGGACCATGTCCCGGACCATGCCTGAAATGCACCCATATGTTTTTTTAAGGGGCTAAAACATGGGGGATTGAATGGTATTGGTTTTAGATGATGTTTAGGAGTTGTTTGGTGACGTTTAAAGGTCGTAAGAAGTATAAACAAAGGTTGGAAGTGATTGAGAAAGTTGCGAGTTTAAGTACACAAAGATAAACCAAAATAACAGGATAACGGGGTAAGTACGGGAGTAACAATTATGTACCTACCGTAACACCATAATATTAATTGAACCATTTGACATGTAATTGGTGGTTCAAGAGTAAGACACGAGGAACAAGAGTGAACCGAGGAACGTGAGAACACCCGGTAAAGTTAACCCCGTTGAAAGGTATGATTTCCTCATGCTCTGTATCCTAACTTGGTTACCCGATTTGTGTGCTTGTTTGATTGTGTGATCACTTAACAAGATAAATGCGCGAATCGGATTGTTTGCACTTATGGTGCTTGTATGGTATTGTTGCTTGTTGGTTAGCACTTAAACTAAAGTTTGTATAATTCATGAAATGGATGAATGGTGAATGAGTTGCTTGCATGTGATTGTGTATCGTAGTGCGGCCCATAGTAGGGTCTTGTTTGATTAGTGACTAGAAGAAAGAGTCCTGTTGTGAAATAATTAAAATGAGGTAACACACGAAAGCCATCGACTAATGGACAACGATAAATGAAACTTAAGAATTTACTCGAAATGAGAACAAGCGACACACAAGACTAGAGAACGTCCTTAATATGAATAGCTGACCACCTATGCAAGGATGTGACTCAATGTTAGAAATCGAACATAGTTCCTAAGTAATGGAAGTGTAGGGGCAACCCTTAAATCGGTGAATATAACAAAATGGGAAAAACCTCCTAGGTTGTAGGATAGCATCAAGAGAGATGCGGCTTACCGATATCTATATATGTATTTATATATATGAGTATCTATTGTTACTAACCTGAGAGTTGGGTTTGGGGGATTGTGAGTCACGCGTGCAAGGAAGAGGAAACAACAGAGTGTTTGTTTCTGAATCCGTGGTCGAAGTCCCTTGTTACCGGGCCGTGTGCCACATAGTGGTGCCCGATTGGAGTAAGACTAGCAGAGCTTACCCGTCTATAGAGGTAAGCTGGGTATTATGGGATAGGAAAAAGGGAACATGAGAGAATGTTTCTAATTCCGTATTGAGATTATAACTGCCCGATGGTGAGACCTATATATGTCTCTACCTGGAGGCCTATGAGGCTTAACTTAAAGTTATCCAAGAGTACAATAATTAAGAAAACTAGATCGGGACCGTGGGTGTCTAAAGATCTAGGAGACAAGTGAACTACTAGGTTGGGATGGAAAGTTGGTGATTAACAAGAATGGAACTCACTTGAGATACAGTCTCTTAAGGTTTAAGAATGAGGTAGTTGAACTTACCAAGCTGGATGTGATGTCTGTGTGGATTGTATTCCTGGATTGAATGTGGAGTGTTATGTGAATGTACGTATATAATGTATTGTTGTATTGCATGCTGTTTGAATTAAAATGAACCACATGCTCTCGACCAAATAGTTGGCGTACCCTCGCTAGTATGCGGGGTATGCGAAAGTCATATGCAGCAATTTGCTGTGCCCCTTGGGGCGCTGTTTTTATTTTCTAGGTACAACGAAGCCGCCAACCGTTTGAGAGTATGACGGGGTTGTTGTTAAAGAAATTGTAATTGTGTAATGTGGATTTGTAAGACCAAAGGGTCATGGTTAGACTTGGGAATTGTAGATACTCGGTATTGTATTGAATGGATATTGTATTTGCATAGTAAGGAATTGAAGTTGTATTTGCTTTGAGAATTGATCAAGGAATGGATCGTATAGTTTGATTTATAGTACTTGGTGTATAAGACCCATCAGACCGATATTGTATTTGTTTGTTGTATTTGAGTTTGGTTTGGCCTTGTTAGTCACGTGGGTGACTAATGGCATTGTAATACCCGCCGTTGGTAGTTTGATTTCCGCTGCTTGACGATGGTAATTGAGATGGGTTAGAAGTTAATGGTTAGATTAGCGGTAGGGGTGTTATAGTCATTCACAACCTTTTTCATTCCATTCCACCAAAAATATCGTTTCATGCCCTTATACATCTTTGAGGCTCCGGGGTGAATCGAAGTAGTAGAACAATAGGATTCACTCAGTATGCGCTCTTTCAGCTCGGCGCTACTCCTTGGAATACACAGTCGGCCATTAGGCCTAATCAGGTTGTCATCGTGGAGTCTGAAATCATACTACTGACCCTCGAATGTGCCATCAATAAGCTTCTGCCTGATTTCTAACATGTACTGATCCGACATCTGAGCACTCCGCACCTCTTCAACCAAGCTAGAATGAGAGACTAGCGAATGGAGAGAGTGTGCTCGGTGACTCAGTGCATCAGCTACCATATTTTCCTTTCCCTCTTTGTATTGCAAATTGATGACATAGTCGTTTAAGAACTCGACCCACCTTCTTTGCCTCATGTTCAACTCTTTCTGAGTGAACAAGTACTTCAAACTCTTGTGGTCAGAATAAATTGTCACGTTTACCCCATACAAATGATGTCGCCATATCTTCAAAGCAAAGACAATCGCACCCAATTCTAAGTCGTGGGTAGGGTAGTTCTCTTCATGCTTCTTCAGCTGTCGGGAGGCGTATGCTATGACCTTCTCGTGTTGCATCAACACACAACCCATACCTCTTCCAGATGCGTCGCAGTAGACCTCAAATCCATCTGTACCGTCTGGTATCGTCAACACGGGTGTAGAGGTAAGAGCATCCTTGAGACTTTGGAAGGAACTCTCACAGTCGTCTGTCCACTCGAATGGTGCATCCTTCTTCATTAAGAAATTCATCGGCTTCGAGACACTGGAGAAGTCCTTCACAAATCTCCTGTAATATCCTGCCAGACCGAGGAAGCTCTAGATGTCGACAACCGTCTTCGGTCTAGGCCAGGTGCGCACTGCATCTATCTTGGCCGGATCAACAACGATCCCAGCCTCTGAAATAACATGACCAAGGAATGAAACTTGGTTCAACCAGAATTCACACTTAGAGAATTTGGAATATAATTGATTTTCTCTCAACGTTTACAACACACTTCACAAGTGGCTTTCATGCTCACCCTTCGATTTCGAATATACAAGAATATCATCGATGAAGACTACCACTGACTTGTCCAACTGGTCTCGGAACAAGCGGTTCATTAAGTCCATAAACTTGGCTGGTGCATTGGATAAACCAAATGGCACAACCGTGAACTCGTAGTGACCGTATCTGGTTCGGAATGCGGTCTTCTCAATGTCACCTTCTCGAATAGCAATCTGGTGGTAACCGGATCGCAAGTCGATCTTGGAGAATACCGATGCACCTTTCAACTGGTCGAATAGATCATCAATGCTTAGTAAAGGATAACAGTTCTTCACCGTAACAGCATTCAGCTCTCTGTAGTCGATGCAGAGGCGGAGGCTACCTTCCTTCTTCTTCATGAAGAGGACCGGCGCTCCCCATGGTGAAACGCTAGGGCGTATAAATCCCTTGTCGAGTAGGTCTTGCAGTTGCGCTTTGAGCTCAGTCATCTCAGCTGGAGCCATACGGTAGGGCGCCTTCGCTTATGGTCTGGTTCCAGGTACCAATTCGATCTCAAACTCCACTGCCCGTGCTGGCGGCATGCCCGACAGTTCCTTAGGAAAGACATCAGGAAACTGACACTACCGACACATCTGGGCTAAACTCTGGATCTCTCTCTATGTCGTGGACATAGCAGAGGTACATATCACTCTTTCTTCGCAACTCACGATACATAGACATAGCGGAGATAATCTGAGTCGAAGGCTCCCTGGGCCTCTGGCGGTACGAAATGGTAACCCCAATCGGACTCCAAAGAAGCAGTCGATTCTTGGCACATAGGATTCGACTGTTGTACCGCTCCAACCAGTTCATCCCCACAATAACATCGAATCCGAGTCCCTCGAACTCTATCATGTCGATCGGAAACTCTTCATCTTTAATTCGTACAATAGCATCTCAGTGATAACGGGTACACTTTATCCGCTCTCTCGACGGGAGAGTGACTAGAAAGTCAGGCATCTCTTCACCGTCTAACCCCAGCCTCTTCGCAAATGAAAGCGAAACAAACGTGTGTGAGGCTCCAGAGTCGAACAAGATCGATGCGTCCACGCCATCGACTGGAAAGGTACCGGTGAGGATAGTGCTTCTTTTGCCGGCTTCTGCCTCATTACACACTCCCAGTATACCTCCCTTTCTGAGTGCACAGCCTAATTCAGTTCACAAACTTTATAAGTACACAGTAACAACATGGCTGACGTACTTCCAAAACAACGTCGTATTATTCATTAACATACTCCTTTACACCACAAGTTGGTTTACATTGTCAACATAGCTAATATATAACATCCTTAGCATAAAGCTGGTTTCACCCGTTATATGGTTACACAAGGCTTTAGAATTGCTGAAATGTCAAATTTAAACTTCAGGGTTTCATGTGTGTGGCATTAATTACTGTTGAAGGTGCAGTATTCAGTTTGATCTTCTTGATACCATACAGCATCCTCGACTTCCCACCTATGATTAGTACATCTCCTGACTTCAACAATAACTTCTTGCGAGATCCGCACGCTTCTGCTCGCCATACACAAAAATTGCGGTGTCACCAATGGACCAAGACACCATGGGTACTCCCTCACTCAGAGACTCAGGTGTTTCGTCCTTATCTAGGTGTAAACCTAACCATTCACCTTTCTGGTAGAAGTTCACAATACATAAATCTGCCTTAACACTCGGAATTGGATCCGATTCAACTTGCTGAGCAATTCCCACGGCGTGGTTCACGACCGCAAGGAACTCCTTAGGTAGCCTCGGTACTGTTGCTCCGTCTTCCGCTCGTTCGTCCTGATATGTCTTGGTGTAAGGGTTTCAGTCCTTACCCATGCACATCATCTTTAACTTCATCTTCGACCCACTCGGGTATTCCGGTGTGTAGAAACCTCCAGGTGCTGCCCCCAGTTCATCGCATCATCGGATGATGTGGATTTGTGCTTCGGATGTCAGGTATCCATTTAATAATATCATACCTGGCTGGATAACCTGACATTGCTCCATCAGGAATTCGGTGATGCTGATGGTGGTCTCTTCGGGGTTCGGTGTGGGAGGGATTGGATAACAAATATTGAAGGTTCCTAAGGTTTAGAATTATCTAACTTAGGTAAATTATACATTATACTTTAACTCTTTACTTATATAATTGCACATTTGGACTTGCTAACACTCATGCTTGAAATACGGCAAGCAGTCTATTACTTCACTCAGTGGTTTAAGTAGTACCTGGTCTAGAAGAGGGTCCAGTAGCCTCTGACCGGTCTACCACATTCAGGGCAGCCTTGCCAGCTCCCGACCCTTTCCCCTTTTGTGAGTTCGTGTTCCTCTGATCTGAGGGCGGCTGGTTACTCACCTTCGGGCCTTCAGTGGTCGCGGGCCTTACCCTTCCATTGCCCCTTAGGCCTATAGTTTCTGCCGTTGGGGTTCTGGTAGCACTCGAAGTCACGGTGCCCCATCTTCTTGCAGTAGCGACACTGCACATCATTTCCCTTACAGTACTTGTCGGGGTGGTCTCCGTTGCACCACTTGCAGTAGTAGTGGCGCTCCGGTCCATGGCCCGCGCTAGCTGCCATCACATTACGCCATTAATACACACTTCGCTACATAACACAACATCTAAACTTTGGTACTCGGATTAGTAGTTACCCTTGGGCGGGTGAGAGCGTAGGGGCTTTGCCGCATAGGCATAAGTGAGCTGCAGTGGCTCCTCAGTAGTGGTGGTCTGAGCTTGGCCTTTGCCACCCTGGTGCTGGCCTTTCTGGGACTGGGGGTTAGGTTTCTTCTTCTTTCCTCCCTCGTACCCTTGCGTTCTTTGGCCCTCACTCGAAGCCTTGCGCTTGTGCGCATTCTCCTCATCCCTTAGTCGGACGGTGATCTCAACCTTAGCAGCGGCATGATAGCACTCCTATTATTTAGGGTGTTAGTTATGCCCCGCAAATCAACTCACAAACTCACATTCACATTACTCACTGTTTACACTTATTCACATCACACTGTACTTTAATTACCTGCAAGGTGGCGTATTCAGCTGGCCCCATCCCGTAGCGTAGGCGGTGGTTGAGTCTGTTGTAAAAACGGTTTACCAGAACCCGGTTCGAGTAACCGGTCTGGTAGCAGGTGGATAAGGTCGGTGAAGGCGGTGTAGTACTTGTCTACCGACATCTTGTCCCCTTGCCTCAAACTATCCAGCTCGAGGCGCTTACCCTCTTGTACATGCATCGGGTAGTACTTGGCTCGTAGCAGAGCCGTGTACTCCCTCCATCCAAATTCAGGATCAGCTATCCTGTCATCTCTCACAAGTTTCCACCAACTCCTTGCCGAACCCTTCAGATAGTAAGCGGCAAGACGAACCTTGGCACCAGTAGGCACGTCCAAGGTCTCGTAGGCGGTCTCCAATTAAGAGATATACGCCTCCAGCTTACTCGGGTTGGTCTCCCCGTGGAATGACGGTGGTCTCAGATCTTCCAACGCTTTGACCCAGTTGGTCTCGCGTGGCGGTGGTGGTGGCTGAACCCCGGGCTGCTGCCCCTGCTGCACCGCAGTGACCAGCTGAGGCACCATCTGGGCAACGACAGCCGCTATTGCGTCGGCCATTACTTGTGCAGTCGGGTTATCCCCCGGTTCTCCCGTACCGCACCAGTGACCTCCTCCCCGTGGTGGGCCTGCCATCTGAATTCACACGAACATACATTAGCATTTTGCTTGCAAGCTTATCGGTTCCAACAGTTGTAACGCCCTTCCGACAATAAAGTAAATCCACACATAATTAGTGGTTAACCTTTCCTTACCTGCTCACTCAGGTACTAAGGTTAAATTTCCTAACTCGTTATGTCCCTAAGCTCGGTATTCCGGTCATCAGAGCGATACTTCGATCTGATACCATTTTTTATAACACCCCTAATGTATACATTAACAATAAACCAAAACTGCAGCGGAAATATATTAACGTACAATAACTAAACGAGTTGGTGTTACACGCCGTTAGCCACCCACGTGGCTAACAAGGCAGAATACATACAATCGTACCGGTCTGATGCACAGTCTTCCGAGCATAGTACTAAAACCATAAATACAACCAACTATAGCGAGTATTAATATTTACAACCATCACTGTATAACTGTCAATCCAAAATATACCACCACGAGAGCACAGGCGCATCCCGGGTCCAACATCCAAAAACTAACAAAAGTATTTCATAAAGCCTAGGATCTAGAGCCACTCCGCTTCATCGATCCTCATCCTGCAAAATAAAATATGGTGCCCCAAAGGGGCTCAGCAACCCATGGGTTTGGTAACGTGCAGCCCGTCGGCTACCGGGATCCGCGCAACCAATTGTCATGATAACATGGCATTCATTTTATCACACAACATAAAAGCATAGCAATGGATATTGCATAGCAACAACATACAACATAACAGGGATGTCTCACTTTAGGAAAACAACCCAACATATGTTAGTCGACGTGGTAAGCCTGGAAAGTGACCTTACTCTCATGTTAAGCTTGTTACATAACTCATTACCGTTCTGTTGACGAACGAGTAACTTAACCCAAAGGTGTGTCGGATATAGTGATCCAAGCACACCGTACATAATTTCCCCTAGTCCGATCAATAGTCAGATAGGTAAGCCTTGGTTAAGCTTGTGGGTGGCTGCGATCCAAGAAGAAAAAAAACAACCATAACATAAAGAGAGGCGAAACTTATTCAGATATCAACTCCCGTACATACACGCGTGACTGGAACGACCAGATTCCTCACTCCCCGGTTAACCACTTGTTAGAAGTCCCATTGATGGTACTTGACACATTCAATCACAAATAAGTGTTTAGGTCCAGTTAGGCACACAAGGGAGATGAGATATAGTTTAACAACACAAACCACAGCTAGCTCATACATAGCCGTAGTTAGAAAGTTCCTTGGGTCGAAACGTCAAACCGAGTACCGCCCTTTATACGTCCTAGTTTAACTAACGGGTTAGTACGTATTCGAGGTTAACGGTACCGGTACACTCACGTCACAACAATAATAATGACTGTAAACTCGTTTCACGATTTAAGTCTTACAAAGTCATAAACAAACAAAAAACAAACAACACACGAGCCGGTGTAAACCGGTAGCAAACAGGCTGCAAGAAAACCATACCTTGGTCCTTGCTATGTACGAGTTCCACCGAAGGTAGTTCCTATACATGATTAATAAGGTCGGTTAATTACCTTATTTACCTTTCAACTTTACTAAGTGTTTTACATACTCACACAACATGTTTTACATTTTAACTTACACTTGGTTATCCTCATTATACCCACCAGGGTTTACTACATAAGTCACATTTCTTTTCTGTTTGTTTTTTTACAAGTATGGGCCGACCGACCCACCGACCGACCAAACCCCTGGGTCGGTCCGTTCCAGTAACAATTCCGGGTTTGAAAATTCTACTCCGACCGACCTTGACAGGGTCGGTCCCAAGGTCGGTCCATTCCAGAAACATTTTGTTCTTTGTTTTTAGCCCGACCGACCCAACCCCTGGGTCGGTCGATTCCAGAAACATTTCCCGTTGCCTTCTTACAGTCCGACCGATCCAGCAAGGGTCGGTCCCCTGGGTCGGTCGACTGTAGAAACTTCCCAAACATTGTTAAACTTTCACCAAACTTTTCCTCAAGCCTCCTAATGTGTTCTAACATCATTTGGCAACCTAAAACCTTCATAAAACACCCTCCAAACTCATTTTCCAACTCACTTCTAAACTCCTCATTCACTTACTCTTTTTCTTACAAAATTCTTAACACTTGTAATGTTTTTCCTTAAGGTTTTAAGTGGTAGTTTATTCATATGATAACAACTAACCAAAATGTTTTCTCACCTCCTTTACATCATTTCCAAGCATCTTTTCTCACCAACACATCCGTTTACATAATCTGCTTGAAGTTTCTCCTCAAGTTCTCACTTAATTCTTCATATGGCATTACTTCTCTCTTGCTCACCAAAATTTGCATAAATTCTATCCACACTCTCACCATGACTTTGATGCATCAAAAATCACCCATTTAATCTCTAAACTTCCTTGGACAATGCCTAAGTAATCCTAATGTTTATAAACATTTGAATTCCATTTTTTTCATCGAATCAACCCTTAACAATTCCTAGTACAACCTAGGTCACTAAACTACATTTGAACACATAAACTTCTTGTTTTCTACTCAAATTTTGACATATATTTGCTTACACTTTCTTACACCAAAACATAAGGTTTTTCACGTTTGAACACTCAAGAACATTTATCCACACAAGAATGTTCTTTACACACAACTAACCCTTAAACTACACTACATCACAATATAGTGCATAATTTAAATTGCTTGGCACTCAGGCCCTTAAATAACATGGCTCTTGGGCCCTTAAATTGCATAAATCTTAAACACTGAATTTCCCACATAATATTTACCTTTGACCTGCAAATACATACAACAACACATATGTCTTTAATAACCTCTTTGAGGATAGTTCTCTAGCTCATTTACCATTTGCTCCTTAGGTAGTTTATTAAGCATTTTAAAGCTCAATTTCCTAAGACACATTAAACCACATTAAGTTAGGTTATTTACCTCTTTTCTTCAAGTTTTATTTTCTTGTTTTCTTGGATTGAAGCTTAGCAAGGAACTTGATCACTTGTCAACCTTCTATCCATACACACATATAAGGGTAATGATATTTAAGATTCATACTTAAACTCACATATAAACCCTAAATTCACATAAGTGTTTTAAAACACAAAAATGGATGTTTACCTTGAAATTGAATGAGAATTAGATTAAGTAGCAAGAGAGGACTCAACCTAGTCCTTTGAAGTTTAAAATGGAGCTATGAAAGATCAAAAGAATACACCATTACATGGTGATTCTCGGCCATATACAAAAATAAGAGGAAATGTTATTTTTCTTTGGTTTTCCTTACCTTGAAGCAAAGGAGAACAATGAGGTGTAAAAATATGAGTTTTTGCTCCTTCAATGGTGAATCTCCATGGCACCAAAATGGAGCTTTTGAAGTTTTGGAAAGACAAAGTTGTAGTGCCGATCAAGAGAATGGTGGTCTTGGAATTAATTTGGAGCATGGAGCTAGGAGTTATAAGGAATCAAAGATGGAGAATGGTGGTGACAGTAGCAAAACCGATTTTAAGAAAGGAGGAGAGTATGAAGACGGTGGGAATCAAGAAGGAAGAAGAGAATGAGGTGAGAGGTAAGTTTGTAAGATATTTAAGTAATAAAGTAAATAGCTCTCTTTATTTTTTTCCTTCTTCTTTTTTTAACAAGCTAGTTAAGTGTGGTGACTCACACCTTAAAAACCGGCACCCTTTAGGTAGTAAGATATTGTATGGCCTTGTTGACCAATTAAACAACTTTATTAACTTATGACTTAAACTAGTACTATTTGAGCACTATTCCACATATTGGTGCACATAATTGTGAAATTTTTGATTTCCCATTGATTTAGACTTTCTAATGTGATACTAAGTAGTCAACATGTTGATTAAAGATTAATGATGGACATTTAGCCACTCAAAACCCATTTCCAAGACAATCTTTCAAAAATGTGCTACAAGGCTCCTTAAAGCACATTTTATGTTTTAACTTGTTTTCAAGCTTGGTTTTCTTTAGCAATTGATTTAACATGTAAATAAAGTCTTGGTAAGCTCTTAGAGTCTTAACCAAGGTTATCCCAAGCTTTGAGCACATTTTTGCTCTAATTACCTTTATGGTACTTTATTGTGTTTTCTATGGTTTAAATTGTTCACTAATGTTTCTAAGGCATTTTTTAGCCTTAACATACCATAGTTTAATATTTAAACACCATATAAAGGTTTGGGGTATTTCAAAAAATGTTGAATGTAAGTTTTTGGGTTTGTAGTGCGGGGTTTAGGTTCAATTTTTAACAACCTTTGATTCACTTTTCTTAAATCTCTTATTCACTTTAGTTAAACAATCTCTGTTTATGAAATTCTCTTTTCTTACACCTTTTATTTACTTTTTTAAAAAAAACCTCTGATTCACTTCTTAATAACCTTTCATTTACATTTCCTAAACTTAAGATTCACTTATCATTAAATGAAAGATTCATATTACTCTCGCATAAGGTTCACTTTTCTTAACTAAAGGTTCACTTTTAAAAACATAGGATTCACATTGCTTAATGTGAAAGGTTCACTTTTCTTAAACATAATATTCACACTTTCTAAACATAAGATTCACTTTTCTTAAACGAAATATTCACGTTTTAAAAAATGAAAGGTTAAATGTGTTTTCATTAGGTCCCACAGGTCAACGTTCAGGTTCGCCGATGAAATACCCCAAACCTAGAGATGGTATTTAAAGGATAAACTAAGGTATAAGGCTAAATAATGCCTTAGAAACATTAAGAAACTAGTTTAATCAAAGAAAATATAAGGAAACACCGGAAGAGCAGTTTAAGCAAAAACGTGCTTTAAGCTTGGAGAGACTTGGGTGAGCACCCAAATATTGTTCTAAGACCTTAGTAACATCCTAATGGTCATTTTAAACCAATTACCAAAGAAAACCAAGCTTGAAAACAAGTTAAACACAAAATGTGCTTTAAGGACTCTTAAAGCACATTTTTGAAAAATTGTCTTGTAAATGGGTTTTGAATGGCTAAATGTCCATCATTACTCTTTAATTAACATGTGTACTACTTAGTATCACATTAGGAGGTCTAAATCAATGGGAAATCAAAAATTTCACAACTATGTGCCTTGTTTTGTGAATAGTAATTAAATTAAGCTACTTTATAACATAAGTCAATATAAGTGAGCTAATTGGTCAACAAAGACTAAATTACCCCTTGCTACTTAATGGGGCCGGTTTCTAAGGGGATGATTCACCATGTGAGTAAGCTAGATTATTAGTAAATAAGAGAGAAATGTACTAGTCACTATTTGCTTTTGTAAAGAAACATAAATATCTCACCTTTATTCACCTCTCTCCTCACCTCTTTATTCTCTCTTGTTCCCACCGGTTTTGAGCTGCTCCTCTCTTCTTCTCCAACGTGAAGAACAGCCCCCATGTGAGCTTCATCTTCCCTTGATCACTACTTGCTCATTTTAGCTCCAAAATCAAAACAATACATACTCTTCTTAGTTACCTCAAGCTCTTTCTTTCTATCTTTTCAAAACTTCAAGAGATCCATTTTGGTGCCAAGCCAAACCACCATTAGAGGAGGAAACTCAAGCTTGGAGACTCCATTGGCTTCTCCATTCTCTTAAGTAAAGAAAGTGTAAGAAAATCTAGGTTTCCATCACTTTTCTTCATCACCGAAAATACATACTCATGGGGATTCATTTCTAATGCCTTGTTCTAGCTTGTTCTCTACTCTCCAAAGGATAGAGGAGGTCCTTCTTACCCGTTGCCATCAATAGACAGACTGGTCGTCTCGTCCGCCCAGAGCTCCGTCTTGAGCTTCTTGGACGCATTCTTCGGGTATAACCAAATAAAGATGAACGAGAAGGACTCTGAGAAAACTTCCTTCGTCACCTCAGCAGGAATCTTCTGCTACAAAGTGATGCCATTTGGATTAAAAAATGCTGGCGCCACTTTCCAACGAATGATAGACAAAGTGTTCCGGGAGCAACTCTCGAGAAATGTGGAAGCCTATGTGGACGACATAGTCGTGAGAAGCCCGTCCAAAGAGCAGCACATGAAGGACTTGGAAGAGACATTCACCACGCTCGACAAATTCCAAATCAAGCTAAACCCGGAAAAATGCGTGTTCGGGGTCACCAAAGGAAAATTCCTCGGCTTCATCGTCGGGCAACGAGGGATAGAGGTGGATCCGGAAAAGACCCAAGCGATTCTTGACCTCAGCCCTCCCCGAAGCATCAAAGATGTCCAAGCTCTCAACGGAAGACTCACGGCCCTGAGTAGGTTTTGCTCAAAGTTACAGGAAAAGGCAATCCCATTCTTCAACATACTAAGGAAGAACAGTAAGTTCTAGTGGGGCCAAGAATGCAAAGAAGCCTTCGAAAAGATCAAAGAAATGCTCCGAGGGTTACCCAAGCTGGGAGTCCCGGCGCCCGGCCAGGACCTCTACCTCTACCTGTCCGCATCGGCATGGGCAGTAGCAGCGGTCCTAATTATGGAGCACGAAAAAAGGAGATTCCCGTCTACTACACAGGGAAGATCCTGACCCCCGTAGAAAGACGCTACACCAACATCGAAAAGGTTTTCCTTGCTCTGGTGGTGGCATCCCGGAAGCTACGCCCATATTTCCAATCGCATCGAATTCTTATAAGGACTAACTGGCCGCTGAAGCAAATAACGAATAACCCGAATGCGTCGGGACGCATGGTAAGCTGGGCAGTCGAGCTCACCTAATATGAAATCCACTTCCTACCACGAACGGCAATCAAGGCTCAGGCCCTGGCGGACTTCATAACAGAAACCAGCTTCGACCAAGAAGAAGGAAAGCCGCCTTCTCCCTTCGTCATCCAGGTGGACGGTGCTCGGTGCAAAACTGGAGCGGGAGCGGGGATTGTAGTCCAGACTCCCGACGGACGGGACATCAACTACGCCTTCCGACTGGAATTCGAAGTAACTAATAACGAGGCCGAATACGAAGCTCTCATTCAAGGCCTAGAAGTCACCATCGCCCTAGGTGCGACAGACTTGGAGATATACTCAGACTCCTTGCTGGTCACCCCCAGCACGACAACATATATGAGGTAAAGGAGGAAAAGCTCTGGAAGTACTTGCTAAGCGTTCAAGAGCTGAAAGCGAACTTCTCGAGATGTGAGCTGAAACACCTTCCTCGGACAAAAAACACCGAAGCAGACGCTCTAGCAAAGTTAGCAAGCATGGCCGAAAGAATTCCAAGTAAGGTCTGGTTGGAGACAAGGACCAATCCAAGCGTAGACGAGGCACAGGTCCTGACGGCCGAGCCCCTCGTGCCAGAAGAATCTTGGATGACCCCGATCGTGGAGTACATCCTTGAAGGGAAATTGCCCCCGGAGGACAAAGAGGCCAGGACCCTGTAGCGACGAGCGGCATCATTCTTTTTCGAGGAAGGGCGCCTCTATAAAAGGTCGTTCGCCAGGCCAGCCCTCAGATGCGTCACGGACGAAGAGGGAGGTGAGCTTATAAAGGAGGTACATGAAGGGGTTTGCGGGAACCACCGGGGAGAAAGAGCCACGACCCACAAAATCATGAGGCTCGGCTACTACTGGTCGAGGATGCAAAACCACTGCAAGGAGTACATTCGGAAATGCACCAGGTGCCAGGAGCATGGCAGCAAGATACATAACCTCCCGGCCGCGCAACAGGCCATCCTATCTCCGATCCCGTTCGCAATGTGGGGGTTGGATATCATCGGCCCTTTTCCGGAAGCATCCCCCGGGAGGTTCAGGTTCATGTATGTGGCCATTGATTACTTCACAAAATGGGTGGAAGCGATGCCAACCGTGTCCATCACAGCCAAGAGGTCGCAAGAATTCATATGGAAGCACATTGTGTGCAGATTTGGGTTGCCAAGGATCATAATAACTGACAATGGGACGCAGTTCAATTGCGACAGTTTCCGGGAGTTTTCTGAACAATGGAAAATCGAGGTAAGATTCGCGTCAGTGGCACACCCACAGGCCAACGGGCAGGTCGAGAACGCAAACGGGCAGATCATAAAAGCGTTGAAGAGAAAATTAGGAGGCAAGAAAGGGGATGGGCCGAACTATTACACCAAGTCTTGTTTTAATACCCCGGATCTAAAAATGGCGATTAAATTACTCTAATATGATTATAAAAGGCCTAATGGTGCCTAAAGAGTATTGGTAAAGGAAATAAAACCAAAAGAAAAGAGAAAACGCTTGAAAAGCGAAAAACGCTAAAATGCGTATTAAATTTAAATAAGAGATATATGATCTCGTTAGGGTCCGAGATGGATTCCTAAGGCTTAATTACGCCTAATTATTATGTGGGAATAATTCCCGAAGGAAACGGATCCAAATAATGGATTAAAAATGCTAACGGAGTTTTAAGCACGCTTTTCGAGAAAACCCGAAAATGCAACTTTAAGTGGTCAAATGGACCCGTAAAAATTATAGTTGATTAAATAACTATAATTAAATAGTAATGGAAGCTTAATAACCATTAAAATTAATTAAACGAGGAAATTCCGGAAAACGGACCCGGTAAGTGAATAGTGACGAAACCGGGAGATGAAACGCGTTTAATTCGAAAAGACGAAAAACGACCCGGGCTATTAATTAATGTGGGCCGGTTTTATAATAAGTGTACACCCATTAATAGCTTGCTATCTATTAAGTAATAAGAGGACAAATAAGTAATAAAGCAAATAGTATAAAGTAAAAAGTAAAATAAAATCTCACTCCTCCTCCTCATTTTACGATTTGCTCCAGACTTGCAACTCCTTCTTCTTCTTCCTCTGTAAGTCGCGACACCAACAGCGCACAACCCCTCCTTGTTTCACCTCCATCTTACTCATTTCTCCACCGAATCACATGAAATTGGCACCGTTGAATTCGTCTCGGTGAGAGCTTCGATCTCCACCCATCAAAGTTTCGTTTCCTCCGTTTTCATCTCCATCGACGTGGGAGTTTTTGGAGCTTGAAGAGTAGATTTCAACTCTTCTTCTCTTCCTTAGTGCCTAAAGGTATATATAAGCAAGTATTTATATCATTTCAAGCCTATTCTACCATTTGTGAGACTTTTCCTCACGTTGGAAAATTCCTCTCATTTCAGCCGAGACCATATGTTTTTGTGGGGTGTTGGAAGCCTCTCCAACTGATTGCCAATCCAACCATTTGGGTTCTTCAAGGTAAAACCTAGATTAAACTTTGAAAACTAGCACTTAATATATATAGGTTTTGTGGAGGAAAAATAAATTGATGGTTGAATGTGTATAATGGGCGGTGATTGTAGTTGGCAATCAATAGCCCTTGTGTGGTGAGGAAAACAAGAAGAGAAAGGGAGAGCAAGAGAAAGAGGAGGAAGAGAAAGAAAACAGAAAACAAACAAGGTAAAAACTCACCTTGAGTCAGTTTATCTTCTTGCAAAACAGATTTTTGTAAGGGGTGTGGATGACCTTGTATTAGTGTAGTTGAGATACTACAATTTAATGATGAATGAAGCTGTTTTAATGTTGCTTAAGTGTGGGAATTAATCTTGAGTCTAAACTAGTACATATGTGTGAACAAGTGAGATTTGGTATATTGTGGTTTTGATGTTTAAACCAAACAGGGGAGAAGAAGTGTTGTGAGCTGATTTAATTGTGGTGAGAATGCTAAGAAGTAGCCAAGCGCTGTCAAAATTTGTTTAGGAGGTTATGGACTTGAGTGTCTTTATTTAAGGAAGGAGCTAGGTGTTAAGGAGATTTAGGTGAGTGGTTAATGGTTTGGAAAACCAAACTTTGAAGAAGAGTGCATTAGGAGTAAAAATAATGCCATGTGAGTGCTTGGAATGGCATCAGTAAGCGGGGTTGAATGGTTTAAAGAAGAGACCCAAATCTGTTGCAAATCTGATAGAAAAGCAAGTGGAAAACTAGTTTCTAAGTGTAAATAACTTAAGAGATTAACTAGATTGGTGAGTGTACTTGATGCTTGGGTTTAAGGTGGTTTAGGTGGGTAATTAGATGCTAAAACATGAGGGTTTTAGTTTTGAAGATTGGTTAATCATTGGGTAAAGAGAGAACCTGTAACAGATGGAGAAACTGTAAATTTTGCAAAATCTGTAGCAGGGTCCGGGACTTAGGTCCAGGACCAAGTCCCGGACCACCCCTATTTTACCCCCCGAGAGTGTTTGTTTTGTTTGGTCCGGGTCTTAACCCCATGACCAAGTCCCGGACCATGTGCACTTTTCAACCCGAGAATTCCCTGCTATGTTGGTCCGGGTCCTAGTCCCATGCCCAAGTCCCGGACCATACACAATTAAATAGCCGAGAGTTTGAACCATGGTTGGTCCGGGACTTAAGTCCCGTGTGAAGTCCCGGACCAGACCAGAAATAAAAAAAATAATAGTTTTAAATGGTTTAAAAGCTAGGGAATGGTTTGGTAAGGATATTATTGGTTAATTAGCACTTGACTAATGACATGTGAAGGTCATTAAGGGCTTAGACAAGACTAAGAGAGAAGTGAGAACTCAAATTAATAAAAGTAATACCGAGAAAACGGGATAACGGGGTAACTACGGGAGTAACATTTTATTATGTTCCGTATGATGTTAGATTAATAATAATGTTTGAAACATTATCAGAGAGTCGTGCGTGACCCGAGCATGGTGAGATGACACGGTAAAAGTAAAAACCCCGGTGAAAGGTATGATTTTCTCATGCCCCGTATGCTAACCGAGTTACTCTGATTTGTGTGTTTGTGTGCCGGCTTAATCAAGATTAAAGCATGAAAATAATCCCTTGTTTGATTATGTATGCCTTGATGTATGTTGTATGAGCTAACATACTTGTATGCCTGTGTGGTCTAACAGAGTGCCTAGACCGACTCATAGTGAGTATTGATTGACTAATAACCCGTAGTACGGGTAGTCTCATAAGCAATGGAAATATGCAAACACACATAAACTATCGATTAAAGCATAACGTATCGTAAACATGTGAACTCCCTAGAATGTGAGGAGATGTACGGGTTGAGTAAATACCCGATAACGGTTAGAAAACCTTATTGAAACAATCCACGAAATAAATATGAGTGGAGAGATAAATGAACCTCCATCGAGAGGATTGAAGTTAGTCCAATGATGTGAATATAAGAAAGGTAAAAGACCTAAGGGACTATGTGGTTCCCTTGAGACACGGTCGACCTCCTAAATGAGGATTTTACCCGGTATAAGAAAATATCCTAATGTATAAGCATATGATTGTGAGGGTAACCCTTAAACCTAAGATTACCCGATTTTAAATAAAGTTCCCAAAGTCATTAGAGACATCGAGAATGATGCTTCTAAACTAATATACATGATATTATTATAACTCCGAGAGAGGAGTGTATGGGAACGAGAGTAGTCCGAGAGTAGTCGGACCTAAGTAAAAGAGATAGGAACTAAGAGAGAGTTCCGTGAGCTAGTTGAACCTTCCCATCATGCTAGACCCAGAGTAGGGTCGAAACCGGGGAAGTAAGACTATGCTAGAGAGCCATGAGTTTTGGCTTAAGTATGTAATAAGAAACAAGCGTGACGTAGGAGACCTGTAGTGTCTCGAGAATCTACAAGAGCTTAAGTATGAATAACCCAAGAGTGTGGGTGAGATAACGAGTATAAATAACCCGAGAGAAGGGGTGAGTATATGTATGAGTAACCCGAGAGAATGGGTAAGTATAAGATGAGTAGCCCAAGAGAATGGGTGTGTATACGAATAAGTAACCCGAGAGAGAGGGTGAGGTATTGAATAAGTAAACAAGGCATAGTGAGGAATAACCCTCAATGCCTAAGAGTAACCAGTTACCACTAACAACATTGTTATGTTAGTTAGGAATCGTGTTCCGTGATTGGATGTAGATTCCTTGCGTGATATACATAAATATTGTATTGCCATGATGCATGTTGTTTGATTAAAATGAACTCCATGTATATCCGACCCAAGGTAGTCGGCGTACCGCGGTTAGCACGCGGTATATGCAAATTTCATGCGCAGCGTAAGCTGACCCCCTAGGGGGAACGTTTTTAGTGTGCAGGTACTTGAAGCTGACCACCGTTCGAGAGAGTAGGAGGGGACTGCAGTGAGCATGGGTAGTTAGATTGTAATTACTTATGCGTTTGAATGAGGTGTAAGTCCGAGTATGTTATCGGCATCCGTATATTGTAGACTCGGTATTGTAGAGATATGAATTGAGTATTGTATTTGTATGAAGTACTCGGTTGTTCCAGTTCATCAGACCGTTACGGTATGTAAGAAAGGCCTGGTTAGCCACATGGGTGGCTAACGGCGTTGTTTCACCCCTCGTTGTAAGTTAGAGTTCCGCTGTGCGAGTAAGAGTAATTAGAGAAGGTTTAAGAGATAATGATGAGATTAACGGTTGGGGTGTTACAAAAATGGTATCAGAGCGAAGTATCGCTCTGATGACTGGAAATACCGAGCTTAGGAAATACCGAGTTAGGAATTAGAGACTTAGGGCTATGGGTTGAGTGGTAGCGTGAGAGATGCGCTAGATAGGAACTTCCAGTATGATCTGGATACCTATAATACCATACCCGCCCTCCACAACCCCCGTATTAAAAGCTTGGGAAAGAACGCAGAGAGACGGGGAAACCCATCTGGCACTTAATTAATATTTCTATGAACCAGAATCTGTCACGCGGTAGATCCTGAGAACCGGAAACCCGGGATGGATCCCGTGGAACGACAATAACCGCACTTAAAGGCGGAGATCGAGAAATCCTAATCCAAGGAGACCGAATCTGTGGCAGCTTGGGGCGACATGCTTAGCAGTCGCGAGAACCTAGCTAGCCGAGCAGCAGCAAGAAGCAAGTACTAACCGCGCAGCAGGCGGATTAATGAGAAGCAACCAAACCGAGACACATGTCTACGGACCGCATAGTTAATAATACTACCAACGGTATACCAACCAATTAGGAACTAGAAGAGAGTAGGTACACCCACCCTGCCACACCCAAGAGGTTGCAATACTTAACTGATACAGCTTAGACAGCTACGAGCATAGCTACGGGATATACCCGAATAGGACTATAGAAGTAGTACCTAAATAAGTTAAACCTCGGTAACCACAGTAAAGACGTGGGAACGAGCAACGAGGTAAAGCCTAGAATTAAAATAGCTAAGGAACTCCGAGAGTGGAGGAGCACCTAATTGAATGACAGTCATGTCAAGATGAGTGAGAAGCAGCTCTAAGGAGCAGTTATCCAATTAAAGGATCAAGGAAAAGCCAACAAGGCTACCAAATACAATGTAAACAATACCGTGACCGGTATGAGTTAACCCAAAAACCACCTGTACCGCGCACTTGCCACGGCAAGTGCAGTAATAGCGGGATTATTAAGAGGAACCTTTGCAATAAAAAGTACTTAGCAAGTACCAAGATGGCGAACAAAGCCAATATAGCCACTTAAACTCTAAGAATTACGAAACGAAACTTCGGAAAGGCCTGACAGCCTGACCACTTTATTAAGAACATACCAGTCAGCGAGAAGCTGGACTTGGTAAGAAACAGCCGGCACAGAAATGCCATGAAGAACTTACTATTAAAACTTGAACTTCCTTTCAGAACATAAAATTTTCCAAAAAACCCCCGAAGTTTTAAAACCAAACCAGTGAACCACGATAAGTTATTATAGGACCATATAAGAGGAGTTGGCAACAGAATACTTCACTTAGGCGTGACCGACACTACAAATGTACACAAACGAGACATGGAACGACCGCACTCCAAAGGAGCTTGCGGGCCTGACAGACCAGTTATGAGTTAGTCGGGTAAGTGGTAACGTATCAATAAGATACTCCATGTATGTATACAAGTAGAGTACGGTACACGGGAAGTAGCCCACTCCATACTACGGACGAAAGAGCCAATTCAAACCAAGACAGTTGGACACCTCGAATGATCGAAGAACATAAGGAAGCTTACCAAGATTAAGGAGTCTAGAATCCAGTAAGGTGACGGACCTAAGGATATAGCGTTAATAAGCGCGAGAAGCACAGAGTATTAAGCACAGACATTGGATATGTCTCAGGAAATACCTAATAACTGGGTGAATACCAGTGTAAATAATACGGCGAATGCCTAAATGAACTTATTAATGTACGATAAACGGGATAGAACTCCCACTTTATACCTCACTGAAGAGAATAATGACCTGACCCAGAAGGTATTAGAAGGTACCAAAGATCTACCCAATAACGGGAGACATTACAACCCTAAACGGGATAGTTTGAGTTATACATAGCCGCAAGGCGAAGTCACAACTGAACATAACCATGAGTACAAGCCAAATGTAATGGCATTACTCAGTAACACCCAGGAGCAATCCGAGAAGGGTGCCGGAGTCAACAGTAGTTGAACGAAACATCGTGTTGAGAACACAAGTGTTTAAGCAAACACTCGGGTAAAACCCGAAGGGATCCCTTGTAACACGGAATACCCTAAATTGCTGAAGGCATGAATTAATACCTAGTAAAAAAAAAAAGGGGCCTTCCAAGTACGGAAGAGTGGTGAGACAACCATATCAAAGAGCCCATAAATACCTCCTAACCATTTAATGGCATACGGAGAAGAAGAAACCTATATAAACAGCCGCATGGAGCATGACTCGAGGCAAGGTGGCTTGTAAGCCGATAAAACCAACTACAATACGTAGATCCAAACGTTGTAAACCTATGCATAGAGGCATAAGAGGAACAGTGGTGAATGAACCACTACCTTAGAGTGGGGATACCACTTGTTATTATGGGGCCTATGGAGCGGCATTTGCGTGAATCCTCCAGAGAAAGGCTACCACCTAAGTATGTAATGTGAAACCGCTAGAGCGGTGTAGTAAAACTTGAGCATGTGTATATTGCCAAGGAGTATATGAACTATAGTAGTGTGTAAAGAGGAACCTTGATGGCAGTACAAAGGAAGCCGATAGAGTAATCAGTTGAGTAGTAAACACTGTATGTGTGCAATATGAACTGCAGAGTAAACAGCGCGCAAGTGCGCAGAGAGATTTTAACAATAGTGTATGTTGTTGAGCCAAGTGAATGGCAAGCCATCGTGTAAATGGCGAGAACACCCGGGCGGAAGCTAAAGTAGTAGCGGATGCCATAGAAATGAGAAGGACCAAGGTGCGCAGTAAGCGACCATTGTAAAGGTATATTCAGATAGTGATTAATGTTGATGAAGAAATGTGGTAAGGAGACATAATCATTCCTATCTCATGAGAGATTTACTGTCAAGGGTTTACGCTTCTGCACTCTGTATGACTGAGTGTTTTGGTATTGCACTTGTGCGGTAATGATCGAGTGGGAGAGCCAGGAATTGAGAAATGTCAACGAAGCCTGTTGAGTGAGAATTTAGAGAGATAACCGTGCGGCCGTTGGCCAAAGATGCACGAGGAACGTGAGCAGTAACCCACAGGGCCCAGGATCCATGAATGGTAAATGCAGAGTAGTATGAATGAGGAACTCTGGTACAGAACCAAGAAAAAAAAAATAATCCATGAGCCACTAATAAACGAGGAAGCACTACATGCTAAGTAGTAGCTTGACCTCAACCGACAACAAGTCGAAAAAAAATGAGTGAATAATCACAAAGGTATACAGTGTTATACGAAGTAGATTTCCAGAGAGTTGGAGAGAAAATCTATAACTCATCGAATTCGCATACGGTAAGAGATACCAAGCGACGATTGAAATACATTGAGAATACCAAAGAGCGAATTAAGCTCTAGTTATCAGGTCACGCAGCAGAAGCTTGTGGACCGTGATTCAGGGTTAAGTATACCTATATCATAAACCCCTTGAAGCCTTAGAGGCTAGAACCGAACCCGGTTATGAGTTAATTAACCGTACTGAAGTTAAAACACTTCATAATACTCGAATTAATGAACCAATGTTTAGTGATAACATATGGTTGGTTACGCGGGCGTAACCCCTTTTAAGGGGGGTAGGGCGAGAAACCGCTTAGAGTATGTTTTACGTATTGGTGCGTAAACTACTATGTGCATAGCACAAAAAGAAATTGCTTTAATGATTGGAACTTATGTTACATAAACATAGGTACCCATTCATTGTGTAATAATGAGTATGGTGCATGAGAGATGCGAGTAATGTGTATGTAATATTTATGAAAAGAGGAGTAGAGAGACTCCTAGGGAATGAGAATCCCTATAGTATATGTCTAGTGAGATTAGACATGAGTTATGATGAGTATGAATCGGCATGAAACCGATGTGTAACCTAAGAGGGAGTGAGTTCCCTAGGTGATTTTATTTGAGAATGATAGATGGAGTGAGTTCCATCCTTTGGAGTTGTATGTTATGTGTTTTAAATTGAGCAACAATTTGAGTAAAAAAGCCATAAGTATGGAATACCTAGGTAAAGTAGTGAAGCAATGAGGATGACAAATGACCTAAGTACTAGGAACTAGAGATTAATTGAAACGAATTGTTTCGTGAATATGACTAGAAAGAGTAAAAGATAGAAACCGAAAATGTTTGTCTATCTGATTGTTTGAAACTGACGTGGGAGGTGGAACTTGGTCTGCTAGCGATCAAGGGAAACCGAACACAAATTGGGGTGGAAGGATAGTTCAACACTGATGCTGATCACATCAGGGTTGGATGATTCTTGAAGCTCCCTATAAGTGGTCACAAGTAATCACGCTAAGAAAAGATACAGCTACCATAAATTTGATTTGGAGTTGTGCGATGTTTTAAAAAGAATTTTCAAACAGATTTTGAAAAAGAATTTTCTTCAAGTATGAAGATGGAAACGAAAACTGGTTTTGAAACCGCTATCACCCGCCGATGGCTGAGCCTTAAGTCTTGATGACCGGTAGAACGGTGGGCGTGTATTAGTTTTGAAACCATTGCACCGTACGTGCGACGGTCCTAAGTGACCGGTTGGGGCGGTGTCAGTGTGTGATTTTTTCCAAAGGCAGCGGGACGGGGAGAATACCCTGAGATGTTCCTGTGTTGAGTGAGTCAACCAGAGTGCCTGAGGATATATATATGTGTAATGTTTTGATCAGAACCGAAGGGACCGTGGGCCAGAGAGAGTAAGTGCCCATTTGTCATGAAACGGCCGTGAACCAGAAAGAGTAAGTGTTCAACGTGACCGGTACCTGAGGGATCAGTAGTATAATACTCAACATGGATTCGAGGACTGTAGTGCCTTCTTGTCTTCGGACCGATTCCATGGAGAGAGTAAAAAGAGTATTTTTGATTGCTATACATGCTGTGATATGTGTGTGGTATGTGTAGTATGAAATGAGACAGACTTGTGGAGTCTGTAAGGTTATACATGTACTATAACCTTGGCATTGAATGCCATGAGAGTAACCACCTAGATTCATCAACTTTGAGGACAAAGTTCCTAAGGGGGGTAGATTTTAATACCCCGGATCTAAAAATGGCGATTAAATTACTCTAATATGATTATAAAAGGCCTAATGGTGCCTAAAGAGTATTGGTAAAGGAAATAAAACCAAAAGAAAAGAGAAAACGCTTGAAAAGCGAAAAACGCTAAAATGCGTATTAAATTTAAATAAGAGATATATGATCTCGTTAGGGTCCGAGATGGATTCCTAAGGCTTAATTACGCCTAATTATTATGTGGGAATATTCCCGAAGGAAACGGATCCAAATAATGGATTAAAAATGCTAACGGAGTTTTAAGCAGCTTTTCGAGAAAACCCGAAAATGCACTTTAAGTGGTCAAATGGACCCGTAAAAATTATAGTTGATTAAATAACTATAATTAAATAGTAATGGAAGCTTAATAACCATTAAAATTAATTAAACGAGGAAATTCCGGAAAACGGACCCGGTAAGTGAATAGTGACGAAACCGGGAGATGAAACGCGTTTAATTCGAAAAGACGAAAAACGACCCGGGCTATTAATTAATGTGGGCCGGTTTTAATTAATAAGTGTACACCCATTAATAGCTTGCTAGCTATTAAGTAATAAGAGGACAAATAAGTAATAAAGCAAATAGTATAAAGTAAAAAGTAAAATAAAAATACATACCTCTCACTCCTCCTCCTCATTTTACGATTTGCTCCAGACTTGCAACTCCTTCTTCTTCTTCCTCTGTAAGTCGCGACACCAACAGCGCACAACCCCTCCTTGTTTCACCTCCATCTTACTCATTTCTCCACCGAATCACATGAAATTGGCACCGTTGAATTCGTCTCGGTGAGAGCTTCGATCTCCACCCATCAAAGTTTCGTTTCCTCCGTTTTCATCTCCATCGACGTGGGAGTTTTTGGAGCTTGAAGAGTAGATTTCAACTCTTCTTCTCTTCCTTAGTGCCTAAAGGTATATATAAGCAAGTATTTATATCATTTCAAGCCTATTCTACCATTTGTGAGACTTTTTCCTCACGTTGGAAAATTCCTCTCATTTCAGCCGAGACCATATGTTTTTGTGGGGTGTTGGAAACCTCTCCAACTGATTGCCAATCCAACCATTTGGGTTCCTCAAGGTAAAACCTAGATTAAACTTTGAAAACTAGCACTTAATATATATATTAGGTTTTGTGGAGGAAAAATAAATTGATGGTTGAATGTGTATAATGGGCGGTGATTGTAGTTGGCAATCAATAGCCCTTGTGTGGTGAGGAAAACAAGAAGAGAAAGGGAGAGCAAGAGAAAGAGGAGGAAGAGAAAGAAAACAGAAAACAAACAAGGTAAAAACTCACCTTGAGTTAGTTTATCTTCTTGCAAAACAGATTTTTGTAAGTGGTGTGGATGACCTTGTATTAGTGTAGTTGAGATACTACAATTTAATGATGAATGAAGCTGTTTTAATGTTGCTTAAGTGTGGGAATTAAGCTTGAGTCTAAACTAGTACATATGTGTGAACAAGTGAAATTTGGTATATTGTGGTTTTGATGTTTAAACCAAACAGGGGAGAAGAAGTGTTGTGAGCTGATTTAATTGTGGTGAGAATGCTAAGAAGTAGCCAAGTGCTGTCAAAATTTGTTTAGGAGGTTATGGACTTGAGTGTCTTTATTTAAGGAAGGAGCTAGGTGTGTTAAGGAGATTTAGGTGAGTGGTTAATGGTTTGGAAAACCAAACTTTGAAGAAGAGTGCATTAGGAGTAAAAATAATGCCATGTGAGTGCTTGGAATGGCATCAGTAAGTGGGGTTGAATGGTTTAAAGAAGAGACCCAAATCTGTTGCAAATCTGATAGAAAAGCAAGTGGAAAACTAGTTTCTAAGTGTAAATAACTTAAGAGAAATTAACTAGATTGGTGAGTGTACTTGATGCTTGGGTTTAAGGTGGTTTAGGTGGGTAATTAGATAAAACATGAGGGTTTTAGTTGGTGAAGATTGGTTAATCATTGGGTAAAGAGAGAACCTGTAACAGATGGAGAAACTGTAAATTTTGCAAAATCTGTAGCAGGGTCCGGGACTTAGGTCCAGGACCAAGTCCCGGACCACCCCTATTTTACCCCCCGAGAGTTGTTTGTTTGTTTGGTCCGGGTCTTAACCCCATGACCAAGTCCCGGACCATGTGCACTTTTCAACCCGAGAATTCCCTGCTATGTTGGTCCGGGTCCTAGTCCCATGCCCAAGTCCCGGACCATACACAATTAAATAGCCGAGAGTTTGAACCATGGTTGGTCCGGGACTTAAGTCCCGTGTGAAGTCCCGGACCAGACCAGAAATAAAAAAAAATGGTTTTAAATGGTTTTAAAGCTAGGGAATGGTTTGGTAAGGATATTATTGGTTAATTAGCACTTGACTAATGACATGTGAAGGTCATTAAGGGCTTAGACAAGACTAAGAGAGAAGTGAGAACTCAAATTAATAAAAGTAATACCGAGAAAACGGGATAACGGGTAACTACGGGAGTAACATTTTATTATGTTCCGTATGATGTTAGTATTAATAATAATGTTTGAAACATTATCAGAGAGTCGTGCGTGACCGAGCATGGTGAGATGACACGGTAAAAGTAAAAACCCGGTGAAAGGTATGATTTTCTCATGCCCCGTATGCTAACCGAGTTACTCTGATTTGTGTGTTTGTGTGCCGGCTTAATCAAGATTAAAGCATGAAAATAATCCCTTGTTTGATTTTGTATGCCTTGATGTATGTTGTATGAGCTAACATACTTGTATGCCGGTGTGGTCTAATAGAGTGCCTAGACCGACTCATAGTGAGTATTGATTGACTAATAACCCGTAGTACGGGTAGTCTCATAAGCAATGGAAATATGCAAACACACATAAACTATCGATTAAAGCATAACGTATCGTAAACATGTGAACTCCCTAGAATGTGAGGAGATGTACGGGTTGAGTAAATACCCGATAACGGTTAGAAAACCTTATTGAAACAATCCACGAAATAAATATGAGTGGAGAGATAAATGAACCTCCATCGAGAGGATTGAAGTTAGTCCAATGATGTGAATATAAGAAAGGTAAAAGAGACCTAAGGGACTATGTGGTTCCCTTGAGACACGGTCGACCTCCTAAATGAGGATTTTACCCGGTATAAGAAAATATCCTAATGTATAAGCATATGATTGTGAGGGTAACCCTTAAACCTAAGATTACCCGATTTTAAATAAAGTTCCCAAAGTCATTAGAGACATCGAGAATGATGCTTCTAAACTAATATACATGATATTATTATAACTCCGAGAGAGGAGTGTATGGGAACGAGAGTAGTCCGAGAGTAGTCGGACCTAAGTAAAAGAGATAGGAACTAAGAGAGAGTTCCGTGAGCTAGTTGAACCTTCCCATCATGCTAGACCCAGAGTAGGGTCGAAACCGGGGAAGTAAGACTATGCTAGAGAGCCATGAGTTTTGGCTTAAGTATGTAATAAGAGTAACAAGCGTGACGTAGGAGACCTGTAGTGTCTCGAGAATCTACAAGAGCTTGAGTATGAATAACCCAAGAGTGTGGGTGAGATAACGAGTATAAATAACCCGAGAGAAAGGGGTGAGTATATGTATGAGTAACCCGAGAGAATGGGTAAGTATAAGAATGAGTAGCCCAAGAGAATGGGTGTGTATACGAATAAGTAACCCGAGAGAGAGGGTGAGGTATTGAATAAGTAAACAAGGCATAGTGAGGAATAACCCTCAATGCCTAAGAGTAACCAGTTACCACTAACAACATTGTTATGTTAGTTAGGAATCGTGTTCCGTGATTGGATGTAGATTCCTTGCGTATACATAATATTGTATTGCCATGATGCATGTTGTTTGATTAAAATGAACTCCATGTATATCCGACCCAAAGTAGTCGGCGTACCGCGGTTAGCACGCGGTATATGCGAATTTCATGCGCAGCGTAAGCTGACCCCCTAGGGGGAACGTTTTTAGTGTGCAGGTACTTGAAGCTGACCACCGTTCGAGAGAGTAGGACGAGGACTGCAGTGAGCATGGGTAGTTAGATTGTAATTACTTATGCGTTTGAATGAGGTGTAAGTCCGAGTATGTTATCGGCATCCGTATATTGTAGACTCGGTATTGTAGAGATATGAATTGAGTATTGTATTTGTATGAAGTACTCGGTTGTTCCAGTTCATCAGACCGTTACGGTATGTAAGAAAGGCCTGGTTAGCCACATGGGTGGCTAACGGCGTTGTTTCACCCCTCGTTGTAAGTTAGAGTTCCGCTGTGCGAGTAAGAGTAATTAGAGAAGGTTTAAGAGGTAATGATGAGATTAACGGTTGGGGTGTTACAAAAATGGTATCAGAGCGAAGTATCGCTCTGATGACTGGAAATACCGAGCTTAGGAAATACCGAGTTAGGAATTAGAGACTTAGGGCTATGGGTTGAGTGGTAGCGTGAGAGATGCGCTAGATAGGAACTTCCAGTATGATCTGGATACCTATAATACCATACCCGCCCTCCACAACCCCCGTATTAAAAGCTTGGGAAAGAACGCAGAGAGACGGGGAAACCCGATCTGGCATTAATTAATATTCTATGAACCAGAATCTGTCACGCGGTAGATCCTGAGAACCGGAAACCCGGAGACGGATCCCGTGGAACGACAATAACCGCACTTAATGGCGGGAGATCGAGAAATCCTAATCCAAGGAGACCGAATCTGTGGCAGCTTGGGGCGACATGCTTAGCAGTCGCGAGAACCTAGCTAGCCGAGCAGCAGCAAGAAGAAGCACTAACCGCGCAGCAGGCGGATTAATGAGAAGCAAACCGAGACACATGTCTACGGACCGCATAGTAAATAATACTACCAACGGTATACCAACCAATTAGAACTAGTGAGAGTAGGTACACCCACCCTGCCACACCCAAGAGGTTGCAATACTTAACTGATACAGCTTAGACAGCTACGAGCATAGCTACGGGATATACCCGAATAGGACTACAGAAGTAGTACCTAAATAAGTTAAACCTCGGTAACCACAGTAAAGACGTGGGAACGAGCAACGAGGTAAAGCCTAGAATTAAATAGCTAAGGAACTCCGAGAGTGGAGGAGCACCTAATGAATGACAGTCATGTCAAGATGAGTGAGAAGCAGCTCTAAGGAGCAGTTATCCAATTAAAGGATCAAGGAAAGCCAACAAGGCTACCAAATACAATGTAAACAATACCGTGACCGGTATGAGTTAACCCAAAAACCACCTGTACCGCGCACTTGCCACGGCAAGTGCAGTAATAGCGGGATTATTAAGAGGAACCTTTGCAATAAAAAGTACTTAGCAAGTACCAAGATGGCGAACAAAGCCAATATAGCCACTTAAACTCTAAGAATTATGAAACGAAACTTCGGAAAGGCCTGACAGCCTGACCACTTTATTAAGAACATACCAGTCAGCGAGAAGCTGGACTGGTAAGAAACAGCCGGCACAAATGCCATGAAGAACTTACTTTTAAAACTTGAACTTCCTTTCAGAACATAAAATTTTCCAAAAACCCCCGAATTTTTAAACCAAACCAGTGAACCACGATAAGTTATTATAGGACCATATAAGAGGAGTTGGCAACAGAATACTTCACTTAGGCGTGACCGACACTACAAATGTACACAAACGAGACATGGAACGACCGCACTCCAAAGGAGCTTGCGGGCCTGACAGACCAGTTATGAGTTAGTCGGGTAAGTGGTAACGTATCAATAAGATACTCCATGTATGTATACAAGTAGAGTACGGTACACGGGAAGTATCCCACTCCATACTACGGATGAAAGAGCCAATTCAAACCAAGACAGTTGGACACCTCGAATGATCGAAGAACATAAGGAAGCTTACCAAGATTAAGGAGTCTAGAATCCAGTAAGGTGACGGACCTAAGGATATAGCGTTAATAAGCGCGAGAAGCACAGAGTATTAAGCACCGACATTGGATATGTCTCAGGAAATACCTAATAACTGGGTGAATACCAGTGTAAATAATACGGCGAATGCCTAAATGAACTTATTAATGTACGATAAACGGGATAGAACTCCCACTTTATACCTCACTGAAGAGAATAATGACCTGACCAGAAGGTATTAGAAGGTACCAAGATCTACCCAATAACGGGAGACATTACAACCCTAAACGGGATAGTTTGAGTTATACATAGCCGCAAGGCGAAGTCACAACTGAACATAACCATGAGTACAAGCCAAATGTAATGGCATTACTCAGTAACACCCAGGAGCAATCCGAGAAGGGTGCCGGAGTCAACAGTAGTTGAACGAAACATCGTGTTGAGAACACAAGTGTTTAAGCAAACACTCGGGTAAAACCCGAAGGGATCCCTTGTAACACGGAATACCCTAAATTGCTGAAGGCATGAATTAATACCTAGTAAAAAAAAAAAGGGCCTTCCAAGTACGGAAGAGTGGGAGACAACCATATCAAAGAGCCCATAAATACCTCCTAACCATTTAATGGCATACGGAGAAGAAGAAACCTATATAAACAGCCGCATGGAGCATGACTCGAGGCAAGGTGGCTTGTAAGCCGATAAAACCAACTACAATACGTAGATCCAAACGTTGTAAACCTATGCATAGAGGCATAAGAGGAACAGTGGTGAATGAACCACTACCTTAGAGTGGGGATACCACTTGTTATTATGGGGCCTATGGAGCGGCATTTGCGTGAATCCTCCAGAGAAAGGCTACCACCTAAGTATGTAATGTGAAACCGCTAGAGCGGTGTAGTAAAACTTGAGCATGTGTATATTGCCAAGGAGTATATGAACTATAGTAGTGTGTAAAGAGGAACCTTGATGGCAGTACAAAGGAACCGATAGAGTAATTAGTTGAGTAGTAAACACTGTATGTGTGCAATATGAACTGCAGAGTAAACAGCGCGCAAGTGCGCAGAGAGATTTTAACAATAGTGTATGTTGTTGAGCCAAGTGAATGGCAAGCCATCGTGTAAATGGCGAGAACACCCGGGCGGAAGCTAAAGTAGTAGCGGATGCCATAGAAATGAGAAGGACCAAGGTGCGCAGTAAGCGACCATTGTAAAGTATATTCAGATAGTGATTAGTTGATGAAGAAATGTGGTAAGGAGACATAATCATTCCTATCTCATGAGAGATTTACTGTCAAGGGTTTACGCTTCTGCACTCTGTATGACTGAGTGTTTTGGTATTGCACTTGTGCGGTAATGATCGAGTGGGAGAGCCAGGAATTGAGAAATGTCAACGAAGCCTGTTGAGTGAGAATTTAGAGAGATAACCGTGCGGCCGTTGGCCAAAGATGCACGAGGAACGTGAGCAGTAACCCACAGGGCCCAGGATCCATGAATGGTAAATGCAGAGTAGTATGAATGAGGAACTCTGGTACAGAACCAAGAAAAAAAACATAATCCATGAGCCACTAATAAACGAGGAAGCACTACATGCTAAGTAGTAGCTTGACCTCAACCGACAACAAGTCGAAAAAAAAATGAGTGAATAATCACAAAGGTATACAGTGTTATACGAAGTAGATTTCCAGAGAGTTGGAGAGAAATCTAAACTCATCGAATTCGCATACGGTAAGAGATACCAAGCGACGATTGAAATACATTGAGAATACCAAAGAGCGAATTAAGCTCTAGTTATCAGGTCACGCAGCAGAAGCTTGTGGACCGTGATTCAGGGTTAAGTATACCTATATCATAAACCCCTTGAAGCCTTAGAGGCTAGAACCGAACCCGGTTATGAGTTAATTAACCGTACTGAAGTTAAAACACTTCATAATACTCGAATTAATGAACCAATGTTCAGTGATAACATATGGTTGGTTACGCGGGCGTAACCCCTTTTAAGGGGGGTAGGGCGAGAAACCGCTTAGAGTATGTTTTACGTATTGGTGCGTAAACTACTATGTGCATAGCACAAAAAGAAATTGCTTTAATGATTGGAACTTATGTTACATAAACATAGGTACCCATTCATTGTGTAATAATGAGTATGGTGCATGAGAGATGCGAGTAATGTGTATGTAATATTTATGAAAAGAGGAGTAGAGAGACTCCTAGGGAATGAGAATCCCTATAGTATATGTCTAGTGAGATTAGACATGAGTTATGATGAGTATGAATCGGCATGAAACCGATGTGTAACCTAAGAGGGAGTGAGTTCCCTAGGTGATTTTATTTGAGAATGATAGATGGAGTGAGTTCCATCCTTTGGAGTTGTATGTTATGTGTTTTAAATTGAGCAACAATTTGAGTAAAAAGCCATAAGTATGGAATACCTAGGTAAAGTAGTGAAGCAATGAGATGACAAATGACCTAAGTACTAGGAACTAGAGATTAATTGAAACGAATTGTTTCGTGAATATGACTAGAAAGAGTAAAAGATAGAAACCGAAAATGTTTGACTATCTGATTGTTTGAAACTGACGTGGGAGTGGAACTTGGTCTGCTAGCGATCAAGGGAAACCGAACACAAATTGGGGTGGAAGGATAGTTCAACACTGATGCTGATCACATCAGGGTTGGATGATTCTGAAGCTCCCTATAAGTGGTCACAAGTAATCACGCTAAGAAAGATACAGCTACCATAAATTTGATTTGGAGTTGTGCGATGTTTTAAAAAGAATTTTCAAACAGATTTTGAAAAAGAATTTTCTTCAAGTATGAAGATGGAAACGAAAACTGGTTTTGAAACCGCTATCACCCCCGATGGCTGAGCCTTAAGTCTTGATGACCGGTAGAACGGTGGGCGTGTATTAGTTTTGAAACCATTGCACCGTACGTGCGGCGGTCCTAAGTGACCGGTTGGGGCGGTGTCAGTGTGTGATTTTTCCAAAGGCAGCGGGACGGGGAGATACCCTGAGATGTTCCTGTGTTGAGTGAGTCAACCAGAGTGCCTGAGGATATATATGTGTAATGTTTTGATCAGAACCGAAGGGACCGTGGGCCAGAGAGAGTAAGTGCCCATTTGTCATGAAACGGCCGTGAACCAGAAAGAGTAAGTGTTCAACGTGACCGGTACCTGAGGGATCAGTAGTATATACTCAACATGGATTCGAGGACTGTAGTGCCTTCTTGTCTTCGGACCGATTCCATGGAGAGAGTAAAAAGTATTTTTGATTGCTATACATGCTGTGATATGTGTGTGGTATGTGTAGTATGAAATGAGACAGACTTGTGGAGTCTGTAAGGTTATACATGTACTATAACCTTGGCATTGAATGCCATGAGAGTAACCACCTAGATTCATCAACTTTGAGGACAAAGTTCCTAAGGGGGGTAGATTTTAATACCCCGGATCTAAAAATGGCGATTAAATTACTCTAATAAAAAAGGCCTAATGGTGCCTAAAGAGTATTGGTAAAAAAAAAAACCAAAAGAAAAGAGAAAACGCTTGAAAAGCGAAAAACGCTAAAATGCGTATTAAATTTAAATAAGAGATATATGATCTCGTTAGGGTCCGAGATGGATTCCTAAGGCTTAATTACGCCTAATTATTATGTGGGAATAATTCCCGAAGGAAACGGATCCAAATAATGGATTAAAAATGCTAACGGAGTTTTAAGCACGCTTTTCGAGAAAACCCGAAAATGCAACTTTAAGTGGTCAAATGGACCCGTAAAAATTATAGTTGATTAAATAACTATAATTAAATAGTAATGGAAGCTTAATAACCATTAAAATTAATTAAACGAGGAAATTCCGGAAAACGGACCCGGTAAGTGAATAGTGACGAAACCGGGAGATGAAACGCGTTTAATTCGAAAAGACGAAAAACGACCCGGGCTATTAATTAATGTGGGCCGGTTTTAATTAATAAGTGTACACCCATTAATAGCTTGCTAGCTATTAAGTAATAAGAGGACAAATAAGTAATAAAGCAAATAGTATAAAGTAAAAAGTAAAATAAAAATACATACCTCTCACTCCTCCTCCTCATTTTACGATTTGCTCCAGACTTGCAACTCCTTCTTCTTCTTCCTCTGTAAGTCGCGACACCAACAGCGCACAACCCCTCCTTGTTTCACCTCCATCTTACTCATTTCTCCACCGAATCACATGAAATTGGCACCGTTGAATTCGTCTCGGTGAGAGCTTCGATCTCCACCCATCAAAGTTTCGTTTCCTCCGTTTTCATCTCCATCGTGGGAGTTTTTGGAGCTTGAAGAGTAGATTTCAACTCTTCTTCTCTTCCTTAGTGCCTAAAGGTATATATAAGCAAGTATTTATATCATTTCAAGCCTATTCTACCATTTGTGAGACTTTTTCCTCACGTTGGAAAATTCCTCTCATTTCAGCCGAGACCATATGTTTTTGTGGGGTGTTGGAAACCTCTCCAACTGATTGCCAATCCAACCATTTGGGTTCTCAAGGTAAAACCTAGATTAAACTTTGAAAACTAGCACTTAATATATATATTAGGTTTTGTGGAGGAAAAATAAATTGATGGTTGAATGTGTATAATGGGCGGTGATTGTAGTTGGCAATCAATAGCCCTTGTGTGGTGAGGAAAACAAGAAGAAAAGGGAGAGCAAGAGAAAGAGGAGGAAGAGAAAGAAAACAGAAAACAAACAAGGTAAAAACTCACCTTGAGTTAGTTTATCTTCTTGCAAAACAGATTTTTGTAAGTGGTGTGGATGACCTTGTATTAGTGTAGTTGAGATACTACAATTTAATGATGAATGAAGCTGTTTTAATGTTGCTTAAGTGTGGGAATTAAGCTTGAGTCTAAACTAGTACATATGTGTGAACAAGTGAAATTTGGTATATTGTGGTTTTGATGTTTAAACCAAACAGGGGAGAAGAAGTGTTGTGAGCTGATTTAATTGTGGTGAGAATGCTAAGAAGTAGCCAAGTGCTGTCAAAATTTGTTTAGGAGGTTATGGACTTGAGTGTCTTTATTTAAGGAAGGAGCTAGGTGTGTTAAGGAGATTTAGGTGAGTGGTTAATGGTTTGGAAAACCAAACTTTGAAGAAGAGTGCATTAGGAGTAAAAATAATGCCATGTGAGTGCTTGGAATGGCATCAGTAAGTGGGGTTGAATGGTTTAAAGAAGAGACCCAAATCTGTTGCAAATCTGATAGAAAAGCAAGTGGAAAACTAGTTTCTAAGTGTAAATAACTTAAGAGAAATTAACTAGATTGGTGAGTGTACTTGATGCTTGGGTTTAAGGTGGTTTAGGTGGGTAATTAGATGCTAAAACATGAGGGTTTTAGTTGGTGAAGATTGGTTAATCATTGGGTAAAGAGAGAACCTGTAACAGATGGAGAAACTGTAAATTTTGCAAAATCTGTAGCAGGGTCCGGGACTTAGGTCCAGGACCAAGTCCCGGACCACCCCTATTTTACCCCCCGAGAGTTGTTTGTTTGTTTGGTCCGGGTCTTAACCCCATGACCAAGTCCCGGACCATGTGCACTTTTCAACCCGAGAATTCCCTGCTATGTTGGTCCGGGTCCTAGTCCCATGCCCAAGTCCCGGACCATACACAATTAAATAGCCGAGAGTTTGAACCATGGTTGGTCCGGGACTTAAGTCCCGTGTGAAGTCCCGGACCAGACCAGAAATAAAAAAAAAAATAGTTTTAAATGGTTTAAAAGCTAGGGAATGGTTTGGTAAGGATATTATTGGTTAATTAGCACTTGACTAATGACATGTGAAGGTCATTAAGGGCTTAGACAAGACTAAGAGAGAAGTGAGAACTCAAATTAATAAAAGTAATACCTAGAAAACGGGATAACGGGGTAACTACGGGAGTAACATTTTATTATGTTCCGTATGATGTTAGTATTAATAATAATGTTTGAAACATTATCAGAGAGTCGTGCGTGACCCGAGCATGGTGAGATGACACGGTAAAAGTAAAAACCCCGGTGAAAGGTATGATTTTCTCATGCCCCGTATGCTAACCGAGTTACTCTGATTTGTGTGTTTGTGTGCCGGCTTAATCAAGATTAAAGCATGAAAATAATCCCTTGTTTGATTATGTATGCCTTGATGTATGTTGTATGAGCTAACATACTTGTATGCCGGTGTGGTCTAACAGTGCCTAGACCGACTCATAGTGAGTATTGATTGACTAATAACCCGTAGTACGGGTAGTCTCATAAGCAATGGAAATATGCAAACACACATAAACTATCGATTAAAGCATAACGTATCGTAAACATGTGAACTCCCTAGAATGTGAGGAGATGTACGGGTTGAGTAAATACCCGATAACGGTTAGAAAACCTTATTGAAACAATCCACGAAATAAATATGAGTGGAGAGATAAATGAACCTCCATCGAGAGGATTGAAGTTAGTCCAATGATGTGAATATATAAGAAAGGTAAAAGAGACCTAAGGGACTATGTGGTTCCCTTGAGACACGGTCGACCTCCTAAATGAGGATTTTACCCGGTATAAGAAAATATCCTAATGTATAAGCATATGATTGTGAGGGTAACCCTTAAACCTAAGATTACCCGATTT
Source organism: Limonium bicolor (assembly GCA_023374045.1). Classification (NCBI taxonomy): domain Eukaryota; kingdom Viridiplantae; phylum Streptophyta; class Magnoliopsida; order Caryophyllales; family Plumbaginaceae; genus Limonium; species Limonium bicolor. The sequence continues at coordinate 27,319,129 of CM041782.1, forward strand.
TAAATAAAGTTCCCAAAGTCATTAGAGACATCGAGAATGATGCTTCTAAACTAATATACATGATATTATTATAACTCCGAGAGAGGAGTGTATGGGAACGAGAGTAGTCCGAGAGTAGTCGGACCTAAGTAAAAGAGATAGGAACTAAGAGAGAGTTCCGTGAGCTAGTTGAACCTTCCCATCATGCTAGACCCAGAGTAGGGTCGAAACCGGGGAAGTAAGACTATGCTAGAGAGCCATGAGTTTTGGCTTAAGTATGTAATAAGAGTAACAAGCGTGACGTAGGAGACCTGTAGTGTCTCGAGAATCTACAAGAGCTTGAGTATGAATAACCCAAGAGTGTGGGTGAGATAACGAGTATAAATAACCCGAGAGAAAGGGGTGAGTATATGTATGAGTAACCCGAGAGAATGGGTAAGTATAAGAATGAGTAGCCCAAGAGAATGGGTGTGTATACGAATAAGTAACCCGAGAGAGGGTGAGGTATTGAATAAGTAAACAAGGCATAGTGAGGAATAACCCTCAATGCCTAAGAGTAACCAGTTACCACTAACAACATTGTTATGTTAGTTAGGAATCGTGTTCCGTGATTGGATGTAGATTCCTTGCGTGATATACATAAATATTGTATTGCCATGATGCATGTTGTTTGATTAAAATGAACTCCATGTATATCCGACCCAAGTAGTCGGCGTACCGCGGTTAGCACGCGGTATATGCGAATTTCATGCGCAGCGTAAGCTGACCCCCTAGGGGGAACGTTTTTAGTGTGCAGGTACTTGAAGCTGACCACCGTTCGAGAGAGTAGGACGGGGACTGCAGTGAGCATGGGTAGTTAGATTGTAATTACTTATGCGTTTGAATGAGGTGTAAGTCCGAGTATGTTATCGGCATCCGTATATTGTAGACTCGGTATTGTAGAGATATGAATTGAGTATTGTATTTGTATGAAGTACTCGGTTGTTCCAGTTCATCAGACCGTTACGGTATGTAAGAAAGGCCTGGTTAGCCACATGGGTGGCTAACGGCGTTGTTTCACCCCTCGTTGTAAGTTAGAGTTCCGCTGTGCGAGTAAGAGTAATTAGAGAAGGTTTAAGAGATAATGATGAGATTAACGGTTGGGGTGTTACACTTGTGGTCCTACCGAACGACGGAAAAGGGGCCAACTGGAGAAACACCTTTCAGGTTGACTTACGGTCTAGAGGCAGTCGTCCCGGCCGAAGTTATGATCCCATCAGTTCGTTGCGAATCTTACGACGAGCAGCTTAACGATGAAGGAGTAAAAGACAGCCTAGACCTTCTTGAAGAGAAAAGAGCCCTCGCGGCCACACGGATGGTGAAAGACAAGAGGAAAGTTGAGAGGTACTTCAACCGCAAAGTCAGGGAACGAAGCTTTGTCCCTGGCGAGCTTGTCCTAAGAGAGGTTAAGCAGCCCAAAAAGCTCGACCCCCAGTGTGAAGGTCCTTACATTATCCATCAGAAGGTTGGACGAGCTTCGTATCACCTGAAGAATGTCAAGGGATACGAGTTGCCCCATTCTTGGCACGCGGAGTGCCTCAAGAAATTTTATGTATAAAAATCGATGTAAAGCGTTGATGACATCAATAAAGGAATTATTTTTGTGAAAAAAATTCGGACCCTAAAACAACAGGATGTAATGCCCTGGAAAAGAAACTCCCGGGCCAAGCCCTACAGGATGTAATGACCTGGAAAAGAAACACCCGGGCCAAGCCCTACAGGATGTAATGCCCTGGAAAAGAAATACCCGGGCCAAGCCCTACAGGATGCAATGCCTGGAAATCTTGCTATGAGTTGTCGCACTCAAACAAGAGCAAAAGCGGAAAACACATCTCTGGAAACTCTGGGAGCTCTGGTCGCCTGTAATGGGTGAATCACTAGGTGTGGGACGCCACACGTATCTCGGCTGGATCCCCCCTTGCAGGCTCTTTCTCCCTCTCGCGGGGAAAAAGAGAAAGGGGGGAACAACCGTAAGTACCATCGCTTGGCTACCAAAAGCAAGGATAGGGAAAGAATAAACAAAAGCGCCCGGTCACTAAAAACAACCGTGCGAGAGCGGGAACGACCAGTTGTCAAAAACGACCAAGTCGCGTCCTTAAGATAAAACGAGGCGACCGGTCGCTCGAGCGTGACCGGTCTTGCCCGCAAAATGAATCAATTAAAGGCAATCGGAAACGCGTGCAGTCGAAAGTGACCGGTCTAGGGAAGCAACCGGTCGCGAAGCAAAGAATGGCGTTAATTAGCAAAATAGCGGGCGAGACTTTCCATTAATCATTAAAAGTATGTACAACATCAAAAAAAAAAAAAGAAACTAAGAAGAACTAAGACTAATCTAAATTTTCCTTGGTCTAAGTCTCCTGTACAGTGTTGGCATTCCCGGGCGTCGCCCCTTGTACGCTCTCAGAAGACCCGGACCTCCCGGGCGACGACCGGAGACCTACACCACCCTGATGCGCGCGGTACTCCCGGGAGGAAGAAAAGACGCCTGACCAGGGACGAGGCACGTCTCCCCCGGAAGGCGCCCGAACTTCTCAAGCACCTCATAGAAGGAGGTCCTTTGCGCGACCTCTTTGAAGGACAACTCCCGGTAGAGGCCGTCATCCATAACCTCTCCCTTGCCCGTGAAAAACTTCGACACAGTCTGGCGGCACGACTTCACCATCCTCCCGCATTGAGAGGTGAAGGATTCCTTCAGGTGGGCAAGTTTCGTGCTCTGCTGCCGCAGGTCTTCTCGCACCTTCCGGGAGTAAGTCTCGAGGTTGGCCACCTGCTGTTCCAAGGTATGACCATAAGCCCGGTACCGGTCGCGGTTAGCATTTGCGGCAATCAACTCCTCCTCGAGGTCGTCGATCCGCAGGTTCAATTTCTCCAGTCCTTCAATGGGGTTCCCAGGCTTCGGGCCTAAGTAAAGAAAAGAGGAAAAACTTTTATATAAAAAAAAGGGGAAGGCGAGAAGGGCAACAGGAGATGATCGAGAACGTAAAGAATCACCTTTCATGACCAGCTCAGAGTTTTCTAGCCGCAGCTTAGCAATCTCCTCCTCCAGCATTTTTACTCTCTCCTCGGAGGACAGCGTTGCTCCCTAGAGGCCGCAAGCTCTCCGGATAGCTTGAGAAGCTCGGCCGACAGTTTCTCTTTCTCGGAGGACAAGACCTCGCCCGCCCGGGCCACCTCCACCGTCTTCGCCTCTGAAGACGACAACTCCTCTTTCAGGAGAGCGTTCGCCTCAGCAAGCAATGCCTTCTCCCGCGCCAAAGCGGCCTTCTCGGCGCGAAGCCCCTCAACCTCTTGATCGTGGGAAGCTCGGGCCTGCCCCACCAAGGACTCCAAGTCAGATAAGGCATGCAACTGGGCGTCAGCAAATTCACCTCGTACCTTTTTAGAAGACGCGGCTTCCGTCTCCAACGTCTGGACCTGACCCTTGAGGGAGAAAATCTCCCCACGCAGCCTCTTCAACTGCTCCTCATACTCGTCGCTTTGCTCGGTACACGCCCGGCGAGCATCGCCCAGCTCTTTCTTTATGGTCGCGGTCTGCTCATGCACCCGCCGGGAGATCTCCTCCTGAACAGTGTCAACGAAGATGCTGTTGGAGGACCGCTCTACCCTCAACTCCTCTTGGGCATTGCGGGCCCGGCATTCCTCGAGGTAGAGCTTCGAGCGGAGGGCCCGGGTGTGCACGTCCACGCTTTGGGCAAAAGCTACAGTCTGTACAAAACGAAACAGTGGGAGTAAGAAAATCCAAAAGAGACATACAAAACCGACGTTAAAACAAATCACGCACCCGGTAGATGCCCTGCCACAAGTAGTTAAGCGAGTCATCTAGGGGGAAGGAGTGGCGCATGATAGCATCCGCTCCGCCCCCTCCAATCCTCAACCGCTCCTTGGCCGGTAATAGTCTTCAGCGGAGCAAAGAGGCCGTCCGGGGAGTCAGACCGGTGAATTGCTTCCTTCCACAGGTAGAGTAGGAAGACGACTCGGTGACCGGCAATAAAGGGAGAGGCTGGCCGCGGTGGTAGAACCACCCCTCCTTTCCGGAAGGTCCGCAGAAAGAGTCACTGGCGGGCGGAGGAGGTGAAGACGGTGTGGCGGTTTCAGCATCCTTCATAGCCTCAGGGCCCGGGGGCGCCTCCTCGGCCGCGCTCGGCATAGCACTCGCCCCGCAGATGCCTCCCCCCGGGAGAGAAGTCCCGGACCCGGAGGGAGCAGCCTTCTCCAAAGACTCCCGTTGTGGTGCCGCCTCTGGAGCATCTGGCTCGTCGAGGTGCACTATATCAGCGGCCCTCGTCCTTTTGGCCATATGTTTCACTCTGCCCTTCGAAGCAAGGGACGTCTGGCGGTGCTGAGTAGCGGACGGCTGGCCGCGCGTCTCGCCCGCGCCAGGTTGCCCGGCTCCCTCCCTGGCCTTGGCCTTCTCAGCCTCGGGAGCTGCACAGCAGAGGAGCACACAAAAACAGGTAAGCACAAAAAAGAACCGGACGTTAGCAGCAGGTAGCGGCCAAGGCAACGAAAGAATAAATCAACAAAAAGACCAGAACAGGTGGAACACGAAGGATAAGACCGCACATGCACATCCTCTCTCGTCCCACGGACTAAGATTGAGATCTGACCCGGGCGTAAGAGGAAGAAATACCCGACGACCGGAACCTGGACTAATGTACTAAGTACCTGGTTGGTTAGAAGTGTTAGATGACCGGGCCTCCGGAGTCCGAGGGGAACCCCCTTCCCCATCCTTTGCCGGTCTCGGCTTCTTTGCCGGGCGATCAGCTTCCCCCGGACCGCTTCCGTCCAACAACAACCGCCTCTTCCTCACGAAGGGCCGACTCCTCCACAGCTTCCAAGGTGGCGTAGTAGTCCACCTTTCCGTCCCCGGTCTTGAAGGACACCAGTTGCCAGCTGTGAAAGGGGCCAACCTTCGCCCCAAGCTGAGGAAAATCTGCGACGAAAAAGAGATAGGTAAGCTTGGGACAAGGCAAAAAACGATAAAAAAAAAGCAAGAAGGGGAGGGGAAAACTCTTACTCTCAGAGTGTACGAGCGAGGCCAGGCGCGGACCGGTGAAAAAATCCTCCACGCTCGGATGAAGGTCGGCAACCGCCTTCAGGGCTCGGGACATGGTAAGCTCCGACTTCGGTACTACAGGACTGTGCAGAGAGCCCCTGATAATCGAGGGGCAATAGGCAACCCCGAGATACCTCCCGGTGGGGGGGACGATGACAAACCACCGAGCGTTCCAGCGTTGGGCGAGCTTCTTGTACTCAAAAAGCGAATATCCGGACCGACCGGATATGGTCAAATTATTGGAGTCGACCCTGCTGGTGAAGAACTGGACGAACTCCGTAGCGGAAAGCGCAACCCCCTTCTCGGCGCAAAGAGCAATGTAGGCATGAAGGTGGCACACCGCCTTCGGGTGAAGCTGAGCGAGCGTGCAGCAGCGGCGGATTAGAAACCCCATCACGAACGGGTGGGGAGGAACCGTCATCCCACGCAAAAAGAAATCGGAATACACGGCGTACCCACGCCCGAAGTCGTCCAGCGGGTGCGAATCTTCGGAGGGAAGGAAAATCTGGGTCCCCGTGGGAACGTCTACCGTCGCAAGAAGCAAATCAAGAGCCTTCACATCCAGAATGCTGGGCAACGGTTCCCGATTGCTGGAATAAGCGGACTTAGGCTTCAGGAGTGTCGGACGGAATTTCCCGTCAGATTTAAAGCCCACGATGGCGCTTTTAGCAGAGACGCGAGACGACTTGGAGCTGGAGGACGCCATTGAAGCACCAAAGACAGGCAGGAAAGGAGCAAAGAGAAGGAAGAGAAAGAAGGGAAAGCGGAAAGGAAACGCAAGGCGAAAAGAAGAGAGAGAGTTCGAAAACAATTGAGAAGAAAAAATCGGAGGAAAGAGAAAGCGTCGCCCTCCTGAAAACCTTTAAATAGAGGGGTAGAATAATTTCGGAAAAATTTAAAAGATAAAAGCACAAAAAAAAACACGCTTTTTGCAGGAAAATTGCAGGGACTCTGCGTATTCTGCAGTGACGGCTGGCGTGCGCGAAACGATAGGAATTCTGCAACGGTCACTCCGTACGAGTACAGACGCGTGTGTGGCACGGGCGTGGCACGCGCATTGCACGGACCAAAGAAGTCCCACCCCTTTGTCAAAAGAAAACGGTGGAACTTGTGGGGACTGGGAGATAGGAAACAAGAAGGCAAGGCCGCGCGAAAAAAAAATTTTCCCTCAAAACCGGGCCACAAGGTCAAGTTCTAAGTTCTACTTTTTCCATAAAGCGCCAAAAGTAGAACTTGTGGGACTGATGAAGAGGGGAAAATGTGTCCAGAGGCCCTAAAGAAAGAGCAACAGCCTAATAAGGCTAGGACAACGACCGGGCGTCCCTGGCCAAATCCAAACAGGCCTCAAGCGGTGACCGGACGTGCTCGGCCGGTCGCCAAGAATCCAAGAACACAGTGTGCGGAACAACGATCGCCTTCCAAAAGCATCGCTACGACCGGTCGGTTACGACCGGTCACCTGAGATACAAAGGGTGGTACGAGAAGCGAGCGGTCATCTGTGACCAGTCGCCTAGTAAGGCATAGATAGCGACCGGTCGTCTGTGACCGGTCGGTAGGGAGATTAGGATAAGATATTTGTCAGATATTTTGTAAGTCCGCCGAGATATTTCTGTGCCAGCCTGGCACAACGGATAGGCCAGAAGGCAGATGGGAAACACTATAAATAGGGGTTCACCCCTTAAATAAAAGGCACGCGAACAATACCTGAGAATCTTCACTGTTGCATTGTGTTGTCGCGAATCTCTCTCCCCACCCCTGTTCTTGCGCTCCCCCTTTCGGTAACAAGGTAACTCGGTAGAATTCATCAGTAGATTAGAATCCCAATCGTTAGACCACGAGAGAGGACGGTGTGAGGATCCCGGGGTTTGTACTATTTCAATATGGATAGGTAACAAGTTTAGCTTAGAGTTTATAATGAAAAAGGGATATGAAACTTAGGAGAAGGAATACTATTATATTGAGAACTTGTGACTAAGGAGCAAATGAGAAAAGGAGAGAGTTTAAGAATGTCAAGGTGGATTGCAAGAACATTTGAATTGCAATGGGAGCCTTGTGTGTGTATTTGCAGGTCAAAGGCAATATAATGAGGAGGAAATCAGTGTTTAAGATTTATGGCATTTTAAGAGCCTAAGAGCCAGTCATTTAAGGGCCTAAGTGCCAAGCAACTGAAGTTTATGCACTATATTGTGATGTAGTGTAGTTTTGATGTTCTATGTGTGCTAAGGAGGTTTGGTGAGAATTTGAATGTTGATAGCTAATTAATGGTGAAAAACTAAGTGTTTTGGTGTAACAATATCCTAGAGAACCCATGGCAAAATTTTGTGAAGAACCTAAGTGTTTAAGATGTGTTAGGGTGATTTCATGACCGAGGAAGTGTTAAGAAACCTTAGGAGTTGTTTTGATGAAAAAGAATGAGTTCAAGATGTTCTAGTGAACTAGGGTGACTTAGGTATGTCTAGGTGGAACTAGGGGTTACAATGGTGAATTTTAGGCACCGAGACCTTGATAAAAGAAGTTAGGAAACTTTAGTAGGTTTGATGTGAATGAGTGTAAAACTTTGAGATGATTTAGGTAGAAACTAGAGTTTAGAATTTAAGGAAGGCTTGGAAATTGTAATAGGGGTGGAAAGTAGTGTATATGATGTGGTCAAGTTCTTAAGGAGGGAACTTTTGGCTAGTCGAAGTTCTAGGTGAAAGGGATGTTGAAATGTAGGAAAGAAATAAGTGTTAAGTGTTGGTAGTTGTTGTAAGAATTGAGTAAAGGATTGGAATGATCTTTGGAGGTTGTTTTAATGAGTTTGGAGGATGATTTTAGGTGAGTTTAAGGGTCTAAATGATGTTAGAACACATTAGGAGGCTTGAGGAAAAAGTTGGAGAGGATTGCACAATTTTAGGGCTTGTTCTGGACTGGTCCGACCCAGTTGGTTGGATCGGACATGGGTCGGGCGTCCTCTGTTAAGTCACCCGTAATTGTTCAGGAGTGGTCCGACCGAGAGGACTTGGGTTGGACATGGGTCGGACGGGTGCGTCTTAGAAGACGAGAAAGTTTCTGGAAAGGTCCGACCCAGGGGGCTTGGGTCGGATGTGGGTCGGACGAAGTAGAATTTTTCAATCCGAGAGTTGCTGGAATGGGCCGACCCAGTTAGTTGGGTCGGACGGTGGGTCGGACGACCCTTAACACTTAAAAAAAATTAAGGATGCATGATGGTGTTAATAGTACACCATTAAGAGGGCAATGATGATTAGAAACCTAAAGACCTAAGGGGATTAAGTTAAGTTAAGTATAAGTTCATAAGTTTAAGGTTAAGTTGCAAGGTTAAGTTATAAGACTTAAGAAGTGTTAATTGGGGACCACTAAAGGTTAAAAAAGTTAAGCAATGTATAGATACTTAATCATCTAAGTTGGATGGATATTTTAGGACTTGAAAGTTGGAAACCGGAGGAGTATTAAACAACCGGGACGATCGACGGTGAACGGTACAATCTTTCTTGTGACCTGCTTGCAAACGAGGTGTCCCTTGGCTTGTGTGCTATCTATTTAATTGCTATGACTAAGACAAGGTAAAGCATGCAACCGGTTATATTTGTTCTCGTTGTGAATGTGTTTTCTTTACACTAACCCATGAGACCTGAGATCGTTATTAACCAAGTTTAGTACTTACTGAGTTAGGAATAAGAGTTAAGTATTGGTGATTGTTGGTTAACACCTGTTAAGGTTTAACTGACACTTGGTGTTTAAGATTTCTACTAACTGGAACTTGAGTGAGGAAACCCGGGACTGACTCCGGTCATGCATGCTAAGGAAAGGGGGACGGTATCTGAATCAGATCCGCCCTTCGCTTAAGGACTTGTCTTCGGACTTGTTGCCTAGGGCCGGTTGCCGGCTCAGCTACGCTGGACTCCCGTCCAAGGTAGGTGGCATTAAGATGGTGCGGTAGGATCACCTAAATCCTAGGTTTGAGATTAAGCTACAACCATTTCCTTTCTTGGAACGGTTTGTATACTAAGATTAAGATAAGGTTAAGACTGAGGTTGAGGTTAAGGAAATAAGGACTAAGGAGGGGGTTACTAACCTGCTTGATAAGGGAACACTTGTGTCATTCAATGTGTGTGAACTATGTATGTTCATCTGTGGATTGCTGTTTATTGCACTTCATATCATGCTTGTGTACTTAATCAATTTCCATGCTATCGACAATTAGTCGTCGTAGCCCCGTTAACTTGGGGGCCATGAGAGGGAGTACCAGTATTCGTGCTGACCCCCTTTGGGGGCTGTTTTTACACTTGCAGGTAAGAGGCCCATGAAGACGCACCACGAGAGTAGGAGCGGTTAGACTTAGGATGGGTTGTTCATTTTGAGTACGGGTTGCGCTTGTGCTTCCGTTTGTTTATATTAAAATTGATGTAAGGTTTGTGACAATAACTTAGATACTTATACTCGGTGGTTGGTGGTATTGGTTGGTGGTATTTGGTTGGTGGTTTTGGTGGTGTGTTTGGACGATTGTTTATTGGATAAGTGTTGTAATCGATAAGGCCGGTATGTTCTAACGATCAGACCGTGGCAAGGTCCAGGTGTTTGTTATTTCCGCTGCGACGAATTCGATTAAGTGTTAATTTTGCGATAACCACGATTGGCTTGGACGGGGTGTTACAAAAGTGGTATCAGAGCGTAGTTACGCTCTGATCAAGAAATACCGGACATAAGAAACCACCGAGTTAGGATATATGTTAAGAAATAAGTGATGGGTTAAGGGTGTGAGAAGTTAGAGTGAGTAGAGTCAGATGACCACTAATAAGTGTGGATTGTCTTCACCGTCTACGGACGTTATAAATTCGTTAACCGAAACAGTGGTGGATACGAATCTAATGTGAGTTATGCTGTTCAGATGTCAGGAAGGAGAGGCCGAGGCCGTCCCAGAGGCGACGAGACTGAGATACCGGAGGGGCAGACGATCGCAGAGATCGTGGCTGCCGCATTAGGGCACATGGGCTATCAGCCTGGTGTGGGTGCACCACCTCCACCGCCGCAACCCCGGGAACCAAATTGGGTGAAGAGCCTTGCAGATCTTCGACCCGCACACTTTAAGGGGGAGACCGATCCCGCCAAGCTTGAGGCGTATATCTCGAGCTGGAGACCGCCTTTGAGACCCTTGACGTCCCTGCTGGGATCAAGGTGCGTCTGGCTGCTTTCTATCTGAAGGGGGCGGCAGGCGATTGGTGGAAGCTGGTGAGGGCCGAGCATGTGGCCAATCCAGAGTTCGGCTGGGAGCAGTACACCGCCTTGCTACGAGCAAAGTACTACCCCGCCCATGTCCAGACGAAGAAGCGCTTGCAGTTGGATGCGCTTAAGCAGACCGACAAGATGACGGTGGACGAGTATTACTCAGAGTTCACCGCCTTGCTCCGTCTTCTGCCAGGTCTTGGATATTCAGACCAGATCCTGGTGGACCGCTTCTGTGGTAGGCTTAGCCATCAACTCCGCTACGGCATGGGGCCGACGAGTTACACTACCTTGCAGGTAATGAGAATGATTGAGATTTGAGTAAGTAAATGAGTAAGATTTAGATTATGAGAAATAAGAGTGACTAATACTGTGGAAAGCAGGAGTGCTATCATGCCGCTGCTAAGGTTGAGATAACCGTCCAGCTGAGGGATGAGGAGACTGATAAGAGGAAGAATGCTGGTAAGAGCACGGAGAGCCAAGGGCAAGGTGGGTACAAGAAACAGAAGTACCAGCCTCAGGCCCAGAAAAATCAGAACCAAAAGGGAAGGAGGAAAAGGAGAAGGCTCCGGAAGAGCCATTGAAGTTGACGTACGCATACGCAGCTACACCCCTGCGCTCTAGGGCGCCAAAGGGTAAGGGATTGATATTGAGTGAGTTAAGAGACAACTATAACCGTTTGAGATGTGATACTAATATTTGAATGATCAGGATCTGAGACTGAGAAGGGAGCCGGTGGTGGCTACCAGCGACGCTACATCTGTAGGTGGTGTCACAAGGACCACCCCGGGCTCGATTGCAAGGGGAAGGTGGAGTGCAACTATTGTGGGGTATACGGACACCGAGCATATGAGTGCTTCCGGAACCCCGCTAGCAGAGCCTATAGGCCCGATACTAGGGGCAAGGGCAAGACCGATCAGGGAGCTGGATCTGACGGTCAGAGGAAGGTGCAGCAAGCTGCAGACAAGAACCCACGGGTGACCCAGAAGTCGGGACCCACACTACACTTGGTGGACCGGGACGATGAGCCTGAACCCTCATCGAGGCCAGGTACCGCTATAACCACTTAGTAATAAAATTACCTGCTTACCGCATTATCATGCATGATTGGTGAATAATTGAGTTAAGTGAGAATGAGATGAGATTAGAACTTAAGTAAGATATAACCTACTACCACTTTAGGAAGCTTCAACATCTGCTATCCAATACCATCTACACCTAACCCGGAGTACACCGACATCGAAACCATAGACTTTCCAACCGAACAATGTCAGGTTATCCGCCCAGGTATGATTTTATTAAGGGGATACCTGACACCCGAAGCGCAAATAGCCATCATCAGGAAATGCAATCAACTAGGAATGGGACCGGGAGGTTTTTATACACCGGAGTACCCAGGGGGAGCAAGGATGAAATTAAAAATGATGAGCTTAGGCAAGGATTGGAATCCGTATGCCAAGAACTACCAAACCACGAGGATGCAAGATGGAGTCTCACCACCGGGAATACCCGAAGAGTTCCATCCAGTTATTACACAAGTCGTGGAGATCGCTCAGCAGTTGGAAGCTGAACCGATTCCAGACATACAAGCAGACATTTGCATTGTGAACTTCTACGAGAAAGACGGGCGACTTGGACTACACCAGGATAAGGACGAGACAACGGAGTCTCTCGAAAGAGGGATACCCGTAGTGTCTTGGTCCATTGGGGATGATGCAGAGTTTTTATACGGCGAGCAGAAGCGTGCGGACCGTGCAAATAAGTTGGTACTTAAGTCTGGAGATGTATTAATTATGGGAGGAGAATCAATGATGTTATATCATGGGATTAAGAGAATCAAGCTGAATACAGCACCGTCAGCAGTGATTAATGCGACGCACATGAAACCCGGACGGTTAAACCTAACCTTTAGACAATATTAGCCATGTAATGTTAGAATGAGAGAGATGGAATGAGATGTAAGATTGAAGCACATGTTGTAAACAGGATGGTTATGAATAAAATAACAGTGTTGTTCATATAAGTTGTTACGACTCTTGTTATACCATCAATACTCATGAAGCTTGTGAATACAATTAGGTCATGGACTCGGTACGGAAGGTGCGTTAAGCATACTTACAGAGGCACAGGCCGACGCCAGCGGCACTATCCTCACCGGCACCTTTCCGATTAATGGGATTGAGGCATCAGTTCTCTTCGACTCAGGGGCCTCGCATACCTTTGTCTCGGCATCTTTCGCGAGCAGGTTGGGGCTAGACGCTGATGAGCTACCCGACTTCACGGTTACGCTCCCGTCTAAGGAGAAGGTTCGTTGCACTCGTTACTACCGAGGAGCCATTGTCAGAATTAAGGGAGAAGACTTTCCAGTCAGTTTTATTGAGTTCAGTGAGCTAGGATTTGATGTTATCTTCGGGATGAACTGGTTGGAGCGGCACAAGGGACGTATCCTCTGCGCCGAGCATAGATTGCTGCTCAGGAGTCCGTCTGGGTAACAATATCATACCGCCAGAGGCCCAGAGAGCCTTCGACTAAGATCATCACCGCCATGGCAATGTATAAGGAATTGAGGAGAAAAGAAGAAGTGTACCTCTGCTATGTACAGGACATAGAGAGAGACCCCGAGTTCGACCCCGACTTACCGGTAGTGTCGGAGTTCCCCGACCTATTTCCACGGGAACTACCCGGCATGCCACCCACTCGGGAGGTAGAGTTCACCATCGAGCTGCTACCTGGTACCGGACCGATAGCCAAGGCACCATACCGCATGGCTCCGGCAGAAATGACTGAGTTAAAGGAACAACTGAAGGACTTGTTGGATAAAGGATTTATTAGACCCAGTGTATCACCATGGGGAGCGCCAGTTCTCTTCGTGAAGAAGAAGGATGGTAGTCTCCGCCTCTGCATCGACTACAGAGAGTTGAATGCAGTGACAGTGAAGAATAAGTATCCACTACCCCGCATTGACGATCTGTTCGATCAGTTGAAGGGAGCATCTGTGTTTTCCAAGATTGATCTCAGATCGGGGTATCATCAGATAGCCATTAAGGAGGGAGATTGAGAAGACGGCATTCCGGACACGATACGGCCACTATGAGTTTACAGTGATGCCGTTCGGTTTGTCGAACGCACCAGCGAAGTTTATGGATCTGATGAACCGCTTGTTCCGGGAGCAGCTGGACAAGTCGGTTGTGGTATTATTGATGATATTGATATATTCGAAATCTAAGGTTGAACATGAGGAACATCTGAGGAGGTATTGGAGATATTGGGGAGAACCAGCTATATGCTAAGTTCTCCAAGTGTGAGTTTTGGCTTGACCAGGTCTCTTTCCTAGGTCATGTCATCTCAGATGCTGGGATCTCAGTGGATCCAGCAAAGATTGATGCCGTACGTACTTGGCCAAGGCCGAAGACTGTTACCGACATCCGGAGCTTTCTCGGTCTGGCAGGTTACTACAGGAGGTTTGTTAGGGATTTCAGCAAGGTCGCAAACCGATGACCAGTCTGATGAAGAAAGATGCACCGTTCTTATGGACGGCTGACTGTGAGAGATCATTCAGAGTTTGAAAGACTCACTGACCACTACACCAGTTCTGACCATTCCAGACGGTACAGAGGGCTTTGAGGTTTACTGTGATGCATCCGGCAGAGGGCTGGGTTGCGTGCTCATGCAACATGGCAAGGTGGTGGCATATGCCTCACGCCAGTTGAAGAAACATGAGGAGAACTACCCCACACATGATTTAGAGCTGGGAGCTGTAGTCTTCGCTTTGAAGATATGGCGCCACTACTTATACGGGGTTAGTGTGACGATCTACACCGATCATAAGAGCTTAAGATACATATTTACTCAGAAGGAGTTGAATCTCAGACAGAGGAGATGGTTAGAATTCTTGAAAGACTATGACATTGACCTCCAATACAAAGAGGGAAAGGCCAATGTTGTAGCAGACGCCCTGAGCCGTCGAGCACACTCACTCCATTCGCTAGTCTCTTTCTCCAGCTTGGTTGATGAGGTGCGAGAGGCTCAGAGGACAGATGAGTACATGGGAGAGGTCAGACAGAAGCTGACAGATGGTACCTTTGAGAGTCAGAAATATGACTTCAGACTTCACGACGATGATCTGATCAGACTTAAGGGCCGGTTATGCATACCACGGGGCAACACGGATCTGAAAGACCGTATACTTAGGGAATCACACTGTTCTTCAGTTTCCATCCATCCGGGAGCCTCTAAGATGTATAAAGACATGAAGAGATACTTCTGGTGGTCGGGGATGAAGACAGATGTTACCGAGTTCGTCTTGAGGTGTCTCACATGCCAGAAGGTAAAATTCGAGCACCGACGACCGGGCGGAATGGTACAATCGATGCCAGTTCCGGAGTGGAAGTTCCATGATATCTCCATGGACTTTGTAGTTGGACTCCCACCTGCTAGGGGAGGTCTCAACATGATATGGGTGGTGGTGGATCGCCTTACCAAAGTAGCCCGATTCATACCGATGAAGGATACTTGGAAGGTGACCAAATTAGCTGAGTTGTTTGAGAAAGAAATAATGAGACATCACGGGATACCAAAGACCATAGTGTCAGATAGAGATACCAGATTCCTTTCGAGGTACTGGAGAGCTACTAGAGAAGCGTTGGGTACAGAACTGAAGTTAAGTACCGCGTTCCATCCTCAGACAGATGGTCAGACTGAGCGTACGATTCAGACACTCGAGGACATGCTGAGGGCATGTGCCTTAGACTTCCAGGGCAGTTGGATTGACAAATTGCATCTGATCGAGTTTTCATACAACAACAGCTATCACGCTTCGATCAAGATGGCACCTTTTCAAGCGTTGTACGGTAGACCATGTCGTACACCGCTCTGCTGGATGAGTCAAGTGAGACGGTCATTATAGGACCAGAGTACTTAGAGCAAGTTAAGGCTGAAGTTCAGCAAATCAGGGAGAACATGAAAGCTGCTCAAGATAGGCAGAAGTCGTATGCTGATGTTCGACGACGGGACCTGGAGTTCGCAGTGGGCGACCAGGTATTTCTGCGAGTTTCACCGATGAAGGGTGTATTCAGGTTTGGGCAGAAGGGCAAATTAAGCCCGAAGTTTTTTGGTCCTTATGAGATTACGGAGCGGGTGGGCCCGGTTGCTTACAGGTTGAATTTACCTGCTGAACTGGGTAAAGTGCATGATGTTTTCCATGTCTCACAGCTAAAGAAATACATGCACCACCCCTCCCATGTGTTAGAACCTGAGAGGTTGACTTTAGAACCAAATATGAGATCCGTGGAGACTCCTCAGAGAATCTTGGACAGTAAGACTAGGGACACTCGCCATAAGTCAGTGCGACTGGTGAAGGTTCTCTGGTCTAACCAGGATGTCGAAGAGGCCACGTGGGAATTAGAGGATAAGATGAGGGCGAAGTACCCTTCTTTGTTTACTGACTAGATCGTCTGTATAGGGTACGGGGCGTACCCCTTTTTAAGGGGGGTAGAGCTTCCTCGTTTTTGAGTTAGGAAACGAGCATGTTTGTCGTTTGTTTGGGTGTTTAAGATGTAATTTTGTGTAAGTTGCTACACTTTGGTGATAAGTTTGAGTTATGTATAATACTTATGTATTGTATTTGTGATTGACCTTCGAGTCTTGAGATGTGTGAATGTGAATATAAGATGTGGTGTTAAGATTATGAGAATTGAGTACCGTGAATGGTTAAGCATATATATGAACTTTGGGGACAAAGTTCTTTTAAGGGGGGTAGATTGAAATACCCCAAACCTAGAGATGGTATTTAAAGGATAAACTAAGGTATAAGAAGGCTAAATAATGCCTTAGAAACATTAAGAAACTATTTTAATCAAAGAAAATATAAGGATACACCGGAAGAGCAGTTTAAGCAAAAACGTGCTTTAAGCTTGGAGAGACTTGGGTGAGCACCCAAATATTGTTCTAAGACCTTAGTAACATCCTAATGGTCATTTTAAACCAATTACCAAAGAAAACCAAGCTTGAAAACAAGTTAAAACACAAAATGTGCTTTAAGGACTCTTAAAGCACATTTTTGAAAAATTGTCTTGTAAATGGGTTTTGAATGGCTAAATGTCCATCATTACTCTTTAATTAACATTGTACTACTTAGTATCACATTAGGAGGTCTAAATCAATGGGAAATCAAAAATTTCACAACTATGTGCCTTGTTTTGTGAATAGTAATTAAATTAAGCTAGTTTATAACATAAGTCAATATAAGTGAGCTAATTGGTCAACAAAGACTAAATTACCCCTTGCTACTTAATGGGGGCCGGTTTCTAAGGGGATGACTCACCATGTGAGTAAGCTAGATTATTAGTAAATAAGAGAGAAATGTACTAACTATTTGCTTTTGTAAAGAAACATAAATATCTCACCTTTATTCACCTCTCTCCTCACCTCTTCATTCTCTCTTGTTCCCACCGGTTTTGAGCTGCTCCTCTCTTCTTCTCCAACGTGAAGAACAGCCCCCATGTGAGCTTCATCTTCCCTTGATCACTACTTGCTCATTTTAGCTCCAAAATCAAAACAAATTACATACTCTTCTTAGTTAGCTCAAGCTCTTTCTTTCTATCTTTTCAAAACTTCAAGAGCTCCATTTTGGTGCCAAGCCAAACCACCATTAGAGGAGGAAACTCAAGCTTGGAGACTCCATTGGCTTCTCCATTCTCTTTAGGTAAAGAAAGTGTAAGAAAATCTAGGTTTCCATCACTTTTCTTCATGACCGAAAATACATACTCATGGGGCTTCATTTTAATGCCTTGTTCTAGCTTGTTTTCTACCCTCCAAAGGATAGAGGAGGTCCTTCTTGCTTCATATCCAAGCTTGTCTTGAGAAACCAAGGTAAAACAATCAATTCAATACCTTAAAACACATTTTTAACCTAGGTTTTGTTCCTTAAGGTTAGTGTGTTGTTTAGTACTCATTGGAGTCATTGAATATTGGTTAGAACATAGGCAAGGAGAACTTGTTTGGTGACCGAGATTGTTCAAGGAAAAAGGCCAAGGAGGAAAGTTTGTGAGCTTGTAAAAGAACAAGGTAAATTACTTACCTTAAGGTGTTTTTAATGTATTAAGGGATGGGATATGGATAGGTAACAAGTTTAGCTTAGAGTTTATAATGAAAAAGGGATATGAAACTTAGGAGAAAGAATACTATTATATTGAGAACTTGTGACTAAGGAGCAAATGAGAAAAGGAGATAGTTTAAGAATCTCAAGGTGAATTGTAAGAACATTTGAATTGCAATGGGAGCCTTGTTGTGTATTTGCAGGTCAAAGGCTATATATAATGAGGAAATTCAGTGTTTAAGATTTATGCATTTAAGGGCCTAAGAGCCAAGTCATTTAAGGGCCTAAGTGCCAAGCAACTTAAGTTTATGCACTATATTGTGATGTAGTGTAGTTTTGATGTTCTATGTGTGCTGGAGGTTTGGTGAGAATTTGAATGTTGATAGCTAATTAATGGTGAAAAACTAAGTGTTTTGGTGTAACAATGTCCTAGAGAACCCATGGCAAAATTTTGTGAAGAACCTAAGTGTTTAAGATGTGTTAGGGAGATTTCATGACCGAGGAAGTGTTAAGAAACCTTAGGAGTTGTTTTGATGAAAAAGAATGAGTTCAAGATGTTCTAGTGAACTAGGGTGACTTAGGTATGTCTAGGAGGAACTAGGGGTTACAATGGTGAATTTTAGGCACCGAGACCTTGATAAAAAGAAGTTAGGAAACTTTAGTAGGTTTGATGTGAATGAGTGTAAAACTTTGAGATGATTTAGGTAGAAACTAGAGTTTAGAATTTAAGGAAGGCTTGGAAATTGTAATAGGGGTGGAAAGTAGTGTATATGGTGTGGTCAAGTTCTTAAGGAGGGAACTTTTGGCTAGTAGAAGTTCTAGGTGAAAGGGATGTTGAAATGTGAAAGAAATAAGTGTTAAGTGTTGGTAGTTGTTGTAAGAATTGAGTAAAGGATTGGAATGATCTTTGGAGGTTGTTTTAATGAGTTTGGAGGATGATTTAAGGTGAGTTTAAGGGTCTAAATGATGTTAGAACACATTAGGAGGCTTGAGGAAAAAGTTGGAGAGGATTGCACAATTTTAGGGCTTGTTCTGGACTGGTCCGACCCAGTTGGTTGGATCGGACATGGGTCGGACGTCCTCTGTTAAGTCACCCGTAATTGTTCTGGAGTGGTCCGACCCAGAGGACTTGGGTCGGACAGGGTGAGTCTTAGAAGAGGGAAAGTTTCTGGAAAGGTCCGACCCAGGGGGCTTGGGTCGGATGTGGGTCGGACGAAGTAGAATTTTTCAATCCGAGAGTTGCTGGAATGGGCCGACCCAGTTAGTTGGGTCGGACGACCCTTAACACTTAAAAAAAAATTTAATGATGCATGATGGTGTTAATAGTACACCATTAAGAGGGCAATGATGATTAGAAACCTAAAGACCTAAGGGGATTAAGTTAAGTATAAGTTCATAAGTTTAAGGTTAGTTGCAAGGTTAAGTTATAAGACTTAAGAAGTGTTAATTGGGGACCACTAAGGGTTAAATAAGTTTTAAATAAGTTAAGCAATGTATAGATACTTAATCATCTAAGTTGGATGGATATTTTAGGACTTGAAAGTTGGAAACCGGAGGAGTATTAAACAACCGGGACGATCGACGGTGAACGGTACAATCTTTCTTGTGACCTGCTTGCTAACGAGGTGTCCCTCGGCTTGTGTGCTATCTGTTTAATTGCTATGACTAAGACAAGATAAAGCATGCAACCGGTTATATTTGTTCTCGTTGTGAATGTGTTTTCTTTACACTAACCCACGAGACTGAGATCGTTACTAACCAAGTTTAGTACTTACTGAGTTGGAATAAGAGTTAAGTATTGGTGATGTTGGTTAACCCGTTAAGGTTTAACTAACACTGGTGTTTAAGATTTTACTAACTGGAACTTGAGTGAGGAAACCCGGGACTGACTCCTCATGCATGCTGAAAGGGGGACGGTATCTGAATCAGATCCCCTCCGCTTAAGGACTTGTCTTCGGACTTGTTGCCTAGGGCCGGTTGCCGGCTCAGCTACGCTGGACTCCCGTCCAAGGTAGGTGGCATTAAGATGGTGCGGTAGGATCACCTAAATCCTAGGTTTGAGATTAAGCTACAACCATTTCCTTTCTGGAACGGTTTGTATACTGAGATTAAGATAAGGTTAAGACTGAGGTAAGATAAGGAACTGAGGTTAAGGAAATCAGGACTAAGGAGGGGGTTACTAACCCGCTTGATAAGGGAACGCTTGTGTCGTTTGTGTGTGAACTATGTATGTTCATCTGTGGATTGTTGTTTATTGCACTTCATATCATGCTTGTGTACTTAATCAATTTCCATGCTATCGACAATTAGTCGTCGTAGCCCCGTTGGCTTGGGGGCCATGAGAGGGAGTACCAGCATTCGTGCTGACCCCCTTTGGGGGCTGTTTTTACACTTGCAGGTAAGAGGCCCATGAAGACGCACCACGAGAGTAGGAGCGGTTAGACTTAGGATGGGTTGTTCATTTTGAGTACGGGTTGCGCTTGTGCTTCCGTTTGTTTATATTAAAATTGATGTAAGGTTGTGACAATAACTTAGATACTTATACTCGGTGTGTTGGTGGTATTTTGGTTGGTGGTATTTGGGTTGGTGGTATTTTGGTTGGTGGTGTTTGGACGATTGTTTATTTTGGATAAGTGTTGTAATCGATAAGGCCGGTATATTCTAACGATCTGACTGTGGCAAGGTCCAGGTGTTTGTTATTTCTGCTGCGACGAGTTCGATTAAGTGTTATGTTTTGCGATAACCACGATTGGCTTTGGACGGGGTGTTACAGCCGAACTCTTAATAAATGCTAATGTTGTTTGGTTATTAACAACCAGAAAAAAATATAACCCTACTCTCATATATAACCGTAAGACGACTAACACCGTCGAAGAAGCTAAAACCTTCAATGAAAGCTAATGTGGTTCAACTAGTAACAACCACACAATAATAAAAGATGACCCTACCCCACACAACTCTTTGACGACTAAAACTATGGAAAAAGCTACCACTATCAAAATATCATAAAATTATGTATTTTATTTATTTTCATAATGAATCTTAAAACATATGTACATAAAAAAATATAAATTTTAAATTTATCAAAACATATTCATGTTGTATTTTACTTTGAAGAGCTCGAATTATGATGAACAATAGTATAAAATTTATGTTATTTACACTTATATCTAATAAACTACGGCATTTTAGAATTTCACAAAAATATAAAACTAAAATAAGACAAATGTGCACCAGCGCCACCTTCGAAATCGCCATCGGAAAACAGAAGAATACATGTCTGAAAAATAAAAACAGAAGACTAGAATTCTACTAATATATAGTGTAATTTTTATAAACTAGTCATTATCATATCATATTCCATATAGTTATGCGATATATAATATAATGATGGGAAATCTAAAATTCTGGGGCGCACGTAGGTGTCAAATTGGTTCACAAATGCAAGGGTCTGGTTATGGAAACTTATTACCTATGGTCCGATTCGCAACCTCAACCTCTGATTGGGAAAGATCATTTGCTAATTTGTTCTGCTGGCTTTCCACTTTCCAAATCGGTGACGATGAGTGCCACTAGGCCCACTACCGCGGGACATGAATCAATCCCTTGCACGATATTACCAATGCGGGGTCGAGTGTGAAAACGACTGTCGAATCTGTCACGTCATCTTCGAGATTGACTTCTTTTGTTCGACTTAACGTTCTTCGTATCTTAGATACTAAAATCGGTAGGCGACACACTCAGGGTTTATGCTTTCGGTGCAACGAGAAGTGGAGCCAATCTCACCGATGCCGGAACACGGGGCTACAACTTTTGATTATTGAGGGAGGTGAAGGCACATAGGAGGCATTTGAAATTACTTCGGTGGATGAAGTAGAGAATACTTCTCCTACATAGGTGATTAACACTAGTTTGTCTCAATTATCGTTGTTATGGGTGGTGACTAATCATGTGTTATACCCAAAATTTCAACCCCCCCGGAAGAGAGTCTCTACTAATAGGATAGTAGCGAGGGTTCCCGGTTCAATCGGCACATTTCAGAGTACTAGGGACAACTTAGTCATCTCCAGGGCACTTTCGTAATTTTTCAAGGCTCCTAAGCCCCCGATAGGCTTTCTCTCTCCTCCAAATAAGGGTCAAATCAATTCAAAATGCTTTGAAATTTTAACCCATGACAGAGGATGACATTTGAAGCATAATGACGTTGGAATTTTGATTTTTCGAATTTCCAATATTTTTCTAGCAATTTCTGTTTGAATCTGACGAGAAATTGAATTTAAAAATATTCCAATATCCAAAAAAAATCGATTTCACTTTAGAAAATTCAGAAATATCATCCTTTACCCATGGGTAAAATTTCATAATCAAATTCCTTTTGGAAGCCCTTGAGCTAAAACGTCGGTAAATCACGGTTTTTACCGGATTTTTCTATCTTTAAGGAAGCCTATATAAGGAACCTTATCCCATGATCAAATGGGAACCTCAAGAACCCTAGACCCTCAAACAAGGCAGCCGTCTCTTTCTCTTCACGTTTTTACACATCCAAGCACCAAAATCACATCAAAAATCCCCCGAAATCACCATCTAAACACATTTTTCAGCTCCCAACACATCAACAATCATCAAACATCAACCAAACCACCTCCAAAACGTGAAGAAAACCTTCAACAATCAACAACCAGAAGCTCGGGTCGAACTCAATCCGGAACCGGCACCATCGGAGCCTCCGAAGAATCCTGACGTGAAGAATCCTCCTGAATTCGAAGGTAAAACAGGTTGCAATTCTACTTTTCTAACTCTCCACGACCTTATTAACTCTCTGTCAAATTTTGGGTTCAAACTAACCTTTTTACGCTTCTGTATTGCTAATTACTTTTGTTTCTTCCTTGTTACTTGTTCGTCAAGTTTCATACATAATTCGACTTCAAACTATGATCTTTCGATTACTAACATATTGCACATCTTTCAGGCTACACGTGCTAAATTTTGAGCCGAAAACACCTTCGGGAACCACCATAAAACCCCCGTCCGTGGGTTGTCCGGGACCTCGGACCAATGGTCCGGGACCACGGACGGTGGTTGTCCGTGGCCACGGACACCCACGGACGGCGGCGGGATTTTAAAATTCTAAAAATTTAGGTTTTGCTAAACTATGTCCGGGCCCAGGACATCCTGTCCGTCCCGGACTTTGGCCCGGACTTTTCAAATTTTGTTTTCTGTTTAATTCGACTTTTATTTTCACATAGGTTAACTAGGGTCCGTGGTTACGGACATTAGGTCCGTGGCTACGGACGGAAACAAAATTTGACCTAATTCTTCCTCTGAAACCCTAGTTTAGGTAACTTTCAATTTCACTATAATTTTCTGTCAAAAAACGTCAAAAAATAAAAAAAAACAGAAGCACGCACCTAGGTTAAAAAAAACAACTTTGTAGAAAGCCGTAATTAAACTAAGTAGAGGAAAAACGACCTAGGAAGGGTAATGAATGTAATTTGAACCCTAATTAAGTCAAATATCAAACCCCCGAACCCGAACTCTCCTTTCCTAATTTGATCTAGGTAAAAATTAGGTGGCGACTCACAATAGGTTCCAGTGAGCTAGCTTTGGTTTTAATAATTATTGTTATATGACATAGTTATTAACCTTAGGTTATAAGTGGACCTAAAACCCGACTGGATCCGAATCAACTTAATCAACATAGGATAGGGTTTAAAATCGAGGCTCACAGACTAGCGACTCTGCTGGGGACAAACTCTTATTAATAACTTGTTTAATTTTAAGAAAGAGGGCTTAACTCGAAAATGTTTATTCATGGCTTATTATATTGTTTGTTTACTTTCGTGCGCGCTTTAATTTCTGTACCTTTGCATCATATGAGAGCGAGGGTCCACGCAAACCAACTTCCCGGGACCCGTTTGAGGGTCCCCTGTCAGGGACTCACACCTTTTAGTGATGCGAATAAGCGGGGGAAAAGAGGAGGGTGTCGTCTCACCAACACCCCCTTAATACCTGGGCCTTAGCCCCAAGCGTTTTCTTGGCAGTGTCCTTACCTAGCCCATTGTTTGGTTAGTCAAAGACCCGGCCGTAGACGCACACTTCAGGTGATGTGAAAAAGTGGGGAAGCCAAAGAGAATAGCGTGCAAGCCTATTCCTTTGTGGTGACCTGGGCCCAAGCCCCAAGCACCTCTCCGGATCGATCCATACCCAGATTGATTTAACCGTCAAGTGAGGACATGTTGAATTGAGTGGGCCTTGTTTGCTTGTGGATCGTCCACTACCCAGCAGAAATTGATAGGAGTTTCCCCTGCATCAACTTAGCCCAACCCGAATTGGCAGCTCTATTGTTTAAGGCCCAAAGGCCCTGTTTGATTTAATTTGTGAATCATTTGGGCTTCAGCCCAAAAGTTTAGACTTAGGTGATTTATCTTTTTCGGCCCAATTCAAATTATCAATTTAGTTCTAGGCCCATGAAATACAAATCCACCTAAAGCAATCCATAAAAATCCATCAGGCCTTTCCATTTTAAGGCCTATTCTAGTCCAGGAAGACTTCTCACTCGGGTTTTGACCCACGATCCTAGACATGGGTATCATCTTTAGGCCCAATCATAATTACTCGGCCCAAATTCCAATTCACGTATAGAACATGGTTTAGAAATCACTTCGGCCCTTGCGCTTCACTTCTAGCCCAAACACATTCTGGCCCAAGCGCCCAATTCTCAGAACATTTCAGCCTGGGCACCAGTTCACAGCTTATGAATCATTCTGGCCCATGTGCCTCTCTTCCAATTCATTTCGGGTCTCAGTGCTTACCCACAATCTTCAAAACATTCCAGCTCATATGCTTTTCTTGCAGCCCAAACAAGTTTTAGCCTAAAAATTCTTTGCGGCCCAGAAATTTAGCTCAGGTCACTTTTGTTTTCCAACAGATATGCCCAAATCTCAAGTATGGCAGAGGGAGGAAATCCAATCAACATGGATGCCCAGTTAGCTGAAGAATTCAATGAGATGCTGAAAAAGATTGAGCGCATGGAGAGGGCCACCAAGCCAGCCGGTTTTGACTACTTCTCCATTGGATTATATCCCAAGGTTGATCTTCCTCCAAAGTTGAAATTGCCAACACTTCCTCTATACAAAGGTTCCTCCGACCCACAGCTTCATTTGGCAATGTTCGACAGAGAAATGTCCATTCTTTCGCTGAGCGACATACAGAAGGCCAAGGTATTCGCCCGCTATCTTGATGAAACTCCTCAGCATTGGTACATAACTCAAAGGATAAATACCAAGACCTACGAGGAGGTATGTGAAGCTTTTCTGCGTCATTTTGAGTACACTAGAAGTTTTAGAGTCACCAGGGCTGATCTTGCAAGCACACAACAAACAGAAGGTGAATCAATGTCTGATTTTGTTAAACGTTTGAGGATGAAGGCAGCCGCAATGCTCACACAGATGGACGAACAAGAGCAAATCCGAATGGTAATCAAAATATGCAGAAGCAATACAGTGACAAGCTAAAATTCACATACTTTCCTAGCTTCAACATGCTGATGGGACAAGTTGATGTTCTAGAAGAAATGATTCACCAGGAGGAGTTAAAACTTGGGAACTCAAAAAACACCAGGAATGGCTCGAGGACAACAGCCTGTATCCAAAGTGGCACCCGAAAGAGAACTAGGCAGCATGAGGTAAACACCGTTCGACAGATAAAAGGACCAGGACAAATCGTCGGGGCAATGGAATCATCCCGAAAGAGCTCCCGTCAGAGAGAGTTCACAAACATCGGTCAACCATTGAGCCAGGCTTTTGAAAGACTCCAGGAACGAAACATGCTGCAACCTCTCACCCCTCAACAAAGGGACCCTCAAAAAGGAAGGGATCTGAACCAGTATTGTCAGTATCACCAACTTCCCGGTCATGACACCGACAACTGCAAAATTCTGAAGCAGCACATCCAAGATCTTATCAGTCAAGGTCTTCAACTCCCCGAGTAGGAATCCCATGTCAAGCACCATCAGAGAATGCTATCTTCAAGTGTTTTCTCATTTTTATGTTTTTCCAATGTTTATAGTAGTTAGTTTCCTTTATCATTTTCGGTAGTTTCTCTAAGTCTGTAATTTCCAACATTATCTCATGATTCATAAATAAAATCATAGTTCCATTTTCACAATTCCTGTACAAACCATTTTTCATTCATCGAAAAATGAAAAAACAAAATGCTTTTCAGGGAAAAGGATCACGGAGTAATCATTTCCCGACTATGGAATAGAACGATTTATCTCTTGTTTCTAAAAGTTGAACATGCCAAGCTAAGCATCACAACTCACCCCAAAACTTCCAAAACAACCTACGAAGCGGTTCCAAATCCACATCTTTCAAATTGTTGTCATAAACCCCAAATCAATACTGGGGGCAATCTGAGTTGAAGTTCGTCATCTTTCATCTTTCATTTAAATGTGCGAATGAGTTTCCAAGTGAAAATCTCGCGAGAGTGTCTTGAGTGGAAAAACCATGAGCGAACGAGCGTGTCATTTTTACACGACTCCGGTGAGACCACATTCAAAGGTGAGGTAAATGGCATAACTCCAACCGAAGGAGATAATTTGTAAATTTACTCTTAGAACTGCGAAAAGTAACAAAGAGCGGATACACAACTATCAGGAATGACGAAGCACCTAGGTACAGCACCACATAGACAAAAGCTTGTGAACCTTGACATTAAACCCTAGGCACCCCCGCTGAGCCTTCCATATATCCCTTTTCGATATTATGAACTCCACAAAAATGACCCAGCCAATGATGAATGTCCAGCCCGGTGACCAAAGGAAGCAAGGAGCCAGATTCTCGGATAATGTTTTCATCAATCCAAAGAAGCAACGCCGCTATCAGCATGACGAAGCAATCCGAAAATGGTCCCAGAGTGACACAGGATCCAAAGAGCTCACATCAAAACAGCTCTCGAAGCCCAAAACCGGAAAACACAAGAACCCCGAAGGCAAAGTCAAGAAAGGATAAAATAAGGAGGCAAAGCCGAAGTGCCTCGAGAAAATCCGAATGACAAAAAGAGGAATGGTGTAAAGGACGACTTCAAAAGTCCACATCCATAAGCTCGAAAGTAACGTCAACATAAAGCAGCTAGATGACTTCAAGACAAGGAAGATGATTCCGAGAAAAGAAGCAAGATGCAACTTTGGTCACCCCTTTTAACTCCACATACCTTAAATATCCCTCCATGGTCCCGTTGTCTTTCATCACACCCCATGGCCATGTTATAAGCTTTAAAGACTTCCGACTTGGTAGTTGTGTATCCAATCATGTGAAAGTAATAGATCAAATGCGTAAATCCATCAAA
Organism: Limonium bicolor; assembly: GCA_023374045.1. Classification (NCBI taxonomy): domain Eukaryota; kingdom Viridiplantae; phylum Streptophyta; class Magnoliopsida; order Caryophyllales; family Plumbaginaceae; genus Limonium; species Limonium bicolor. The sequence continues at coordinate 27,345,867 of CM041782.1, forward strand.
TGTCAAATTCAATGGTCTAAAAGTTATGACCATGAGCGAGAAATGAGTGCAAACACCAAACACATCGTGAGTAGGTTAGGAAGCACCACATCAATGCATAAGCCTTGACCCTGTGAGGATGAGACTTATTTGCACGCTTAATCAAAGAAAATACTGGGGGCAATCGATCGGAACGATCGATTGCCATGAACCCTAGCTCAGTTTGTCCTAAGGAACAATACTGGGGGCAATCGTTGGTTCCAACAATTGCCATGACAACACCAATTGAAACCCAAAGCTTGAGCACCACCATCCCACCACAGGCACACATAAGCCCTTACCTCCACACCAAACACCTTAGGCCCACATAAGCCCTTACCGCCACACCAAACACCTCAGGCCCACATAAGCCCTTACTCCACACAAATGCCACTTCACCACACAGGCTCACGTAAGCCCTTACCTTCACATCACACATCACAAGCACATATATGCCCTGATCACCACTCAAAAGATCTCTGCATCAAACACCACACCCCGCCGGTAGCATGTTCATCTCCTAGGAGGTAAATTACAAGTCTGAAATCTTTAGTCAGGAAATGATAATTTCACTTTCCTTTTCAGTAAACAGAATTTTCTTCAAACACTGCCACGTTTGGCACCTTTGTTAGCAATTTCTTGTCTTGAACAATTCTTCTTCAAACATCGCCATGTTTGGCATATTCCTAGCAATTTCTTGCTTTCAACAAATCTGCATTATCGCCATGTTTGACATATTCTTAGCAATTTCTTGCTTTCAACCAACCTACATCATCGCCATGTTTGGCATGTTCCTAGCAATTACTTGCTTTCGACAAATTTGCATCATTAGCATATCATCCCCATATCATCATCACCTTTCAACTCCAGGTTCCCGACACCCTATAATGCTCGGTGTATTCCATTCAAACTTTAGGTTCCCGACACCTTATAATGCTCGGCGTATTCCATTTAATCTCAGGTTCCCGACACCTTATAATGCTCGGTGTATTCCATTCAATCTCAGGTTCCCGACACCTTATAATGCTTGGCGTAATCCATTCAACTTCAGGTTCCCGACACCTTATAATGCTCGGTGTATTCCATTCAATCTCAGGTTCCCGACACCTTATAATGCTCGGCGTATTCCATTCAATCTCAGGTTCCCGACACCTTATAATGCTCGGCGTATTCCATTCAATCTCAGGTTCTCGACACCTTATAATGCTCGGCGTATTCCATTCAACTTCAGGTTCCCGACACCTTAGAATGCTCGGCGTACTTCATTTCTTTTAAGGTAGTCAACGCCTTAGAATAGCTTGACATCATTTCATTCATTATAGGTAGTCAACGCCTTAGAATCGCTTGACATCCCTTCCACTTTACTCATAGGTAGTGAGCGCCTTAGAATAGCTCGACACAACTTGACGGATTTCAATTGCACGTGGGGTCTTTTAAGATCCAAAATTTTGGGGTATCACTCAAGCATCAACTAGCCTTTTCATTTCCATTACAAAGTCTAGTTGACGGGGGGCAATCTGTTATACCCAAAATTTCAACCCCCCCGGAAGAGAGTCTCTACTAATAGGATAGTAGCGAGGGTTCCCGGTTCAATCGGCACATTTCAGAGTACTAGGGACAACTTAGTCATCTCCAGGGCACTTTCGTAATTTTTCAAGGCTCCTAGGCCCCCGATAGGCTTTCTCTTTCCTCCAAATAAGGGTCAAATCAATTCAAAATGCTTTGAAATTTTAACCCATGATAGAGGATGACATTTGAAGTATAATGGCGTTGGAATTTTGATTTTTCGAATTTCCAATATTTTTCTAGCAATTTCCGATTGAATCTGACGAGAAATTGAATTTAAAAATATTCCAATATAAAAAAAAATCGATTTCACTTTAGAAAATTTAGAAATATCATCCTTTACTCATGGGTAAAATTTCATAATCAAATTCCTTTTGGAAGCCCTTGAGCTAAAACGTCGGTAAATCTCAGTTTTTACCGGATTTTTCTATCTTTAAGGAAGCCTATATAAGGAACCTTATCCTATGATAAAATGAGAACCTCAAGAACCCTAGACCCTCAAACAAGGCAGCCGTCTCTTTCTCTTCACGTTTTTACACATCCAAGCACCAAAATCACATCAAAAATCCCCCGAAATCACCATCTAAACACATTTTTCAACTCCCAACACATCAACAATCATCAAACACCAACCAAACCACCTCCAAAACGTGAAGAACACCTTCAACAATCAACAACCAGAAGCTCGGGTCGAACTCAATCCGGAACCGGCACCATCGGAGCCTCCGAAGAATCCCGACGTGAAGAATCCTCCTGAATTCGAAGGTAAAACAGGTTACAATTCTACTTTTCTAACTCTCCACGACCTTATTAACTCTCTGTCAAATTTTGGGTTCAAACTAACCTTTTTACGCTTCTGTATTGCTAATTACTTTTGTTTCTGCCTTGTTACTTGTTTGTCAAGTTTCTTACATAATTCGACTTCAAACTGTGATCTTTCGATTACTAACATATTGCACATCTTTCAGGCTACACGTGCATAAATTTTGAGCCAAAAAAACCTTCGGGAACCACCATAAAACCCCCGTCCGTGGGTTGTCCGGGACCTCGGACCTATGGTCCGGGACCACGGACGGGTTGTCCGTGGCCACGGACACCTACGGACGGCGGCGGGATTTTAAAAGTCTAAAAATTTAGGTTTTGCTAAACTATGTCCGGGCCCACGGACATCCTGTCCGTGGCCCCGGACTTTTCAAATTTTTGTTTTCTGTTTAATTCGACTTTTATTTTCACATAGGTTAACTAGGGTCCGTGGTTACGGACATTAGGTCCGTGGCTACGGACGGAAACAAAATTTGACCTAATTCTGCCTCTGAAACCCTAGTTTAGGTAACTTTCAATTTCACTTTAATTTTCTGTCAAAAAACGTCAAAAAATAAAAAAAACAGAAGCGCGCACCTAGGTTAAAAAAACAACTTTGTAGAAAGCCGTAATTAAACTAAGTAGAGGAAAAACGACCTAGGAAGGGTAATGAAAGTAATTTGAACCCTAATTAAGTCGAATATCAAGCCCCCGAACCCGAACTCTCCTTTCCTAATTTGATCTAGGTAAAAATTAGGTGGCGACTCACAATAGGTTCCAGTGAGCTAGCTTAGGTTTTAATAATTATTGTTATATGACATAGTTATTAACCTTAGGTTATAAGTGGACCTAAAACCCGACTGGATCCCAATCAACTTAATCAACATAGGATAGGGTTTAAAATCGAGGCTCACACCATGCGATGAAGCTGGAGGGGGAGCTTGAGGGGAAGCCAATTCTCATACTATTGATAGTGGCACTACACACTGTTTATCAGTGATTATTTGGTTAGCAATCTTTCTTTACAGTTAGTAGATTCGCATTCATTTGAGGCGACAAGTGGTAGTGGTGCCACAATTTACCGAAGAGGTATTTGCAAGAATCTGAGATATCACAAGCAAGGTGCTGATTTCGTTGTGGACTTCCTCCCTTTTGGCTTATCTGGTGTAGATGTGATATTGAGAATGAATTAGCTTGAGCACTTAAGTGATACGTGCCCTAACTGGGGAAGATGAACAACTAAATTTTGCTGGAATAGATTGATGTTTCACTTGAGTGGTGATCCAGCTTACTACTTCTCTAAGATTGGGGTTAATGTTGGTAATATAAGAATGTGGAGAAATAAGAAGAGGAAGAATAATACGTAACTCTTGTATTTGATTTCTATCTTAGACTAATGAAACTAAACTAGTAATAAAAAAAATATTAACAACCTCATAACTAATTTTCTAAATAAATCTAAATAATAATTATTATTTTCAAATCATTAAAACTAACACTTTCCTTTGATTTGAATTCTCTAAAACAAACTATGAAAAGAAATCTTAACAACTTAAATAAAAATAGTTGAAGCACATCTCTTCAATCTTCAAATCTTCCACGGAGCACTTCTCTTCAAAATCCGGATGCACTTCTCATCTTCTTCTAATATTATGGTGCACATCTCAATATCAATCTATCCCAAGATCACATAACTCCTTACCTCTAAAACAATTTTTCTTCTACAAACTGAGCCATCTCAGCTTCTTTGTTACTTGTCTGAGCATCTAACCTGCAATACTTTTGAACATGACCAAATCTTTTGCACTTATAACACTGTGTTTTTCCTTTGTACCTAAAATCATCTTCTTCATGGCCAAATTTTTTACAATTATTACACTGTAAAAATTTGCCTTTTCCTTTAAATTTTGAACACTTAACCATAAAGGTGGCATCAACATTGTCTTCATTTCCTTATCCTCTCATCATCCTTCATTGATCAACTGCTTCAAGCGCAGTGATCAATTCTGCAAAATGTTTGTGGACAAATCCTTTGAATCTTCAAGAGATGAAATTTTGGATTCATACCTATCAGGAAGTGTGACTAGAAGTTTCTTCACAAGTCTTTGAGGCGGAAATGGTTCCCCAAGAAGTTTAATTTGGTTGGAAATCGATAAAATTCGATTTCTATACTCCTTAACATTCTCATATTTGTTCATTCTGACCATCTCAAATTCTCTTTTAAGATTCAGAATTTGCGTCAATTTGGTTTGACTATTATCTTCAAATTCTTCATGGAGCATCTCTCATGCTTCTTTTGCAGATTTATAAGCCTTATGCTTGTGAAAACTTCTTCAGACATTGCCAAATGTATGCAAGATAACGTCTTTGGAATCTTCATCATTTCTTCTTCATATCTTTTCGTCTGAGTAGTTAACGGATTTGATGGCAGAGGAGTAGACTTAAAATTTGTTTCCACGACTTCCCACATATTGGAAGGTCGTAGATATGAATCCATTCAAATGGCCCATGAATCATAATTTTTACCACTAAAAATTGGAATAGGAATATTAAAATTTGATGTCATCACTCAAACTTAAAACACTTTCACACATTGCTTTCGCTCAATAAAACCTAAAAATTTACAACAATAAAGAGAAGCATATGACAACTTTTTTTTACCTCAGCAATCAGAAAGAAATATGCATTGATTTCTTCCCTCTATCTGGCTCTTGATACCATGTTGGTAATATAACAATGTGGACAAATAAGTAGAGGAAGAATAATACGTAACTCTTGTATTTGGTTCTGATAGGAATACAATCCTTTTATAGACTAATGAAACTAAACTCGTAACTAAAATATATCTTAACAACCCCGTAACTTCCTCCTGTGAAAACTATTCTTTTGAATAAAACTAAATAATAATTATTATTTTGAAATCATTAAAACTAAAAGTTAAGAGTCCGGTTAAGACTTCTTGTGAGTACGGTAGTGGGTGGATTTTAAGCTTGGCTACTGCAAAGAGGATGTAGATTTGTCTTGTGTTGGTGAAATTCATGATTCCTTACAGTAGGTGATTTCTCGATACAAAGAGTTGTATTCCCATCTTTCCTCTGCCTCCGGATTGTTTCCACAACCATAAAATCCTTCTCAAGTCTGGTTCTATTCCCCCGAATGTTCTTCCCTACAGATACCTATACTAAAAAAAAATCAAATTGCACGCATCGTCCAGGGTATGCTTCTGGATTTATTCACCCCAACTCCAGTGAATTCTCAAGCCATGTTTTGTGGTTTAAAAAGTAGAATGCGGAGTGGAGATCGTGTGCTGATTACAAAGGGTTTAATGACATAACAGTCCCGGACAAATTATCTTTGCCCATGATTGATGAATTGTTGGATGAAATCCATGGTGCCATAGTGTTTTCCAAGTTGGCACTTAAATCAGGATATCACCAAATACAAGTTCAGGAGGAGGATATCACTAAGACTGCTTTTCGCACGTATGCGGGGAAATATTAATTCTTAGTGATGCCATATAGGTTGAAATACGTTCCTACATCTTTTTAGGCATGAGAAAGCATATCAAGAAGTTTGTTGTCTCTTGTGACATTTGTTAGTGGATGAAATACAACACTTTATCTTCCACAGGTTTGTTGTAGTGTCTGTCCATTCCTAAACGTGTGTGGGAAGATATAAGCATGGATTTTACCTAAGGTGCAAGGTATTAACACAATTTTTGTTATGGTGGATTAGCTGAAATACCCCTAACCTTAAAAACTTAATTAAATGATCTATTAATGATCTAAGATGGTTAATAAACATCTAAATACCATTGGGGAACAATCTAAGATCTCAACAAGGCAAAACGTGCCTTAAGATCGGTAAAGCCAAAAATGTGCTTTAAGACACCATAGAGATTGTATGACCTCAAATAGGATCCAAAGTGGATTACTAAGTATTATAATGAAGTAATGAACATTATAAAACCGTTCTCAAAGGAAACCAAGCTCTAAAACATGTTCTAACACAAAATGTGCTTTAAAATTCCTTAATGCCTGTTTTTGAGAAAATTGACTTTCTGAGTGGGTTTTGAGTGGTGTTAGGCATTGGATTAGACCTTGTTATACTAATGTACTATAATGTACCACATTAGAAGGTCTAAATCCAAGATTTCAAAAAAATCAGAAATATGGCACTCATTGTGAATAGTAATCCAAATAGTGCATTTTTAAGCAAAATTGACTAAGTATAGTCAATGGTCAATGAATGACTCATCTATATCCTTATGAGGTCGGCAGCATGGATCAAGGAGGACAGCACATCCCACTTTAATACAAAATATCTAGCTAATTTGGTGAATCACCATATACTATTCCATTTCTTACTTTTCATTCATTAAAACTCATTTTCTTTCTTTCTCTTTCCTCTTGTCCCATTCCAGCCGAGCCATCAGCATTTCCAAACCCTCTCAAGCTGTGTTCTTGAGTATTCAAGGCAAATCAATCCCATTTGCACCTAAGGTAATGGTTTAAGGCATATTTTAGCTCTTTTTCTTCATCTCTTCCTTACCTACACTTGGAGCTCATGATCTATCACTTTCCATGGCTCATTCTCAGTGTATTAAACCTTGAACAACAATAATTCACTGCTGAAGCAAGTTTTGGGACCAAGGTTTCCAAAATTTACATTATAAGGTAAAAACATACCTTAAGGATTTCTATTCTCCATCCGGTTTTCTTCTTCTGATTTCTATGCGTTTATTCACTCATAATCTTCATATTTACATGTTAATTCAGTTGGTTAACCATTTGGAGCAAGGGTGGCCGAAAATCAAAGGAAATATCATTCTTTAAGGCATTTTGCCAAGGCAAAACCTATTACCATAGCAGATTGTTGTTGTCAATCTATTCCCCATGTATTTATGGTGAATTCAACACCATGTGGTGTGTTTAATTCAGGCCGAAACCCTTTGGAGACTACCTTGCATTTTAAGGTGATTTTTGCCTTAAATCTTACATTAATTGTTCATTATGGTTAAGCTCATGCTTGGAGTATAACCATATCTTATTTTGGTGTATTAAACATGTCTAAATGATGTGGTGATTTTTCCTTCAAGCTGCCGAGTTGTTACTAAGGATAAACCAAGGAATAAAGACCTTAAACTTATGATTTTATGATTTTTAAGCACATATATTATATGTGCCGAGAGTGGAGTTGTTAATATGGGTGATTTTAACCTAAGTATGGAAAAAAAATGACTAAGTTAAATTAAGCTAGTCATTTAAGTGATTTAATTAACATAATGGTCAAATTATGACATTATGTGGAAAAATAATTAAGCTACAGCAAGGCCGAGAGCTTATAGTATAATTTGAGCTATTTTATGTGTAATTTTATGTTATAAAGCAAAGTTGTAATAAGTCCATGTCATTAGGCCATTTTAATTTAAGTTTAAAGCATATTTAACTTAATTTATGCTTATATAGTTAAGTTTGGGGTCAAACGGTAATTACTTGTAAATATTAAAGTCGTGGGCTTAATTTAGAGGAATTTAGGGTTTTTAAATGAATTTAATAAAAATTATAACATTTTATAAAGTTTTGGGTCAAAATTGTAAAAATAGAAAAGTATAGGGTAAGATTGGTAATTACCGAGAGTTTGGGTCCAATTTGGCATTAGAAGTCAAAGTTGACTATATAGGAGACTTTGACCAAGTTTGGAGAATTTAAGAAGTTAAAATACTACCTTATAATAAGATAGTTATTAAATTGTAAAAGATTTATAAGAGATGGGGTGATATTGTTATTTCCGAAACTTTGGGGTACTAAATGGAGTTTAGTACAGACCTTAGGTTATTAGGAATTTTTAGAAGTTTATTTGGCAAAATTTGGAGTTAAAATGAATTATATAAGTATAATATATGATATTTCATGACATTGTTACAAATGGGTAACATATGGGTAAAAACCGAGAATTATAGAAAGTATAAGGTTAGGAATGACATTTATAACCTTTTGGTATAGTTTGATGATTTTTGGAGTTATATATAAGGTTTTATTAAGATATATGTATAATATATAGTTATAATGACATTAGAAAACTATATGTTATAAAATGGGGAGATTTGGTAATAATATAAATTTAGGTGGTAGGAATTTAATTAAAACAGACCCTAGGGTCTGTTCGGTAATTATAACCATTTAAGACTATAGGTTATAATTATATTAAGGTTTAAAGATTATAATATAATGTATATATTATAAGTGTAACAATGAAATATAATTTGGGGTTGATTTGTAATTTATGGAAGTATAGTGGGAGATTATAAAAACCGAGAGTTTAATGGCTATTTGGTAATATATAACAATTTATAACTATAGGTTATAATTGTTTTAATGACATAAATGTCATAATATATGTTATATAACTATAATATAACATTATATAAAATATGTGGTGGATTTTGTAAATAATTAAGAAAAATGGGTGCTCTTCGGTAATATGAACATTTTTGAATAAAAAAATTTATAATATGGTTTTAATGTTATAAAGGGTGTAACATTTATAATATAAGAAATATTTATTAAAAGAGAATGAATATATTATAAAGACTTACCATATAATAAATAGTCCCATAATACATATATATGAATAAATATATGTTATGGTGTGGAGAATATAATATGGTTCAATAACCATATATTATCATAATTAAAAATTATATAAGATAAAGAGAAAAGAATTCTAAACATTAGATATGGAAATTCTAATGTTATGAGTTTACATGGAATAATAAGGATTTATATAATTCAAAGTATTTTTACATATGAATTATACTACATTAAACTTGGAAAAACAAACCTTAGGAAAATAAATACTAAAGTGAAATGTATAATATATGATTAAGAATTATACATGCAATATAGAAACAAACTATATAATATACAAGGGTATATTGAATTACATGCGATAACCAAAGTTCAAACTTTAAGTATATTAATATACGAGACGAGACTACGCATGTAATATAACGTTTTTCCAATCCCGAGTTAAAGCCGAAAACCCGACAAACGTTGACAGTTAATAACGGGGGATTAACCGGGAAGTGTTAGTGACGGTACGGGGTACCGTAGAGTTATGTCGTTATACGGGATTCTAATCAGTAGTGTTATGTATTATTAGACTGTTAGAGACGACACGGGGAGCATCGGATCTAGCTGATTCCATACCACAAACCATTTTTATTTCAGGAGACTAGCTGGAGGGTCGACGCGGGGCGCGACAGTGTATTTACTTTTGGTTAGACTTGGTACGGATTGAGACTACAGTTATTTTGGACTCGGGTTTTGTAAACCGAGGTGTATATTTGGTTAGACGCTCACGTGTACGGTTTTGTATAAGACGGTTGTTATTGTATATATTCTAGTTTTATTTTAAGCACTGCTATCTATCTCTTGTGGTCATTGCGGGAATACGTTTCGTATGTTGATTATCATATAACTCGTTATCACCCGTATGGGCGAGTAATAACAGTGACACCATTAGAACGGCAGTCTGTTATTTACCGCTGCGATTTACTTACTAAGTACGACGTTTATACTATGATTAGGAGCCGGATTAGTAGGGGTGTTACATTAGCTTTCTAAATATGTGCACTTCTTCCCTCTGAAACATCCTTTTACTACAAAGGGTGTGGCTGTAATTTTTGCTACAAACTTCATGGATTTCCAAAGACAATTATTTTAGACCGCGGCCTGATTTTCATTAGTCAGTTTTGGAAGGAGATATTTCATTTCGCTGGAACTACTTTTGCCTTAGTGAAATATCACTAAGAATTATTAAATCAATGAAGGCCTAACTATATAAGGCTAACATGTTCCAATGATGGATTCAGTAAATATTTACACGAATTAAGGTTCAAGGAACCCCAATTATATTTATGTAAATATATATATATATATATATATATATATATAAATATATATATATAGTCTAAAAATGGCTATTAAACCTCACATGCAATAATAAAATTAAGGGGTACATTTATAAAGAGAGAATTAAACAATAAAAATCGGTGTAACATGTAATATATTATTACATGAAATGATAGCACTAGTTATAATACGGAAGATTGAGAGTGTTTATTTAACAAACAAACATGAGCATTTTAATGGCTCAAAATAATGGTTTCTCTACTATTCTCTGTATATTTTTGTTTTTTTATTCCTATTATAATCCTAAGTAATAAAAATATACATGTCAACTTCTTTTCATTTGCCCCATTCTTTTCAATTTATGTTCTATTTATATCACCTTCATTTACAATAAAACTATCTTCAAGTTTTCGTCGTAAGAACTTAAACAACAAAAGAGAAACATATACAATCCAGCCTATTTATCTTCTTTTCACTCACGTTACACAAACAAATACCATGAATATACAACACCTCTCTTCATTTTCTTCAACGGGTGACCTGGATCTCTTCATATCCAGCTGTCTCGTCTTCTATTCACTTCTTCATCCTCATCTTTGTCGATGCATCCCAGCGGCAACCGGGGGCTTGGCTTGAGACCTGGTATCACAAGTAATCCAGTTTTTTCTAGATGTATTCATATTGGTGGAAGACTTTTTTTATTATATATGATTAGTTGTTTCAATTATTTGTTAATGATTAGTGTCCAGGAAAAGGAAAAAAGGTATTTTTGTCATAATTTTTTTACTAGTATAGAAGTAATAATTATAGGGAAGTTTAATAGTCACGAGATATTTGGTATATGATTGTAAAGGAAGTTAGTAATTCAACATATTGTTATGTGTAATTGATATACTACTGATTTAGTATTTCAGTGTATACGTTTTGGGAAACTAAAAAGTTATTTCTGACATTAAAAAATTGTTACATGTTTTCCAATATCACCGAAGAAATAATTATGTGATAGTTTAATAGTCACCTGATATCTGGTATATAGGTGTAGAACATGTTAGTGTTTAAAGATATTATTATGAGTACTTGACCTAGTACTAATTTAGTATTTTAGTGTATACGTTTTGAAAACTAAAAAGGCACTTCTGACATAAAAAATTTGCTATATTTAAATTTTTGACGTTTTCCAATATCGTAGAAGTAATAATGATGTGGTCGCTTAATAGTCAAGTGATATCTAGAATATGAGCGTAGAAGACGTTCGTACTTGAATATATTGTAATAAGTACTTGATATACTACTGATTTAGTATTTGAGTGTGTATGTTTTGAGAAACTAAAAATGTATTTTTGTTATAAATTTTTAATATATATACATCTTTTCATGTTTTTCAATGTTGCTGAGTAATAATTATGGGGTAGTTTAATACTTCTCATATCTGGTATATGATTATAAGTGTACATGGTAATTTAAGAGAACTCACTTAGTATTTGAAACGAAGAGTAGTATTATTATTTACCTAGTAAATAAATTTAACACAGACTAGTATTCGAGTAAGGCTTTTTATAGTATACGCATAACAATAGAGTCGGTATTTCTTCATTCTTAGACAATGTTAAAGTTCTTCCATCAGGCATTATCATGCTGGACTTGTCCCATTTGATGTTAATTTAGAACCATTTTCGTGCACTTGGTGGTATAACACGGTCATAGATCGTTAGTAATTGACCAAATTCAGCTTTTTCTAAAGCTTGTTCCTTAAGCAACCTCATAGGTACACTCTTCAATCCCTGGAGTAAATCAATGAAGCGAGCAGTTGAACCTCAACAAGTTGACATAAATGGCTTCGAGTCATTTTCTTGTGCCAACTGTTGTAAAAAAAGAATAGTATATAAAAATAACATTATAATTTGTAACATACATGTAATATTTCTATACTTAATTTGTAAATATTCGTATACTTAACACTACAACATTGGTATACTTGATTTGTTAATACTCTTATACTTAATACTATCACATCCGTATACATAATTTGTAAACATTCGTATACTTTGCGCTATTACATTCGTATACTTAACACTATCACATTTGTATACAAAATTCGTAAATAATCTTATACTTATCACTATGACATTGGTATACTTGATATGTAAATATTCGTATACTTAACACTGTCACATCCATATACTTTATTGGTAAACATTCGTATACTTTGCACTATTACATTGATATAGTTAATCTGTAGTCATCTGTATACTTAACACTTTCAGATCCGTATACTTCACACTATTACGTTTGTATACTTAATTTGCTAGAATTTGAATACTTAACACTATCACATTTGTATACTTAATTTGTAAATATTCATATACTTAACACTATCACTTTGATATACTTGATTTGTAAAAATTCGAATACTTAACACTATTATTTCTGTACACTTAATCTATAAACATTCGTATACCTCGCACTATTACATTCGTATACTTAATATGTAACCATATGTATACTTAACATTATCACATCCGTACACTTCACACTATTACATTCGTATACTTAATTTGCTTGAATTCGAATACTTAACACTATCACATTCGTATACTTAACTCTATCACATTGATATACTTGATTTGTAAAAATTCGAATACTTAACACTGTCACATCCATATACTTGATCTGTAAACATTCATATACCTCGCACTATTACATTCGAATACTTGATTTGTAAACATTTATATACTTACCACTATCACAAATGCGTCTACTAATTCTCTGATCAATCAAACACTATTTTTTTATAGATACCTATGCTTATTATTGTAACACCCCTACTGTATACTTAAACAATAAACCGAAACTGCAGCGGAAATATATAACTTAACGATAACTAAACGAGTTGGTGTTACACGCCGTTAGCCACCCACGTGGCTAACAAGGCAGAATACATACAATCGTATCGGTCTGATGTACAGACTCCCGAGCTAGTACTAAAACCATAAATAACAACAACTTACTCCGAGTTATTAATATTAAACCATCATGTATAAACTGTCAAATCCAAAAATATACCACACGGGAGCACAGGCGCATCCCGGGTCCAACATCCCAAAAACTACCAAAAGTATTTCATAACACCTAAGATCTAGAGCCACTCCGCTTCCTCGATCCTCATCCTGCAAAATAAAATATGGTGCCCCAAAGGGGCTCAGCAACCCATGACCGGTATGGCTAACGTGCATCCCGTTGGCTACCGGGATACACCCAACCAATTGTCATGATAACATGGCATTCATTTTATCACACAACATAAAAACATAGCAATAGACATTGCATAGCAACAACAATATACAACATAACAGGGATGTCTCACTTTAGGAAAACAACTCAACATTAGTTAGTCGACTTGGTAAGCCTAGAAAGTGAACTCACTCTCATGTTAAGCTTGTTACATAACTCGTTAACGTTTTGTTGACCAACGAGTAACTTAACCCAAAGATGTGTTGGATATAGTGATCCAAGAACACCGTACATAATTTCCCCCTAGTCCGATCAATAGTCAGATAGGTAAGCCTTGGTTAATCTTGTGGGTGGTTGTGATCCAAGAAGGAAAAACAACCATAACATAAAGAGAGGCGAATCTGATTCAGATATCAACTCCCATACATACACGTGACCGGAACGACCAGATTCCTCACTCCCCGGTTAACCACTTGTTAGAAGTCCCATTGATTGAACTTGACACATTCAATCGCAAATAAGTGTTTAGGTTGAGTTAGGCACACAAGGGAGATGAGATATAGTTTAACAACACAAACCATAACTAGCTCATACATAGCCGTAGTTAGAACGTTCCTTGGGTCGAAACGTTAAACCGAGTACCGCTCTCTTACGTGTCCAAGTTTTGTTAACTAACGGGTTAGTACGTATTCGAGGTTAACGGTACCAGTACACTCACGTCACAACAATAACAATGACTGTAAACTCGTTTCATGATTTAAGTCTTACAAAGTCATAAACATACAGAAAACAAACAACACACAAGCCGGTGTAAACCGGTAGCAAACAGACTGCAAGAAAACCATACCTTGGTCCCTGCTGCGTTTGTTTTCCACCGCAGGCAACTCCTATACACATTTAGTAATGTTGGTTAATTATTGTACTCGACCTCAATTAACTTATTACTTCACATTTCTAGCTTGTTTTACTTTGACACTTAGTTACAACTTTTCACCCTTTTAATTGTCATTATAACACACATAACATGTCTTAAACAACCTTATAACATCGTTACTTATTAATCACCATCATTAGAAGTCATTTACTAGCCTTAAATAACATTTTTATAGTGGTTTGGGACTTGGTCCTTACCTAAGGTTGGACCAATTCATGGCCTAACTCTCGGACTTATTTAACAGGGTGGTCCGGGACTTTATATGGGACTTAAGTCCCGGACAAATAGTTGCTGCTATTCTCGGGGGTGAATTAAGGGGTGGTCCGATCTTAATACCAGACCTAAGTCCCGGACAATAGTGCAGCATGTATTCTCGGCCATTATTTTAGTGTGGTCCGGGACTTCACCCTCGACCTAAGTCCGACCATGCTACAGATTTTACAATTATGCATTTTTCAAGTCTTGTTATACTTGTTCTCCTCATCCATTGTTTATCCAAACTTCACACATGATCTTAGGCATATTCTAGTACCAAAATAACACCTTAAACTTGTCCAATTCCTTTTTAAACTTATTACCCAATTTTCTCACAAAACTCCTTAACACTTGTAAAATTTTTCCTTAGGTTTCTAAGTGGTAGTTTTATGCCTACAACACCAACTAACCAAAATGTTACCTTATCTACACTACCACTACTCCATAAGCATTATTTCTGCCCAGCACCTCCATTACACAAGCTCCTTCTATTTTTCCTTCAACTCACACTTAAACCTTCACAAGCATAATTTTTTCCCTTGTTCACCAAAATTTCACTCATTGAACACTAAATCCTCCAAGACAATGCCTATACATTTTTAACACCTAAGAACACCTCAATTCCCTTTCTTCCACAAATCTAAGCCTCAACAGTTCCTAGTACAACCTAGGTCACTAAACTTCATTTAACACCTAAACTTCTTGTTTTCTACTCAAATTTTGACATAGCTTTGCTAGCACTTTCTTACACCCAAAATACAAGGTTTTTCACCTTCAAACCACCAAGAACATTTATCCACACAAGAATGTTCTTTACACACAACTAAACATTAAACTACACTACATCACAATATAGTGCACAATTAAATTTCTTGGCACTTAGGCCCTTAAATAACATGGCTCTTAGGCCCTTAAATTGCATAAACCTTAAACATTGAATTTCCCACATAATATTTTCCTTTGACCTGAAAATACACACATCATCACATATGTCTTTAATAACCTCCTTGAGGATAATTTTCTAGCTCATTTACCATTGGCTCCTTAGATGGTTTATTAAGCATTTTAAGGCTCAATTTCCTAAGACACATTAAACCACATTAGGTTAGGTTATTTACCTCTTTTCTTAAAGTTTTCTTGGATTGAAGTTAGCAAGGAACATGATCACTTGTCAACCTTCTATCCATACACACATATAAGGGTAATGAGCTTTAAGATTCATACTTAAACTCATATATAAACCCTAAATTCACATAAGTGTTTTAAAACACAAAAATGGAAATTTACCTTGGAATTGAATGAGAATTGGATTAAGTAGCAAGATAGAACTCCACCTAGCCCTTTGAAGTTTGAAATGGAGCTATGAAAGACCAAGAGAAAACACCATGAATAGGTGATTCTCGGTCACTAACAAAAATAAGAGGAAACTTAAATTTTCTTTGGTTTTCCTTACCTTGAAGCAAAGGAGAACAATGAGGTGTAAAAAGATGAGTTCTTGCTCCTTCAATGGTGATTCTCCATGGCACCGAAATGGAGCTTTTGAAGATTTGAAAAGACAAAGTTGAAGAGCTTGCTCTAACTAAAAGAATGGTGGTCTTGGAATTAATTTTGGAGCATGGAGCTAGGAGTTATTAGCAATTGAAGATGGAGAATGGTATGGGTGCTGTAGCAAAACCGATTTGGAGAATGGAGGAAAGGATGAAGACGGTGGAAAAAAAAGAGAAAAGAAGAGAATGAGGTGAGAGGTTATGTTCGTGAGATATTTAAACATAAAATAAATAGTGAATTTACACTTTATTTCCTTTCTTCCTTATTTGACTAGCTAAGTGTGGTGAGTCACACTTAAAAACTGGCCCCCTTATCCTTCATAGGATATTTGTGGTCTTTTTTGACTATTAAATTGACTTATGTTGACTTAACGCTAAACTAGCACTATTTGGGCACTATTCACAAACTAGTGCAGATAATTGTGAAATTTTTGATTTCCCATTGACTTAGACTTCCTAATATGATACTAAGTAGTACACATGTTGATTAAAGAGTAATGATGGGCATTTAGCCACTCAAAACCCATTTCCAAGACAATTTTTCAAAAATGTGCTTTAAGACTCCTTAAAGCACATTTTGTGTTATAACTTGTTTTAAGCTTGGTTTTCTTTATTAATTGGTTTAACATGTCCTTTAGCATGTTAATAAAGTCTTGGTAAGCCCTTTGGGTCTTAACCAAGGTTATCCCAAGCTTAGAGCATGTTTTTGCTCTAATTGCCTTTATGGCACTTTATTGTGTTTTTTATGGTTTAAATTGTTCACTAATGTTTCTAAGGCACTTTTTGGCCTTAATATACCACATTTTAATATTTAAACAACATATAAAGGTTTGGGGTATTTTAATCTACCCCCCTTAAAAGAACTTTGTCCCTAAAGTTCATAGTTCCCACACATCCTTGAAATTAGAACACGGGGATTACTTGTAAAACAACAATTTCATAACTAACATACTTTACATAACATCGGACTCAAGGTCCTGGTAACATAACATCGTTTAGACTCAAAGGTCTGTAACATAACAACATAGACTATGTATTTCAATACATGTCGTACATCGTACCCTATACACACAAATACTAAGGAGTAAACAACGACGGGTACTTGGCCCTCATTTTATCTTCCAGCTTCCAAGTGGCCTCCTCGACTTCCTGGTTAGACCAGAGGACCTTCACCAGTCGAACAAACTTATGGCGAGTGTCTCGAGTCTTAGTGTCCAGAATCCGTACGGGAGTCTCCACTGATCGCATGGTCGGCTCTAAAGTTAACCTTTCGGGCTGAAGCACATGAGACGGATGAGACATATTATGAGCCTCGATTTTAAACCCTACCCTATGTTGATTAAAGCTGATTAGGATCTAACCAGGTTTTAGGTCCACTTATAACCTAAGATTAATAACCATGTCATACAACAACAATTATTAAAACCTAAGCTAGCTCACTGGAACCTATTATGAGTCTCCACCTAATTTTAACCTAGGGTAAATTAGGAAAGGTAGAGTTCGGGTTCGGGGGCTTGGTATTCGACTTATTTAGGGTTCAAATTACTTTCATTACCCTTCCTAGGTCGTTTTTCCTCTACTTGGTTTATTTACGACTTACTATAAAGTCGTTTTTAACCTTAGTCCGTGCTTCTATTTTTTTTAGCGTTTTTTGGCAGAAAATTAAAGTGAAATTAAAAGCTACCTAAACTAGGGTTTCGGAGGCAGAATTAGGTCAAATTTAAATCACGTCCGTAGCGACGGACCTAATGTCCGAGACCACGGACCCCAGTTGAATTAAATGATTTCGAAAAAAGAACTAAAATAAAAACGCAAACTTGAAAAGTCCGGGGCCACGGACAGGGTGTCCGTGGGCCCGGACATGTATTGACAGAAACCCTAAAATTTAAAAAATTGAAAAATATAAAATCCCGCCACCGTCCGTGGGTGTCTATGCTCACGGACAACCCGTCCGTGGTCCCGGACAATGTGTCTGAGGTCACGGACAGTGGGTTTTTGATGGCTCCCGACGGTGTTTTGAGCTCAAACTTTATGGGTATGTAGCCTGAAAGATTATGAACACGTTAGTAATTGAAATAACTCAATTTGAAATCAAAATTAATACGAAACATAGCAAACAAGTAACAAGGCAGTAGCTAAAACAATTAGTGATACAGAAGCGAAAAAGAGTTAGTTTGAAACCAAATTTTGAGGCAAGACTGATAATACTGAAGGGAGTTAGGAAAGTGGAATTTCTACCTGTTTTACCTTCGGGTTCACAATGATTCCTCACACCGGGATTCGTTGAGTGCTCCGTTGATGGCAGACCCAAAAGGTTTTCGAACCAAGCTTTTGGTGATGTTTTTGTGGGGTTTTGATGATTATTGGTGCTTTGGGGATTGGAAAACGAGTTTAGATGATGATTTCGGGGGATTTTTGGTATGATTCGGGTGGCAGGGCGTTGGAAAATGTGAGAGAGAGAGGGGGCTGTGCTTTCTATCTTCCTAGGGTTCTTGAGCATATGAGATTCTGATTTTATCAAAAAACCTATCCCCTTATATAGACTTTCTTAAAGATAAAGAAAATCTAGTAAAAGTAAGATTTTTTGACATTTTACTTAAATGAATTCCCAAAGGAATTTTGCTGTGAAATTTTAACCACATGTCAAGGATAGCAATTATGAATTTTCTGAAGTGGAATCGGATTTTTTAAATGTTGGAATATTTTTAAATTGAATTTCTCGTCAAATTCAGTCAGAAATTGCTAGAAAATTATTGGTAACTTGAAAAATAAAAATTCCAACGCCATTATGCTTAAAATGTCATCCTCTATCATGAGTTAAACAATCAAAGCATTTAAGCTGATTTGGGCATCCTTTGGAGGAGAGAGAAAGCCTATAGGAGGTCTTGGGAGCCTTAAAAATTACAAAAACGCCCCTAACAATGAAGAAATTGCTCCCCATGCCTGGAATGCGCCAATTGAGCCGGAATCTCTCACCTCTCAATTGAAATGCCCCCACAACACCAAAACCTCGTAGACCCTAACCGGGGGGTCAAAATTTTGGGTATAACAGATTGCCCCCCGTCAACTGGACTTTGTAATGGATGTGAAAAGTCTGGTTGATGCTTGAGTGATGCCCCAAAATTTTGGACTCCGCAGAATCCTCCATGTTGTGCGAGACTGTGTTGACTATGTCCAGCTATTCGGAGGCGCTGACTACCTAAGCAACAAAACGTTGTCGAGCTATTCTAAGGCGCTGACCACCTAAGCAACAAAACGCTGTCGAGCTATTCTAAGGTGCTGACTACCTAGGTGACGAAAATGAAATAATGCAATGTCAAGCGATTCTAAGGCGTTGACTACCTAGGATGTGAAAACTGGATGGTATGCAAATGCAAGAATGCTGAAATGCTAATGATGCTAACGATGCTGATGCTGATGATAATGCTGATGATGTTGATGACGTTGATGATGCTCGGATGCTTCTGGGGACCGAAACCCGTGCCAATGCTCCTGGCTGGACCCAATGTGGACTTATTGCCATCGCCCCCCAAGCCGGTGTGCAGGGATAACTCCTGGGAAAAACCCTGGGGACTTATTGCCTTTGCCCACCATTTGTTGATCCCAAAGTAAGTTGACATAACACAGGAGGATTTATTGCCATCACCTCGCCAACTTTTCTGTCGCCGGTCTTGTGACGCGCCTGGATAATGCAACTAGGTCTTATGACGAGCCTATATGATTGAGCTGAATGCAATGTGTTTGATGAGAGTGGGTAAGCTAAAGGGTCTTGTTACAAGCCTAAAGGAATGTAGCTAGGTCTTATGACGAGCCTAAAGGAATGCAGCTAGGTCTTATGACGAGCCTAAAGGTTGGGATCTAGGTCTTATGACGAGCCTAAAGGTTGGGATCTAGGTCTTATGACGAGCCTAAGGATGGTTCTAGGTCTTATGACAAGCCTAAGGAAGGACCTAAGCGAAGGTGAGTCAAGTGCATGATGGGTCTAAATGAAAGTGGAAGGATTAAGGCTTATGTCAAACCTGGAGATGGTAGGGCTCAAGGCGGGCCTGTAGATATTTGAATGTGGAGGAATGGCTTAGGACGGGCCTGAGTGATATGAAAGGGTTTTAAAACCTTTGGGTTTCTGGTCTTTGGGCCTCCATCGGTGTCGTTGTTGCAATTGTTGGGACCAACAATTGCCCCCAGTATTTTTCCTTGGGGCGATCTGAATTTTCGAGGCTTTATGGCAATCGAACGGAACGATCGATTGCCCCAGTATTTTCATTGATTAATTGCGCAAAAACAAATCTCATCCTCACAAGGTCAGGGTTTATTTTGATGTGGTGCCTTCTATCCTACACTCAAAGTGTTTGATGCTTGCACTCGTACCCTCCTTTTGGTCAAGACATCTCAACCATTGAATTTGACATTTGTTAGATTTACACGTTCAACCTGTTACTTTCACTCGATTAGATACACAACTATTAGGTCGGAAGTCTTTTAAGCTTACAACGTGGCTATGGGTGTGATGAATGACAACAGGACAACGGAGGAATATTTAGGATATGTGGAGCTATAGGGGTGACCAAAGCTGCAACTTGCACCTTCTCCAGAACTTGCTTTCTTTGTCTTGAAGTCGTTTGGCTACTTCGTGATGACTTCGCTTGTGAGCTTGGAACTCTGGATTTCTGAGTTGTTCCTTGCACCTCCTCTCTTTCTTCTGATTTTGGATTACTTCGAGGCTTTCCAGGTTTGCCTTTCTTTGAATCTTTTTTCCTTCGGGGTTCTTGTGTTTCCCAGTTTTGGAACTTTGAGAGCTGTTTCTGATGTTAGCTCATTGGGATCCTGTGTCACTTTGGGATCATTTACGGATCGCTTCGTCATGTTGGTAGCAGTTTTGCTTCTTTGGACTTGTGAAGTTGCTGTTCGGAAGTCGGGCTCCTTGCTTCCTTTGGTCACCGGGTCGGTTGTTCATCATTGGCTGGCTTGTTTATGGAGTTTGTAGTGTTATAAAAAAGAGGATGCACATGAAAAGCTCAGCGGGGGTGCCTAGGGTTTAATGTCTGGGTTCACAGGCTTTTGGCTGTGTGGTACTGTACCTAGGTGCTTCGTCATCCCTAATAGTTGTGCATCCGTTCTTTGTTACTTTTCTTAGGTTTAAGCGTAAATTTACAAATTATCTCCTTCGGTTGGAGTTATGCCATTTACCTTACCTTTGAATGTGACCTCTCTAGAGTTGTGTAAAAATGACACACCCTTTCGCTCTTGGTTTTACCACTCAAAATGCTCTCACGCAATGTTCGCTCAAAGACTTGTTCACGCGCTTAAACAAAAGAAATAATCATCTTCGGTCTTAAACTCAGATTGCCCCTAGTATTGTTGTGGGGTTTACTTAGGAAACCTTAGAATGCCCAAGTTATTTATGGAGGGTGATTGCATGTGCGATGGTAAATGATGGTGGGGTGTTCTTGTGAGGAGGTAATTGCTGGATGATTCATTTTTTGTTCTTTTGGCGGCAACAGTTTTGTTTTTATGTGTCTGGTCAAATGGTAGAAATGATGGAATTCTGTGACATGTATGGTGGCTGTAACGGAGGTGGTGAATGATTGGATGGGAATGTGATTTTGTACAAGAGGTTTCGCGAAGAACAAAGGTTTCTCCTTTTATATGCTTGCAGACATGCTTTATGAGAGAGAGTTTTCCTTCTTCTTTTCTTTCCTTCTTTTCTTTTTTCAGCACATGAACGAATGTATAAACATTAAAACATGAACAAAAAAGAAAATTTATTGATAACCAAAAGAAGTAACAATGACATCGAGTACCAACTAAATGGGAGAGACAACTAAACTAGCTAAAGAACTAAAAGAAAAGACAGAGGAAAAAGACAAAAGCTACGCAAAACAACTAAAGGAAGAAGAAAAATAACAAAGACTCCTATTGGTGTTCCGGCATAGGATTCCCGAAGATATTCCCGTGCTCTGAGAACTGAAGTCCCTGGTCAATCAGGTCTTGGATCTTATGCTGTAGGGCCCTGCAATGATCGGTGTCGTGACCTGGTAACTGATGGTAGAGACAGAACTGATTTGGACTCCTGCCCAAACGGGTGACTCCTGGCCGGGGCGGAAGAGGCTGCAAGATGTTATGCTCTTGGAGCTTTTTCAGAGCATGACTCAAGGGCCGACCGATATCTGTGAATTCTCGTTGACTGAAATCTGGTCTTGGAGGTGGTACTTCTCGATAGCTCCTCCCTTGTTCCCTTGGCTGCTGAACTGCATTCACCTCGTACTGTCCCGTGTACCTTTGCGGTGTGCTCTGTGCGTAAGCTGCGCTTGAGTAGGAAGCCGTTGCTGGTTCAGATTTTGGGAACTTTGGATTACTCCCGGATCCTCGAGGATATCCAAGCTTTAGGTCTCCCTTGTGGATCTTCTCCTCCAAAACTCCTACCTGGCCCATGAGCATATCAAAGCTTGGAAAGTACATATACTTTAATTCATCATTGTACTACTTTTGCATGTTCTCAACAATCATGCGAATTTGTTCCTGCTCATCCATCCTTGTAGGCATGCCTGCTGCGTTCCTCCTCCACCGCTTTATAAAGTCGGACATGGACTCACTTCCCGTTTGGCGCGTGCTGGCGAGGTCAGACCGGGTGATTTCCAAATTTTTAGAATACTCAAAGTGAGTCAGGAAAGCTTCACATATCTCCTTATATGTCTTGGTGTTCATTCTCTGAGTTAGGTACCATTGTTGAGGGATCTCATCCAGGTATCGGGCAAAAACCTTGTCCTTCTGCATATCATTGAGCCTCAGGATAGACATCTCTCGATCAAACATCTCCAAATGAATTTGGGGATCGGTTGAGCCTTTGTAGAGAGCCAAGGTGGGGAGCTTCAGCTTCGCGGGTAGCTCGACATGTGGATAGGATCCCATGGAGAGATAGTCAAAACCAGCGGGTTTACCGACCTTTTTCATGCGCTCAATGCGCCTCAGAGCCCTCTGAACTTCAGCGGCTAACTGGCTCCCGGGAGCACCGCCCTCGTATCCAACTTGGGTGTCATGTCCCTCCAAGGAGACATTGTCCATGCCGTATAAAGGATTGACAAATCCTTGCAGCGGTCTTTCTTGTCTTGCCGCCTCCAAAGATCCTATTTTCTCATGGAGCTCAACTGTTGTTGTCGTATGCCGTGCCTCCAAGGCTTCAATGGCAGCTTGATGTTTCCGTACCAGGCTGGCTATTCGATTCTGCTCCCCTGTCGGACCCTGTGGTCCTGCTTTGGGCTTCCGTTTCCAACGCGGCCAACTTATCCTCCAGCTTGGAAATTGTGTCCACATATTTATTTTTGAGTGCCTGGATTGCCTCCTGGTGTTTCAAATCAAAATTTTTCAAGAGCTCTTCAATAGAGGTGTTCTGGTTTTCCCCCTGCCTGCTGATCCTCCTGAGAGATATCGTCATGTGCCTGGACCGACATGTCAAATGAGCTGGAGTCTACTTCGGGCTGGAATAATGGAAGTGGGGGAGTAGGCAGTCGGGTCAAACATCCAGAAATTCTGTCCCAGCGCCTTTCTGAAATCTTGCCTTCTTTCTGTTTTAGAACACAAAAAAAAACATTAGGGCACGGGCTTTCAATGACGTGGAAAGGTTTTTCTCTGAGGGCCCATGTGTTCTAATTACAGGACTCTTTTGCTTTTTTTTTTACTGTTCGGGCCGAGCGGGCTGGAGATTTTTGGCATGTGAAATGGGCCAACAATCCTAAAGGGAATAATGGAAACCTTCGAGCTTATTCTAAGAGGATGACTTCGTGGTGGTATAGGCATTTGGGCCACTGAAACCTTCAAGCATTCCATTCGGACTGGGAGAGATTGATGGATTGATACAGACATTGGGCCTGAGGCCCAGGAGAAAGAGAACATATGCACAGAAGTCTTACATAAGGAAGTGATGCAAACGTCCTCACAAAATAACTCAGTCCAATGGGTACAAATCGATCCGGAGAGGTGCTTGGGGCGCGGGCCCAGGTCACCACAAAGGAATAGGGCTTGCACGCTATTCTTTTTGGGCTTCCCCACTTTTTCACATCACCTAAAGGTGTGCGTCTACGGTCGGGTCTTTGACTGACCAAACAATGGGCTAGATAAGGGTACTTCCAGGAAAATGCTTGGGGCTAAAGCTGAGGTATTAAGGGGTGTGGTTAGACGACACCCTCCTCTTTTCCCCCACTTATTCACATCACCTAAAAGGTGTGAGTCCCTGACAGGGGACCCTCAAGCGGGTCCCGGGGTGAGATTAGTTTATGCGGACCCTCGCTCTCATATGATGCAAAGATACAGAAATTTAAATTGCGCATAAAAGTAAATAAACAATGTAATAAAAGCCATAAATAAACATTTTGAGTTAAGCCCTCTGTCTTAAAATTAAACAAGTTAATATTAAGAAGTCTGTCCCCAGCAGAGTCGCCAGTCTGTGAGCCTCGATTTTAAACCCTACCCTTATTGATTAAAGCTGATTAGGAACTAACCGGGTTTTAGGTCCACTTATAACTAAGATTAATAACGATGTCATGCAACAACAATTATTAAAACCTAAGCTAGCTCACTGGAAGCTATTATGAGTCGCCACCTAATTTTAACCTAGAGTAAATTAGGATAGGTAGAGTTCGGGTTCGGGGGCTTGGTATTCAACTTATTTAGGGTTCAAATTACTTTCATTACCCTTCCTAGGTCGTTTTTCCTCTACTTGGTTTATTTACGGCTTACTACAAAGTCGTTTTTAACCTAAGTGCGCGCTTCTATTTTTTTGTAGCGTTTTTTGACAGAAAAATAAAGTGAAATTAAAAGCTACCTAAACTAGGGATTCAGAGGCAGAATTAGGTCAAATTTTAATCACGTCGTAACCACGGACCTAATGTCCGAGACCACGGACCTCATTTGAATTAAATGATTTCGAAAAAAGAAATAAAATAAAAACGCAAACTTGAAAAGTCCGGGGCCACGGACAGGGTTTCCGTGGGTCCGGACATGTATCGACAGAAACCCTAAAATTTAAAAAATTGAAAAATATAAAATCCCGCCACCGTCCGTGGGTGTCCTTGGTCACGGACAACCCGTCCGTGGTCCCGGACAATGTGTCCGAGGTCACGGACAACCCACAGACAGTGGGTTTTTGATGGCTCCCGACGGTGTTTTGAGCTTAAATTTTATGGGTATGTAGCCTGAAAGATTATGAACACGTTAGTAATTGAAAGAACTCAATTTGAAATCAAAATTAATACGAAACTTAGCAAACAAGTAGCAAGGCAGTAGCTAAAACAATTAGTGATACAGAAGCGAAAAAGAGTTAGTTTGAAACCAAATTTTGAGGCAAGACTGATAATACCGTAGGGAGTTAGGAAAGTGGAATTTCTACCTGTTTTACCTTCAGGTTCACAATGATTCCTTACACTGGGATTCGTTAAGTGCTCCGTTGATGGTAGACCCGAAATGTTTTCAAACCAAGCTTCTGGTTGTTGGTTGTTCTTGCTGTTCTTCACGTTTTGGTGATGTTTTTGTGGGGTTTTGATGATTATTGGTGCTTTGGGGATTGGAAAATGAGTTTAGATGGTGATTTCAGAGGATTTTCGCTATGATTCGGGTGGCAGGGCGTTGGAAAACGTGAGAGAGAGGGGGCTGTGCTTTCTGCCTGTCCTGAGCTGCCTTCATGTTAGCTCGGATCTGGTGTACTTCTGCTTGTACTTGCTCGAGGTACTCAGGTCCTATAATGACCGTATCACTCGACTCATCCCAGCATAAAGGTGTGCGGCATGGTCTACCGTACAAGGCCTGGAAGGGAGACATCTTGATCGAAGCATGGTAACTGTTGTTGTAGCTAAACTCGATCAAATGCAACTTATCAATCCAGCTGGTCTGAAAGTCAAGTGCACATGCACGTAACATATCCTCGAGCGTCTGGATGGTGCGCTCACTCTGACCATCTGTCTGAGGGTAGAACGCTGTACTCAGCTTCAGCTCGGTACCAAGCGCTTCTCGTGTAGTTCTCTAGTACCTCGAGAAGAATCTGGTATCCCTATCAGACATAATAGTTTTCGGTACCCCAAGGTGTCATACAATCTCTCAGTCAAAGAGCTCTGCTAGCTTTGCCACTTTTCAAGTGTCCTTCATCGGTATGAATCTGGCCACCTTGGTCAGTCGGTCAACAACGACCCAAATCATATTCATACCTCCCCTTGTAGGCGGAAGCCCTACTACAAAGTCCATGGAAATGTCATGGAACTTCCACTCTGGCACTAGCATTGGCTGCACCATACCACCAGGCCGTCGGTGCTTAAACTTGACCTTCTGACAAGTGACACCTTACAACATAGTCATTTACATCCTTTTTCATTCCAGTCCACCAGTAATATCGTTTCATGCCCCTATACAACTTTGATGCTCCGGGTGAATGGAAGTAGTAGAACAGTGGGATTCACTCAGTATGCGCTCTTTTAGCTCGGCGCTACTCCTCGGAATACACAGTTGGCCATTCAGCCTAATCAGGTCATCATCGTGGAGTCGGAAATTGTACTTCTGACCCTCGAATGTGCCATCAATAAGCTTTTGTCTGATCTCTTGCATATACTGATCCCACATCTGAGCACTCTGCACCTCTTCAACCAAGCTAGAATGAGAGACTAGCGAATGGAGAGAGTGTGCTCGGCGACTCAGTGAGTCAGCTACCACATTTGTCATACCCTCTTTATACTATAGGTTGATGTCGTAGTCGTTTAGAAACTCGACCCACCTTCTTTACCTCATGTTCAACTCTTTTTGTGTGAACAAGTACTTCAAACTCTTGTGGTCAGAACAAATTGTCACGTTTACCCCATCCAAATGATGTCACCATATCTTCAAAAAAAGACAATGGCACCTAATTCTAGGTCATGGGTAGGGTAGTTCTCTTCATGATTCTTTAACTGTCGGGAGGCGTATGCTACGACCTTCCCGTGTTGCATTAACACACAACCCATACCTCTTCCGGATGCGTCGTAGTAGACCTCAAAACCATCTGTACCGTCTGGTATAGTCAGGACTAGTTGTTATACCCAAAATTTCAACCCCCCCGAAGGAGAGTCTCTACTAATAGGATAGTAGCGAGGGTTCCCGGTTCGATCGGCACATTTCAGAGTACTAGGGACAGCTTAGTCATCTCCGAGGGCACTTTCGTAAATTTTCAAGGCTCCTAAGCCCCCTATAGGCTTTCTCTCTCCTCCAAATAAGGGTCAAATCAATTCAAAATGCTTTGAAATTTTAACCCATGATAGAGGATGACATCTGAAGCATAATGGGGTTGGAATTTTGATTTTTCGAATTTCCAATAATTTTCTAGCAATTTCTGATTGAATCTGACGAGAAATTGAATTTAAAAATATTCCAATGTCCAAAAAATTTGATCCCACTTTAGAAAATTCAGAAATATCATCCTTTACCCATGTGTAAAATTTCATAATCAAATTCCTTTTGGAAGCCCATGAGCTAAAACGTCGGTAAATCTCGGTTTTTACCGGATTTTTCTATCTTTAAGGAAGCCTATATAAGGAACCTTATCCCATGATCAAAGAAGGACCTCAAGAGCCCTAGACTCTCAAAGAAGGCAGCCGTCTCTCTCTCTCCACGTTTTGAACTCCGGAGCCACAGTCAAACACCAAAATCTCACCAAAATCAACACCAAAACACGTTTTTCAACTCCCACAACATCATCCATCATCAAACCCTCACCAAAACAGCACCAAAACGTGAAGAACCTCAAGAACAGCAAGGAGTCAGAAGCTCGGTTCGAAGTTCCCCCGGATCCGCCATCAACGAGGCCTCCGTAGAATCCCGACGTGAAGAAGCACCACGAATCTGAAGGTAAAACAGGTTGCAATTCTACTTTTCTAACTCTACACAACTTTATTAACTCTCTGTCAAATTTTGGGTTCAAACTAACCTTTTTACGCTTTGTATTGCTAATTACTTTTGTTTCTGCCTCGTTACTTGTTCGTCAAGTTTCGTACATAATTCGACTTCAAACTGCAATCTTTCAATCACTAACGCCTGTACATCTTTTAGGCTTCACACCCATAAAATTTGAGCTCAAAACACCCTCGGGAACCTTCGGAAAACCCCTGTCCGTGGGTGGTCCGTGACCTCGGACCTGTGGTCCGGGACCACGGACGGGTTGTCCGTGGCCACGGACCCACGGACGGCGGCGGATTTTAAAAATTCAAAATTTAGGTTTTTCTAATGATGTCCGGGCCCACGGACAGCCTGTCCGTGGCCCCGGACTTTGCAAATTTTTGTTTTCCTTTTTGACTTTTCTGTACATTTAGGTTAACTGGGGTCCGTGGTTTCGGACATTAGGTCCGTGGCTACGGACGGAAACGAAATTCGACCTAATTCTGCCTCCGAAACCCTAGTTTAGGTATTTTTAATTTCCACTTTAATTTTCTGTCAAAAAATGCTAAAAAACACAAAAAAACAGAAGCTCGCGCACTTAGGTTAAGACGACTCGTAATAAGCCGTAAATAAACTAAGTAGAGGAAAAACGACCTAGGAAGGGTAATGAAAGTAATTGAACCCTAATTAAGTCGAATATCAAGCCCCCGAACCCGAACTCTCCTTTCCTAATTTGATCTAGGTTAAAATTAGGTGGCGACTCATAATAGGTTCCAGTGAGCTAGCTTAGGTTTTTATAATTATGGTTACATGATATAGTTATTAATCTTAGGCTATAAGTGGACCTAAAACCCGTTTAGATCCCAATCAAGTTAATCCACATAGGATAGGGTTTAAAATCGAGGCTCACAGACTGGCGACTCTGCTGGGGACAAACTTCTTATTTTTAAGTTGTTTTAATTTTAAGAAAGAGGGCTTAACTCGAAATTGTTTATTTATGGCTTTATTACTTTGTTTGTTTACTTTCGCGCGCACTTTAAATTTTTGCACCCTTGCATCATATGAGAGCGAGGGTCCACACAAACCAGTTTCACCCCGGGACCCATCTAGGGTCCCCTGTCAGGGACTCACACCTTTTAGGTGATGTGAATAAGCGGGGGAAAAGAGGAGGATGTCGTCTAACCACATCCCCTTAATACCTGGGCTTTAGCCCCAAGCGTTTTTCTGGCAGTGTCCTTACCTAGCCTATTGTTTGGTCAGTCAAAGACCCAACCGTAGACGCACACCTTCAGGTGATGTGAAAAAGTGGGGAAGCCCAAAGAGAATAGCGTGCAAGCCCTATTCCTTTGTGGTGACCTAGGCCCAAGCCCCAAGCACCTCTCCGGATCGATCCATACCCAAATTGATTTAACCGTCAAGTGAGGACATGTTGAATTTGTGTGGGCCCTGTTTGCCTGTATGATCGGCCCACTACCAGTCTAGAGATTGATAGGAACTTTTCCTACATCAACTCAGCCCAACCGATATCGCGGCTTTATTGTTTGTGGCCCAAAGGCCCTGCTTGATTTGAATGTGCGAGTTATTTGTTCGGGCTTCGGCCCAAAAGTTTAGATTTAGGTGATTTGTCTTTCAGCCCAATTTTAATTATCAATTTAGTTCTAGGCCCATGAAAAACAAATCCACCTAAAGCAGTTCATGAAGATCCATCAGGCCTTTCCATTTCAAGGTTCATTCTAGTCTAGGAAGACTTTTCACTTGGGCTTTGACCAGGATCCTAGAAACAAGTATCATCTTTTAGGCCCAATCAGAATTACTTGGCCCAAATTCCAATTCACGTCAAGAACATGGTTTAGAAATCATTTTGACCCATGTGCTTTAGCCCAAACACATTATGGCCCAAGCGCCCAATTCTCAAAATATTCTGGCCCAAGAGCCACATTCTTCAAACATTTCTAGGCCCTCCCTTCCAACTCATTTCGGGCCTCAGTACTTACCCACAATCTTCAAAACATTCCAGCTCATGTGCTTTTCTTGCAGCCCAAAAAGTTTTAACCTACAACTTCTTCACGGTCCAGAATTTTAGCTCAATCCATTTCTGTTTTCCAACAGATAAGCCCGAATCCCAAGTATGGCAGAGGGAGGAAACCCAGTCAGCATGGAGGCCCAGTTTGCAGCCTTAGAGCAGAGGTACAGAGCCGCCTTTGATGCCATGGAGGCTAAGTATGTCACCATCATCGAAGAGCTGAAAAGCAAAATCAATTCCCTTGAGGTTGGTCATCAGGAAAACATTTCAGGAAAGATTGCTGACTCTGGGAATGAGCATGACCACGTCGAAGCTAACTCCATTGGGGCCCAGGGTGCGCGAGGATTCGTAGGGGAAGCCGCCCCAGATCACCAGCTAACTGTAGAACTCGAGAAGGCTCTGAAAAGGATCGAGCGCATGGAAAAGGCTAGCAAGCCGGTTGGTTTTGATTACTCCTCTATGGCATCGTACCCCGAGGTTGATCTCCCCCCAAAGTTGAAGTTGCCCACACTTGCTCTATACAAGGGTTCCTCAGACCCGCAGGTCCATCTGGCGATGTTCGATAGGGAGATGTCCATCCTCAGGTTGAATGACATGCAAAAGGCCAAGGTCTTTGCCCGTTACCTCGATGAAACACCTCAACGTTGGTATTTGACTCAGAGGATGAACACCAAAACCTACGAGGAGGTCTGTGAGGCTTTCTTGCACCATTTCGAGTATGCTAAGAATCTCGAAGTCACCAGGTCCGACCTTGCCAGCACTCGGCAGAAAGACAGTGAATCAATGTCCGACTTCATCAAACGGTGGAGGATGAAGGCCGCTGCTATGCCTACAAAAATGGATGAGCAAGAACAGATTCGAATGATTGTGGACAATATGCAGAGACAATACAATAACGAGCTGAGTTGCACATACTTCCCTAATTTCGACATGCTGATGGGACAGGTAAGAATCATGGAAGAAAAGATTCACAAAGGCGAGCTGAAGCTGGAACAACCCAAAGCCCAGGGTGTGAGTGTCGAGACCTTTAAGTCAGGACTGGCCAAAGCAGCTCAAGTTTCATACCAAGTGAGCACCATACAAAACCCAGTGCTGTAAAGCAGAAACATCAAGGCCTCACCCCTCCAAAAGGTTCTCTACACCGAGACAGTTTACCGACATCGGCCGGCCTCTCAGTCAAGCACTCGTGAAGCTACAAGAGCTAGACCTACTACAGCCTCTCACACCTAGCCCTGGGATCACCCAAGCCGGGGAACATCTCCATCAATTCTGCCAGTTTCATCGACTACCAGGACACAGTACTGACGACTGCAGAGCATTGAAGCACAAGATTGAGGACCTTATCGAGCAAGGACTCCAGTTTGTCGAGTAGGCTAGTGTCTAGTTGCATTTTGCTTTCTTAATTTTTCTTTTCTATTTTGTAAGGGGTTTATGATATTTCCATTTTAATGAGGCTTAGATGTTCGAATTTCAGTCTTTTGTCTTTTCGATTTACAATCTCAAGAAAAAAATGTTTGTTCATTTTGCACCTTCAACCAAATCGTCTTTCAAAACTAATGTTCATCTTCTGGCAATTGAATAAAATGATTTGTCTTTTTGTTTCCAAAAGGATGAACATGTCCAACCAAATGCCACAGCTCACCCCTAAGCATCCAAACAAACCACATACAAATTGTTGTCATAAACCCTGGACTAATACTGGGGGCAATCTGAGTTTAAAGACCAACCACGATTATTTCTTTTGTTTAATTGTGTGAACAAGTCTCAGAGTGAGAATTCACGAGAGTGTCTTGAGCGGAAAAACCATGAGTGAACGAGCGTGTCATTTTTACACGACTCCGGTGAGACCACATTCAAAGGTAAGGCAAACGGCATGACTCCGATCGAAGGAGATAATTTGTAAATTTACTTTTAGACCTGCGAAAAGTAACAAAGAGCGGATACACAACTATCAAGAATGACGAAGCACCTAGGTACAACACCACATAGCTAAAAGCTTGTAAACCCTGACATTAAACTCTAGGCACCCCCGCTGAGCCTTTCATATATCCCTTTTCGATGTTGCAAAGCTCCACAGAGCAAGCCAGCCCGTGATGAATGACCAACCCGGTGACCAAAGGAAGCGAGGAGCCTGACTCTCAGATAATGTTTTCATCAGTCCAGAGAAGCAAAGCCGCTATCAGCATGACGAAGTGATCCGCAAATGGTCCCAAAGTGACACAGGAACAAAAGAGCTCACATCAAAATAGCTCTCAAAACTCAAAACCGGGAAACACAAGAACCCCGAAGGCAAAGTCAAGAAAGGATCAAACAAAGAGGCAAAACCGAAGTGCCTCGAAGAAATCCAAAAGACGAAAAGAGAAATGGTGTAAAGGACAACTTCAAAAGTCCAAGTCCAGAAGCTCAAAAACAACGTCAACATGAAGCAGTTAGACGACTTCAAGACAAGGAAGATGAATCTGAGAGAAGACGCAAGTTGCAGCTTTGGTCACCCACTTAAGCTCCACGTACCTCAAATATCCCTCCATGGTCCCGTTGTCCTTCATCACACCTCGTGGCCACGTTATAAGCTTTAAAGACTTCCGACTTGATAGTTGTGCATCCAATCACGTGAAAGTAACATATCGAATGCGTAAATTCATCAAATATCAAATTCAATGGTCTAGAAGTTGTGACCGTAAGTGAGAAACGAGTGTAAACACCAAACACGTCGAGTGTAGGTTAGGAAGCACTAAATCAGAACATAAGCCTTGACCCTGTGAGGACGAGACTCGTTCGCACGTTTGATCAAAGAAAATACTGGGGGCAATCGATCGGAATGATCGATTGCCATGAACCCTAGCTCAGATCGTCTTAAGGGAAAAATACTGGGGGCAATTGTTGGTTCCAACAATTGCTACGACAACACCAATTGGAACCCAAAGCTCAAACATCACCACCATCATCCCACCACAGGCGCACATAAGCCCTTACCACCACATCAAGCACCTCAGGCCCACACAAGCCCTTACCTTCACTTCATACACCACACTGGCCCACATAAGCCCTTACCTCCACACCTCTACTACACAGGCCCACATAAGCCCTTACCTGCACATCAAACACCACAGGCCCACATAAGCCCTTACCTTCACATCATACACCATACCCCACCCGGCATGTTCATCTCGTAGGAGATAAATTACAAGTCCGAAGTCTATAGTTAGGAAATGATAATTCACTTTCCTTTTCACTAAACAGAATTTTCTTCAAACACTGCCACGTTGGGCACCTCTTTCAAACAAATTCTTGTCTTGAACAACTTTCCTCTAACCACTTCGGTTTCATAAACCACATCATGGCCACACTTGGCACACTTTCTAGTAATGTCGTGCTTTGGAAATTTATAACCCTTAACATTGCCATGTTTGGCACTTTCATAATCAACTTTCATCATGATCATTTGCATAAAGTTTACCTTGCATCCGTCCGTACGAAACTCCTCATAGACCAGAGATACAGATTCTCACCCGATCAGAGATACAGATTCTCAGTCGAAGATACAGATTCTTCAGAGATACAGATTCTCATCCGATCAGAGATACAGATTCTCAGCCGAAGATACAGATTCTTCAAAGATACAGATTCTCAGCCGAAGATACAGATTCTTCAGAGATACAGATTCTCACCCGATCAGAGATACAGATTCTCAGCCGAAGATACAGATTCTTCAGAGATACAGATTCTCACCCGATCAGAGATACAGATTCTCAGCCGAAGATACAGATTCTTCAGAGATACAGATTCTCACCCGATCAGACATACAGATTCTCAGCCGAAGGTACAGATTCTTCAGGGATACAGATTCTCAGCCAAAGATACAGACTCTTCAGAGATACAGATTCTCAGCCAAAGATTCAGATTCAACAGAGCAGCAGAACTCACTAGAGCAGCAGAACTCACCCGAATAGAAGAACTCGACCCAACACCAATTTTCAATCACTAATAGGTAGTCAACGCCTCAGAATAGCTTGACATCATCTCAATCACTAATAGGTAGTCAACGCCTCAGAATAGCTTGACATCATCTCATTCATTATAGGTAGTCAACGCCTTAGAATAGCTTGACATCATATCATCCTTATAGGTAGTCAGCGCCTTAGAATAGTCTGACATTACTTCATTATTACCTTTAGGTGGTCGACGCCTTAGAACCGCTCGACACCCTTCCACTTTACTCATAGGTAGTCAGCGCCTTAGAATAGCTCGACGCAACTTGCCGGATTGCACGTCGGTCTTTTAAGATCCAAAATTTTGGAGGTATCACTCAAGCATCAACTAGCCTTCTCATTTCCATTACAAAGTCTAGTTGACGGGGGGCAATCTGTTATACCCAAAATTTCAACCCCCCGAAGAGAGTCTCTACTAATAGGATAGTAGCGAGGGTTCCCGGTTCGATCGGCACATTTCAGAGTACTAGGGACAGCTTAGTCATCTCCGAGGGCACTTTCGTAAATTTTCAAGGCTCCTAAGCCCCCTATAGGCTTTCTCTCTCCTCCAAATAAGGGTCAAATCAATTCAAAATGCTTTGAAATTTTAACCCATGATAGAGGATGACATCTGAAGCATAATGGCGTTGGAATTTTGATTTTTCGAATTTCCAATAATTTTCTAGCAATTTCTGATTGAATCTGACGAGAAATTGAATTTAAAAATATTCCAATGTCCAAAAAATTTGATCCCTTTAGAAAATTCAGAAATATCATCCTTTACCCATGTGTAAAATTTCATAATCAAATTCCTTTTGGAAGCCCATGAGCTAAAACGTCGGTAAATCTCGGTTTTTACCGGATTTTTCTATCTTTAAGGAAGCCTATATAAGGAACCTTATCCCATGATCAAAGAAGGACCTCAAGAACCCTAGACTCTCAAAGAAGGCAGCCGTCTCTCTCTCTCCACGTTTTGAACTCCGGAGCCACAGTCAAACACCAAAATCTCACCAAAATCAACACCAAAACACGTTTTTCAACTCCCACAACATCATCCATCATCAAACCCTCACCAAAACAGCACCAAAACGTGAAGAACCTCAAGAACAGCAAGGAGTCAGAAGCTCGGTTCGAAGTTCCCCCGGATCCGCCATCAACGAGGCCTCCGAAGAATCCCGACATGAAAAAGCACCACGAATCTGAAGGTAAAACAGGGTGCAATTCTACTTTTCTAACTCTACCCGACCTTATTAACTCTCTGTCAAATTTTGGGTTCAAACTAACCTTTTTACGCTTCTGTATTGCTAATTACTTTTGTTTCTGCCTTGTTACTTGTTCGTCAAGTTTCGTACATAATTCGACTTCAAACTGCAATCTTTCAATCACTAACGCCTTGTACATCTTTTAGGCTTCACACCCATAAAATTTGAGCTCAAAACACCCTCGGGAACCTTCAGAAAACCCCTGTCCGTGGGTGGTCCGTGACCTCGGACCTGGGGTCCGGGACCACGGACGGGTTGTCCGTGGCCACGGACACCCACGGACGGCGGCGGGATTTTAAAAATTCAAAATTTAGGTTTTTCTAATGATGTCCGGGCCCACGGACAGCCTGTCCGTGGCCCCGGACTTTGCAAATTTTTGTTTTCCTTTAATTTTGACTTTTCTGTACATTTAGGTTAACTGGGGTCCGTGGTTTCGGACATTAGGTCCGTGGCTACGGACGGAAACGAAATTCGACCTAATTCTGCCTCCGAAACCCTAGTTTAGGTATTTTTAATTTCCACTTTAATTTTCTGTCAAAAAATGCTAAAAAACACAAAAAAACAGAAGCTCGCGCACTTAGGTTAAGACGACTCGTAATAAGCCGTAAATAAACTAAGTAGAGGAAAAACGACCTAGGAAGGGTAATGAAAGTAATTGAACCCTAATTAAGTCGAATATCAAGCCCCCGAACCCGAACTCTCCTTTCCTAATTTGATCTAGGTTAAAATTAGGTGGCGACTCATAATAGGTTCCAGTGAGCTAGCTTAGGTTTTTATAATTATGGTTACATGACATAGTTATTAATCTTCGGCTATAAGTGGACCTAAAACCCGTTTAGATCCCAATCAAGTTAATCCACATAGGATAGGGTTTAAAATCGAGGCTCACACTAGTGCAGATGTCAGAGCATCCTTGAGACTCTGGAAGGAACTCTCACAGTCATCTGTCCACTCAAATGGTGCATCCTTCTTCATTAAGGAAGTCATCGGCTTCAAGACACTGGAGAAGTCCTTCACAAATATCCTGTAATATCCTGCCAGACCGAGGAAGCTCCTGATGTCGGTAACCATTTTCGGTCTAGGCCAGGTGCACACTGCATCTATCTTGGCCGGATCAACAGTGATCCCAGCCTCGGAAATAACATGACCAAGGAATGAAACTTGGTTCAACCAAAATTCATACTTAGAGAATTTGGCATACAACTTATTTTCTCTCAACGTTTGCAACACACTTCTCAGGTGGCTTTCATGCTCACCCTTAGATTTCGAATATATAAGAATATCGTCGATGAAGACTACCACTGACTTGTCCAACTGATCTCGGAACAAGCTGTTCATTAAGTCCTTAAACTTGGCTGGTGCATTGGATAAACCGAACGGCATAACCGTGAACTCGTAGTGACCGCATCTGGTTCGGAATGCGGTCTTCTCAATGTCACCTTCTTGGATAACAATATGGTGGTAACCGGATCGTAAGTCGATCTTGGAGAATACTGATGCTCCTCTCAACTAGTCGAACAGATTATCAATGTGTGCTAAAGGATAACAGTTCTTTACCATAACAGCATTTACCTCTCTGTAGTCGATGCAGAAGCGGAGGCTACCGTCCTTCTTCTTCACGAAGAGGACCGGCGCTCCCCATGGTGAAACGCTTGGACATATAAATCCCTTGTCGAGTAGGTCTTGTAGCTGCTCTTTGAGCTCAGTCATCTCAGCTAGAGCCATATGGTAGGGCGCCTTCGCTATTGGTCCGGTTCCCGGCACCAATTCAATCTCAAACTCCACTACTCGTGTTGGCGGCATGCCCGACAGTTCCTTAGGAAAGGCATCAGGAAACTCCGACACTATTGGCACATCAGGGCTAAACTCCGGATCTCTCTCTATGTCCTGGACATAGCAGAGTTACACATCACTCTTTCTTCACAACTCACGATACATAGACATAGCGGAGATAATCTGAGTCGAAGGCTCCCTGGGCCTCTAGCGGTGTGAAATGGAAACCCTAGTCAGACTCCGAAGAAGCAGTCGATGCTCGGCACATAGGATTCGACCCTTGTACCGCTCCAACCAGTTCATCCCCACAATAACATCGAATCCTAGTCCCTCGAACTCTATCATGTCGATCGAAACTCTTCATCTTTGATTCGTACAATAGCATCTCGGTGATAGCGGGTACACTTGATCCGCTCTTTCGACGGGAGAGTGACTAGGAAGTTAGGCATCTCTTCACCATCATAACCCCATCCTCCTCACAAATGAAAGCCAGATAAACGTGTGTGAGGCTCCAGAGTCGAACAAGATCGATGCGTCCACACCATTAACTGGGAAGGTACCGGTGAGGATAGTGCCGCTTTTGCCGGCTTCCGCCTCATTACACACACTTAGTGCTCCTCCCGTTCCGAGTGCACAGCCTAATTCAGTTCACAAACTTATAAGTACACAGTAACAACACGGTTGACATACTTCAAAACAACATCTCTTTATTCATTAACATACTCTTTACACCATAAGTTGGTTTACATTGTCGACATAGCTAATATATATAGCATCCTTAACATACAACTGGTCTCGCCCATTACATGATTATTAAAGGCTTTAGAATTTCCGAAATGTCAAATTTAAACGTCCGGGGTTTCATGTGTGGCATTAATTACTGTCGAAGGTGCGGTATTCAGTTTGATCTTCTTGATACCGTGATACAACATCCTCGACTGCCCACCCATGATCAGTACATCTCTTGACTTCAACACCAACTTCCTTGTGAGATCAGCACACTTCTACTCGCCATAGACAAACACTGCCGTATCACCAATTGACCAAGACACCACGGGTACTCCCTTACTCAGAGACTCGGGTGTTTCGTCCTTATCCTGGTGTAAACCCAACCGTCCACCTTTCTGGTAGAAGTTAACAATACACAAATCTGCTTTAACACTCGGAATTGGATCCAATTCAACTTGCCGAGCAATTCCCATGGCGTGGTTAACGACCGCAAGGAATTCCTCAGGTATCCTCTGTACTATTGCTCCATCTTCCGCTCGTTCATCCTGATACTTCTTGGTGTAAGGGTTCCAGTCCTTACCCATGCAGATCATCTTTAACTTCATCTTCGATTCACTCGGGTATTCCGGTGTGTAGAAACCTCTAGGTGCTGCTCCCAGTTCGTCGCATCATCGGATGATGTGGATTTATGCTTCGGGTGTCAGCTATCCATTTAATAATATCATACCTGGCTGGATAACCTGACATTGCTCCATCGGGAATTCAGTGATGCTGATGGTGGTTTCTTCGGGGTTCGGTGTGGGAGGGATTGGATAACAAATATTGAAGGTTCCTAAGGTTTAGAATTATCTAACTTAGGTAAATTATACATTATACTTTAACTCTTTACTTATATAATTGCACATTTGGACTTGCTAACACTCATGCATGAAATGCGGTAAGCAATCAATTACTTCACTCAGTGGTTTAAGTAGTACCTGGTCTAGAAGAGGGTCTAGCAGCCTCTGACCAGTCTACCACATTCAAGGCGGCCTTGCCAGCTCCCGACCCTTTCCCCTTCTGGGAGTTAGTATTTCCCTGATCTGAGGGCGGCTGGTTAATCGCCTTCGGGCGGCTGGTTAATCGCCTTCGGGCCTTCAGCGGTCGCGGCAACCTTACCCTTCCATTGCCCCTTAGTCCTGTAGCTTCTTCCGTTGGGGTTGTGGTAGCACTCGAGGTCACGGTGCCCCATCTTCTTGCAGTGGCGACACTGCACATCATTTCCCTTGTAGTCCTTGCCGAGGTGGTCTATGTTGCACCACTTGCAGTAGTAGTGGCACTCCGGTCCAGAGCCCGCGCTAGCTGCTATCCCATTACGCCATTAATACACACTTCACAACATTACAACACACATTTAAACTTTGGTACACAAAATTAGTAGTTACCCTTGGGCGGGTGTGAGCGTAGGGCTTTGCCGCATAGGCATAAGTGAGTTGCAGTGGCTCCTCAGCAAGGGTGGTCTGGGCTTGGCCTTTGCCACCCTTGTAACGCCCCTATTAACCATAAATACAGCGGAAATAAAACTCTAAGGCGATTACAGACCATCGGGTTCCAAACACCCGGCACCAAACCTCACCAATTACAACTTACAATCTACAAAAGCTACGGTCTGAACTCGAGAAAAACTTAACATTAACATAACAATAATAAAGTACATTCACTCTCCATAAACCTAATCCCATCCCAATCACTCATGCTCTTCGTGGCCACCTGTAAATCAATTTGTACCTGCAAGATGAAACCAAGCAGCCCACCCCGGGAGGGGTGAGTCAGTTCCCTGGAATGGAACTGGTACAATTCTCCAAAACAATCTTTTAAACGAAACTCTTCAAAATAAACAGTAACTTGAAATTAAACTCTTGAAAGTAAAGTAGGGAAACAAGGCACTTTAAAATCACCAAGCCAAAGATAACAAGTTAAGGATAAAGATAAATGATAGAAAAGGTAAAGTTAGTGAAACAAAATCACATCATGTGTTAGTGAACATCCATTTCCTTAGTTAAACCCAATTCCCATTAGGAGTAGAAAAACTCAGATAGTCACAAAGGACTAGGAATGATAAAACAGATCCAAGAACCAAGAACTCAAGAGTGGAATAATTTCAACTGGGAGAGATGGCCCCCACCGCCAATCACGTCCTTTTAGGACAGGGGATATACAGCCCCTCACTGTTTATCACGTCCACTAAGGACAGGGGATATACAGCCCTCACTGTCTATCACGTCCACTAAGGACAGGGATATACAGCCCCTCACTGTCTATCACGTCCACTAAGGACAGGGGATATACAGCCCCTCACTGTCTATCACGTCCCTTTCTGGGACAGGGGATATACAGCCCCTCACTGTCTATCACGTCCCTTTCTGGGACAGGGGATATACAGCCCCTCACTGTTACCATTGAAAACGCGTGCACGTCGAAACCTCAAGAACCAGCTCATGGATGAAACGATATCCAGAGTCAAAAGAAGAATTTCCAAGATTGACCTTTTTTCCAAATTCCCACTAGATCACCAACTACCCAGACAATACCAAAACACTCAGTCCTACAGAGTGCAGAAGCGTAAACCCCAAGCAGTCAATGTCTAATGGAACAACCAAATAGAAGGAACCAATACCCAAGTGAGTTTCACATCCAAGGCTCAGTTAGTCACACAAGCTGAGTCAGTCACACAACCATTTCCTTTTTAGACGTTCCTCTTAAAATCAGTTAGCGTTTTCCAAAACATTCCACAAGTCAATCTAAAAAATAACGTAGTACGAGAAATCGTACAAAACATTCCATAAAGTCCAAAACACATCAAGATGAGTACGAGAAATCGTACAAAATATTCCATAGAGTCCAAAACACAACAAGCTGAGTACGAGAAATCTTACCTGGGTAACGCCGTAGCAGTTCTAGTCAACTTGCGCAAACAATCAACAATACTCTGAAGAATATTAAAGGTAGTCTATCATCAATCACTTGTAGCCTAAGTTAAGCTTAAATAAACTCCTTACTCTTATTCCAAAGTCTCACTGTCTTTTAAGCCCTCACTTATGTGTTACGTATAATCTTTGAGTTATCTGAGAACGTCGTATAGCCCAAGGTGGTAAGATCAAGGAATGTATTCGATTAACATTTGCTAATTGTGCACTCCTATCCACTTTATTCATACTTAACCACAATCCTCACATTCAAGACTTTTGAGACCTCTATATCATAAATGTGTTTATATTATATAATTAATCTAAGAATTTCAATAATAATCTTAAGCTCAATACCTTTAGTCTTAATTTAGAATAAACATTGTATTATGACCTATGATGGACTCATCTCAGAATACTATACTATTATCTCACAATGTAAAGATCATGTATTTAAACAATATCTACTAGACAACCCATTATGATTAAGTCTTTCCCTTAACTTAATTAAGATCTACATCTTGTATATTGGAATCATAATGTTGTAGATACAATTTATTATAACTTAATCGAGCCACTAAACTCAATTATCATATCCTTAGTTCAGAATGACTTCCTATTATAACCGTCTAATAATCTTATCATAAGATGTTGAATTACCTCTCATATTGAAACAACTATATTATAGTTAACTTAGACTTATCGAACTCTTACATTTAGTATTTACAAGGTACATTATTTGCTTAATTATTACCTATATAATAAGGTGTTTAAATATAACCTTTTATGTATCTTTACTTACCTTTAATCTTCTAAATGTTTTATTAAACACACATTCTCTCTATTGACTATGTACAATCCTTTTGTACTAAACTTCAATAAACTTAAACCTTAAATACGTTTTAAATTGTTGTACAAAACCTAAGGTTTCAAAGAAATAACCTAATAAATTAATTTCCTTTATTGTATTTAGGATGGACAATATCTACATAGAGTAGCATTTATCAAAGAATTAAATTCTGGTTCGCAAGTGAAATTGTTAATTATTTAATAAGGTAAACCATTATGAAAATTCTCATATTTTATATTCAAAACAACACATCATTATTTCCCATTACCGTAAAGTATATCAATATAATATCTTATGTAACTTAGCTTTAACTAATAAAAAGATTCAAAGGTTTTACGTACCAAATTCCTATTTATAAACCTTCCTATAAATTCTCACAACTAAATACCTCACTTAATTGTAAACTCACATCCTGAATATTGGTAATAAATGTATTTTATATGGCTTATCTAATTCTAAGAAACTTAAGGATAATTGTTTAGATAAATTTCCAAATCATCGTTTAATATAGAATATATCATAATCCTTATAATGATTCTATCTTAAAACATTAAGTTATATTTCACTACCATAAATGTCAAGAAATGATTAAATATAGACTTACTAACCCACCTCACATTTAGATGTAAAAGTATTTTATTTATTTTATTATTGTTTATATTAAGAACATTTAGATGTAAAAGTATTACATTTATTCATTAATTATATAGTAAGTCCTATTTGTGTAAAATCTAATTACAAATATTCCAAGTCCCAACTTATTAATTACCTAACCAAATTATAGATTTACATTATGGTCTTTGACAAATAATATTACACATGTATCCTAATATGGTTTATATAAATCTTAGAAATCCAAGATAACTCTTTAAGCTCAATTTCATAACCACAATTCAATACTAGCTCATATAATATTCTTTTAATAGTATTACGTATAAGTTTAGTTTAACTTGTTAATTCCGTCATATTCCATTTTCTATAAGGTACTTTATTCCTTTTATTTATTCATTTATTTTATGTATTTATTAGGATTAATTCAAGACATCCTTTATTTAGTTTTATTGCATTTAATTATTTATATTAACCTTTACACATATCTATATCCAAAATATGGTTTATAAATAAAGTATTTTCCTTAGTTTCAATTAAGTATATTAACTACTATATTATATAATTAATGTAAATGTAGATAATTTAGTTCTTGATTTAACCTAAGTTACTACTTAATTCCCTTTTTATAACACGTAAAAATATATATATATTTTCCTTAGTTTAATTAAAAATATTAACTCCCATATAATATAGTAAGTAAAATGTAGGATAATTAAATTCCTTAATTTATATAAGTTTCTACTAAGTAAGTATATA
The DNA here is from genome assembly GCA_023374045.1 of Limonium bicolor. Lineage (NCBI taxonomy): Eukaryota > Viridiplantae > Streptophyta > Magnoliopsida > Caryophyllales > Plumbaginaceae > Limonium > Limonium bicolor. The sequence goes on from CM041782.1 coordinate 27,388,939, forward strand.
AATATATATAAATAATTTCACTTCTCTTAAAAGCCAATACCAAAACATTTATAAACTTACTGTTATAAAATGTTAATTTAGTGTTCCATATTTTCCCAGCTTAAAAAGTTAATTAACCAACCTTACTTTAATTTTGGTTACATTAAAAACCTTATATTATAGGTTATTCTTATGAAAAATTCATAAACACAATTTTTAAAACCTTTTACCATTGCCCAAAAATTCCCAAATTTAATATACAGTAACTATAACATTTTAGACATATTATAAAATTTTTTTTCATAAAAATATCTTTTTAATTTATCCAAATATTCCAGAAAACCCGTAACTTGTAAAAATCATAACTTATGTTTAAAAACTCCAAAACCATAATAATTTACATCAAAATAAACTAGATTAAATAAGGAATCTATGGTTAAAATTTCAAGTCAAAATACTTCGGGAAGGTATTTAAATTAACCCAACAAGTTAGGACTATTTACTGGAATTTATAAAACCCTTTAATAACTTATTCTAGTACGTTTTAATCTCGGCCGTCCAATCTCTTAAAACGAGATCGGACGGCCCCTGTACACCGAGTTCATCAGCGAAGGTAATAGGGGAATCGAGTACTAAATCTCTTTTCTCCTAATCTACAGAACGAAATCGAGTGATTCTTGTTCCTATGGATTCGTAATCAAATTTCGGTTCCATTGGTGTCAATTTCCCCAATTATAATGCAGAGTTCATCCAGTTTCGAATTCGATTCGAAGGTTAGGGTTTATTTTCGGTACAGAGTTCAAATCGACCACAAATCTCACAAATTCTCCTAACCTAACACATAATTGACTAAATTGGAACATGGGTTAGGTCGAAATCATGACTAAGAACAACAATATCGGAGCAATTTGATCGGAGACTCACCGGATTGTGCGAATTAAACGAATTCCAATTCGGAAAACTGGGAAAAACTCGAACTTTAACCAGTTCGTGGTGCCAACTTTGAGAATCTATAACTAGCAGTACAAAACGAGTTAGATTATGAGTAAGGGCTCATTGGAAAGAACAAACGTAGATCTACGTATTGGTAGCAAGAACTAAACCTAACTCGCACCATACAGAAAGATATTAAAGTCGCAAAACACGAGTTTACCTCTCTGTTTTGGTATGATTTTATGTGCTGATGAAACCGAAACTTTAGACATCTTACACTTCCAATCCGTTGAGAATTAGCTTAGACCATAAACACGAAAGTTTTAGAGGAATTAGAGTTCTTCAAAACGAGCTAAAGAACATGGAATTTGGATGAGTAACGAAGAAGTTATGGCTGATCGAATTTACTGTTTCGAAGAGAAATCTGGAATTGCAGTTCCAGTTTTCGCAAGGTGGCTACCTTGACTCAATTTTCCGGTTGATTCAGACTGAGTTAGGGTTTGTGTGAGTAATGGTTGGAAAGAGGAATTGTAGGAGAGAGAATGGAGAAGACGGCATGGAAAAATATTGAGAGATGTAAAAGTTATAGCCGTCTAAAGTTAGGGCAAAGTAATGAAATCGGTTACCGAAATTCAGGGAGAGAATCGGCCAAGTGTGGGCGACCCATTACAGAGTGACACGTGGCATCTCTTAAAATTTGATTCAAAACTTCAATCTAGCATAACTTTGGCTAGGATGATCCGTTTTGACGTTCTTTTTATCGATCTTCATGGTTTTTCATAACCTATTATAGGTATAGGTTTCATGGCCTGGTTTGACCATTCTCAAAAAGTCAACTCTAGCAAGGCTTAATAAGCTTTAAGGTTTCTAGAATTTTATATTGACTTTTATGTTTCAAAACAATGTTCCACCTTCCTAAAATCTTTATAATATATTTGGAGTGTTTAGTAATTTTCCCAAGATTTATTGACTTATAAATATTATTATTAAATTCATAATACTATATAATAATAATATAATTAGGGTTAAATAGGAGAAAACCCCTAAATAAATTTCATAATTCCATATAATAACTTAATATTCATAATTCCATATAATAATTTAATATTCATAATTCCATATAATAATTTAATACTTAATAGTATTATTAAAGGTTTAATAAAAGAAATCCCCTAAATTAATTTAGGGGTATTTCAATATATCCCCCTTAAAAGAAACTTCGCCTCGAAGTTTAAGAAAATCAACTAGTAAGCACTCACACCGCTTCGGGTGTGCTGAGACAATAATAATTCCAATGAAATTCCATACCAACCAATCCTTTATTTCCATCCATTTCCATAACAACATTCCACTCGATATTACTCAAACTCAAAACGAACCAAGATATACCAAGACATAGCATGATGAAAATCAACAGTCACATACTATGTCATATTGTAAAAACCAAGCACATACAAACACCTCTCATTCTGCTAATATTGTTCTCCATTTACTAACAATGCAACGAGGCATAATCCGGATGAGATAACGAAGGAGGAGTATGCCAGCATATCCCCCTTAAAAGAGCTAAGGTACGCCCTCGTACCGCTACTAACGGCACATTCAAAGAATTCAACACCTTATTAACCAGCTTTGTTGTGAATTTTACTGCACCGTTGATTTTATCTATGATCGTTACATATATCTGTATCTCTTGATTGTTATGTATTTGTATTTCCTTAGTGGTTATAAAATTTTATCTTATGGTTATTATCCATTCATTTAATGACTAATACGAATTATATGTCCATATATGATCATTTATCATATCAATTGTATTACCAAGCTATAAACCAAGTGTAACGTACAGTAGTTTAACATAATATTCCCGATCATTTAATAATCCTCAATAATCTTCCAAAATTATCTTCAAAGGTTTATTAGTCAACCATATGTTAAAACTCTATAAGATAAATATTTTCTGTGACTTTTCAAGCTTCTATTGTTTTTATAATTAACTATCGTATTTTAGACGATTCATTCAGTGTTTACTTTATAATATTTACTTATTATATAACTTCACCCCAGGCAGAATTCTAGGAAGTTCTTCCAAAATCTGATTCCTTTATCTTAAAATTTATATATATATATTTTTAAGGTAGGGACTCTATATAAAATTTTAAGTCAAATGAGCTAGTCTAATGAAAACTCACTCACTCTTGGTAATTATTTTTCTTAAGGTTTGTTCTATGTAAGTATTCTCCTGATTATTAAATCTTAGTACTCCCTTAGACAATGGTGGCTTTTGTAAATATCACTCTTAGTGTGACTTCTAAAATTTTATACATGTATAATGTTAAACTTCCAAGTAAACATGAGAATTTCCAAATCTTTAAGTAACTCTCAATTTTTCACTAGACACTCAATACTCCAAGTATTTAAGGCTCAATAATATTTAGTTTATTATTACTCATGTGTTTTCACTCCATAGGTAAGTATTTTTCACCAAGGATTTAACTCGGTAAACTCTTTACATGCATGAATTTAGTACTGGATCTTAATATACGAGTTTTGAACTGTTCATTGTGGCTAGTAATGAAATATGCCTAGCTCAAGATTCCATGATGGTAACGTCTTACCACCACTTCCCCTCAAGTTCAACACAATCCATCACCTGCGTAGAAGATTATTTACAGTTAGATGACAAGGCTTGTCTAGCCCCTAAACTTCTAGAAGTGGGTGTGCACCCCCACTACTTTCAGCCTAGGAGTTCGTCGCACCAGGCACTTCCCGTAGGGTGTTAGGTTTATGTGTTTTCTTTCTAAAGTTAACATAGAGTTTTAATGTGTTTTACAAGTTCAGATGTTGATCTTTTCTAATACGCTACTAGTTCTTGTTAGCTTAATAATTTTCTAGACTTGAGATTTATCCTAACATTATCTTTGGGCACAATTTGTACCAAGTAATTCTTGAAATTTATTTCCAACCTTTAAAGGAGTTGAAGCACTTGTACATAATGTCAATACTAACTTAGTTATTCAAAGATCTATTTGTATACTGTTTTCAACCAAAAGTATTCTTTAAAATTCTAGGAATTTGTGTACCAGCTTTTAAAGGATTGCATTTTTAGCAATGTATTCTCCATGAGTATGCTTTTGAAAAATAGCTTAATATTTGGTTTATCTCAACCAAAATCTTATCCTACTTAATATAGGATGTTCCAAACTTATATATATAAATATATATTTTTTGTAGTTTATTGTTGGAACGGTATAACAACACATCACACTCAACAGACATTCACAAAAGAAAAGTGTATAAATGAATCATTCACAATTCCAAAAAAGGTTAGGAGTCGTGCCTTACTGGAGTCCTCACTTCCCAATTCTACCCCAATTCCCCAGTTTTAAGTGCACCTATAATCTAAGTATTTCACTCGGCTTGTTTTCTCGGGTTCAGAGCGTAACTACGCTCTGATACCACTTTCTTCTGTAACGCCCCTATTAACCATAAATACAGCGGAAATAAAACTCTAAGGCGATTACAGACCATCGGGTTCCAAACACCCTGCACCAAACCTCACCAATTACAACTTACAATCTACAAAAGCTACGGTCTGAACTCGAGAAAAACTTAACATTAACATAACAATAATAAAGTACATTCACTCTCCATAAACCTAATCCCATCCCAATCACTCATGCTCTTCGTGGCCACCTGTAAATCAATTTGTACCTGCACGATGAAACCAAGCAGCCCACCCCGGGAGGGTTGAGTCAGTTCCCTGGAATGGAACTTATACAATTCTCCAAAACAATCTTTTAAACGAAACTCTTTAAAATAAACAGTAACTTGAAATTAAACTCTTGAAAGTAAAGCAGGGAAACAAGGAACTTTAAAATCACCAAGCCAAAGATAACAAGTTAAGGATAAAGATAAATGATAGAAAATGTTAATTTAGTGAACATCCATTTCCTTAGTTAAACCCAATTCCCATTAGGAGTAGAAAAACTCAGATAGTCACAAAGGACTAGGAATGATAAAACAGATCCAAGAACCAAGAACTCAAGAGTGGAATAATTTCAACTGGGAGAGATGGCCCCCACCGCCAATCACGTCCTTTTAGGACAGGGGATATACAGCCCCTCACTGTTTATCACGTCCACTAAGGACAGGGGATATACAACCCCTCACTGTCTACCACGTCCACTAAGGACAGGGGATATACAGCCCCTCATTGTCTATCACGTCCACTAAGGACAGGGGATATACAGCCCCTCACTGTCTATCACGTCCCTTTCTGGGACAGGGGATATACAGCCCCTCACTGTCTATCACGTCCCTTTCTGGGACAGGGGATATACAGCCCCTCACTGTTACCATTGAAAACGCGCGCACGTCGAAACCTCAAGAACCAGCTCATGGATGAAACGATATCCAGAGTCAAAAGAAGAATTTCCAAGATTGACCTTTTTTCCAAATTCGCACTAGATCACCAACTAGCCAGAGCAATACCAAAACACTCAGTCCTACAGAGTGCAGAAGCGTAAACCCCAAGCAGTCAATGTCTAATGGAACAACCAAATAGAAGGAACCAATACCCAAGTGAGTTTCACATCCAAGGCTCAGTTAGTCACACAAGCTGAGTCAGTCACACAACCATTTCCTTTTTAGAAGTTCCTCTTAAAATCAGTTAGTGTTTTCCAAAACATTCTACAAGTTAATCAGCAAAAATAACGTAGTACGAGAAATCGTACAAAACATTCCATAAAGTCCAAAACACATCAAGCTGAGTACGAGAAATCGTACAAAACATTCTATATAGTCCAAAACACAACAAGCTGAGTACGAGAAATCGTACCAGGGTAACGCTGTAGCAGTTCTAGTCAACTTGCACAAACAATCAACAATACTCTGAAGAATATTAAAGGTAGTCTATCATTAATCACTTGTAGCCTAAGTTAAGCTTAAATAAACTTCTTACTCTTATTCCAAAGTCTCACTGTCTTTTAAGCCCTCACTTATATGTTACGTATAATCTTTGAGTTATCTGAGAACGTCGTATAGCCCAAGGTGGTAAGATCAAGGAATGTATTCGATTAACATTTGCTAATTGTCCACTCCTATCCACTTTATTCATACTTAACCACAATCCTCACATTCAAGACTTTTGAGACCTCTATATCATAAATGTGTTTATATTATATAATTAAATCTAAGAATTTAAAAAATAATCTTAAGCTCAATACCTTTGGTCTTAATTTAGAATAAACATTGTATTATGACCTATGATGGACTCATCTCAGAATACTATACTATTATCTCACAATGTAAAGATTATGTATTTAAACAATATCTACTAGACAACCCATTATGATTAAGTCTTTCCCTTAACTTAATTAAGATCTACATCTTGTATATTGGAATCATAATGTTGTAGATACAATTTATTATAACTTAATCGAGCCACTAAACTCAATTATCATATCCTTAGTTCAGAATGACTTCCTATTATAACCGTCTAATAATCTTATCATAAGATGTTGAATTACCTCTCATATTGAAACAACTATATTATAGTTAACTTAGACTTATCGAACTCTTACATTTAGTATTTACAAGGTACATTATTTGCTTAATTATTACCTATATAATAAGGTGTTTAAATATAACCTTTTATGTATCTTTACTTACCTTTAATCTTCTAAATGTTTTATTAAACACACATTCTCTCTATAGACTATGTACAATCCTTTTGTACTAAAATTCAATAAACTTAAACCTTAAATACGTTTTAAACTGCTGTACAAAACCTAAGGTTTCAAAGAAATAACCTAATAAATTAATTTCCTTTATTGTATTTAGGATGGACAATATATCTACATAGAGTAGCATTTATCAAAGAATTAAATTCTGGTTCGCAAGTGAAATTGTTAATTATTTAATAAGGTAAACCATTATGAAAATTCTCATATTTTATTCAAAACAACACATCATTATTTCCCATTACCGTAAAGTATATCAATATAATATCTTATGTAACTTAGCTTTAACTAATAAAAAGATTCAAAGGTTTTAAGTACCAAATTCCTATTTATAAACCTTCCTATAAATTCTCACAACTAAATACCTCACTTAATTGTAAACTCACATCCTGAATATTGGTAATAAATGTATTTTATATGGCTTATCTAATTCTAAGAAACTTAAGGATAATTGTTTAGATAAATTTCCAAATCATCGTTTAATATAGAATATATCATAATCCTTATAATGATTCTATCTTAAAACATTAAGTTATATTTCACTACCATAAATGTCAAGAAATGATTAAATATAGACTTACTAACCCACCTCACATTTAGATGTAAAAGTATTTTATTTATTTTATTATTGTTTATATATTAAGAACATTTAGATAAAAGTATTACATTTATTCATTAATTATATAGTAAGTCCTATTTGTGTAAAATCTAATTACAAATATTCCTAAGTCCCAACTTATTAATTACCTAACCAAATTATAGATTTACATTATGGTCTTTGACAAATAATATTACACATGTATTCTAATATGGTTTATATAAATCTTAGAAATCCAAGATAACTCTTTAAGCTCAATTTCATAACCACAATTCAATACTAGCTCATATAATATTCTTTTAATAGTATTACGTATAAGTTTAGTTTAACTTGTTAATTCCGTCATATTCCATTTTCTATAAGGTACTTTATTCCTTTTATTTATTCATTTATTTTATGTGTATTTATTAGGATTAATTCAAGACATCCTTTATTTAGTTTTATTGCATTTAATTATTTATATTAACCTTTACACATATCTATATCCAAAATATGGTTTATAAATAAAGTATTTTCCTTAGTTTCAATTAAGTATATTAACTACTATATTATATAATTAATGTAAATGTAGATTAATTTAGTTTTCTTGATTTAACCTAAGTTACTACTTAATTCCCTTTTTATAACGCGTAAAAATATATATATATTTTTTCCTTAGTTTAATTAAAAATATTAACTCCCATATAATATAGTAAGTAAAATGTAGGATAATTAAATTCCTTAATTTATATAAGTTTCTACTAAGTAAGTATATAAACATATATATAAATAATTTCACTTCTCTTAAAAGCCAATACCAAAACATTTATAAACTTACTGTTATAAAATGTTAATTTAGTGTTCCATATTTTCCCAGCTTAAAAAGTTAATTAACCAACCTTACTTTAATTTTGGTTACATTAAAAACCTTATATTATAGGTTATTCTTATGAAAAATTCATAAACACAATTTTTAAAACCTTTTACCATTGCCCAAAAATTCCCAAATTTAATATACAGTAACTATAACATTTTAGACATATTATAAAATTTTTATTTCATAAAAATATCTTTTTAATTTATCCAAATTATTCCAGAAAACCCGTAACTTGTAAAAATCATAACTTATGTTTAAAAACTCCAAAACCATAATAATTTACATCAAAATAAACTAGATTAAATAAGGAATCTATGGTTAAAATTTCAAGTCAAAATACCTTCGGGAAGGTATTTAAATTAACCCAACAAGTTAGGACTATTTACTGGAATTTATAAAACCCTTTAATAACTTATTCTAGTACGTTTTAATCTCGGCCGTCCAATCTCTTAAAACGAGATCGGACGGCCCCTGTACACCGAGTTCATCAGCGAAGGTAATAGGGGAATCGAGTACTAAATCTCTTTATCTCCTAATCTACAGAACGAAATCGAGTGATTCTTGTTCCTATGGATTCGTAATCAAATTTCGGTTCCATTGGTGTCAATTTCCCCAATTATAATGCAGAGTTCATCCAGTTTCGAATTCGATTCGAAGGTTAGGGTTTATTTTCGGTACAGAGTTCAAATCGACCACAAATCTCACAAATTCTCCTAACCTAACACATAATTGACTAAATTGGAACATGGGTTAGGTCGAAATCATGACTAAGAACAACAATATCGGAGCAATTTGATCGGAGACTCACCGGATTGTGCGAATTAAACGAATTCCAATTCGGAAAACTGGGAAAAACTCGAACTTTAACCAGTTCGTGGTGCCAACTTTGAGAATCTATAACTAGCAGTACAAAACGAGTTAGATTATGAGTAAGGGCTCATTGGAAAGAACAAACGTAGATCTACGTATTGGTAGCAAGAACTAAACCTAACTCGCACCATACAGAAAGATATTAAAGTCGCAAAACACGAGTTTACCTCTCTGTTTTGGTATGATTTTATGTGCTGATGAAACCGAAACTTTAGACATCTTACACTTCCAATCCGTTGAGAATTAGCTTAGACCATAAACACGAAAGTTTTAGAGGAATTAGAGTTCTTCAAAACGAGCTAAAGAACATGGAATTTGGATGAGTAACGAAGAAGTTATGGCTGATCGAATTTACCTGTTTCGAAGAGAAATCTGGAATTGCAGTTCCAGTTTTCGCAAGGTGGCTACCTTGACTCAATTTTCCGGTTGATTCAGACTGAGTTAGGGTTTGTGTGAGTAATGGTTGGAAAGAGGAATTGTAGGAGAAGAGAATGGAGAAGACGGCATGGAAAAATATTGAGAGATGTAAAAGTTATAGCCGTCTAAAGTTAGGGCAAAGTAATGAAATCGGTTACCGAAATTCAGGGAGAGAATCGGCCAAGTGTGGGCGACCCATTACAGAGTGACACGTGGCATCTCTTAAAATTTTGATTCAAAACTTCAATCTAGCATAACTTTGGCTAGGATGATCCGTTTTTGACGTTCTTTTTATCGATCTTCATGGTTTTTCATAACCTATTAATAGGTATAGGTTTCATGGCCTGGTTTGACCATTCTCAAAAAGTCAACTCTAGCAAGGCTTAATAAGCTTTAAGGTTTCTAGAATTTTATATTGACTTTTATGTTTCAAAACAATGTTCCACCACTTCCTAAAATCTTTATAATATATTTGGAGTGTTTAGTAATTTTCCCAAGATTTATTGACTTATAAATATTATTATTAAATTCATAATACTATATAATAATATATAATATTAGGGTTAAATAGGAGAAAACCCCTAAATAAATTTCATAATTCCATATACTAACTTAATATTCATAATTCCATATAATAATTTAATATTCATAATTCCATATAATAATTTAATACTTAATAGTATTATTAAAGGTTTAATAAAAGAAATCCCCTAAATTAATTTAGGGGTATTTCAATATATCCCCCTTAAAAGAAACTTCGCCTCGAAGTTTAAGAAAATCAACTAGTAAGCACTCACACCGCTTCGGGTGTGCTGAGACAATATAATTCCAATGAAATTCCATACCAACCAATCCTTTATTTCCATCCATTTCCATAACAACATTCCACTCGATATTACTCAAACTCAAAACGAACCAAGATATACCAAGACATAGCATGATGAAAATCAACAGTCACATACTATGTCATATTGTAAAAACCAAGCACATACAAACACCTCTCATTCTGCTAATATTGTTCTCCATTTACTAACAATGCAACGAGGCATAATCCGGATGAGATAACGAAGGAGGAGTATGCCAGCATATCCCCCTTAAAAGAGCTAAGGTACGCCCTCGTACCGCTACTAACGGCACATTCAAAGAATTCAACACCTTATTAACCAGCTTTGTTGTGAATTTTACTGCACCGTTGATTTTATCTATGATCGTTACATATATCTGTATCTCTTGATTGTTATGTATTTGTATTTCCTTAGTGGTTATAAAATTTATCTTATGGTTATTATCCATTCATTTAATGACTAATACGAATTATATGTCCATATATGATCATTTATCATATCAATTGTATTACCAAGCTATAAACCAAGTGTAACTACAGTAGTTTAACATATATTCCCGATCATTTAATAATCCTCAATAATCTTCCAAAATTATCTTCAAAGGTTTATTAGTCAACCATATGTTAAAACTCTATAAGATAAATATTTTCTGTGACTTTTCAAGCTTCTATTGTTTTTATAATTAACTATCGTATTTTAGACGATTCATTCAGTGTTTACTTTATAATATTTACTTATTATATAACTTCACCCCAGGCAGAATTCTAGGAAGTTCTTCCAAAATCTGATTCCTTTATCTTAAAATTTATATATATATATTTTTAAGGTAGGGACTCTATATAAAATTTTAAGTCAAATGAGCTAGTCTAATGAAAACTCACTCACTCTTGGTAATTATTTTTCTTAAGGTTTGTTCTATGTAAGTATTCTCCTGATTATTAAATCTTAGTACTCCCTTAGACAATGGTGGCTTTTGTAAATATCACTCTTAGTGTGACTTCTAAAATTTTACATGTATAAGGTTAAACTTCCAAGTAACATGAGAATTTCCAAATCTTTAAGTAACTCTCAATTTTTCACTAGACACTCAATACTCCAAGTATTTAAGGCTCAATAATATTTAGTTTATTATTACTCATGTGTTTTCACTCCATAGGTAAGTATTTTTCACCAAGGATTTAACTCGGTAAACTCTTTACATGCATGAATTTAGTACTGGATCTTAATATACGAGTTTTGAACTGTTCATTGTGGCTAGTAATGAAATATGCCTAGCTCAAGATTCCATGATGGTAACGTCTTACCACCACTTCCCCTCAAGTTCAACACAATCCATCACCTGCGTAGAAGATTATTTACAGTTAGATGACAAGGCTTGTCTAGCCCCTAAACTTCTAGAAGGGTGTGCACCCCCACTACTTTCAGCCTAGGAGTTCGTCGCACCAGGCACTTCCCGTAGGGTGTTAGGTTTATGTGTTTTCTTTCTAAAGTTAACATAGAGTTTTAATGTTTTACAAGTTCAGATGTTGATCTTTTCTAATACGCTACTAGTTCTGTTAGCTTAATAATTTTCTAGACTTGAGATTTATATAACATTATCTTTAGGCACAATTTGTACCAAGTAATTCTTGAATTTATTTCAACTTTAAAGGAGTTGAAGCACTTGTACAATGTCAATACTAACTTAGTTATTCAAAGATCTATTTGTATACTGTTTTCAACCAAAAGTATTCTTTAAAATTCTAGGAATTTGTGTACCAGCTTTTAAAGGATGATTTTTAGCAATGTATTCTCCATGAGTATGCTTTTGAAAAATAGCTTAATATTTGGTTTATCTCAACCAAAATCTTATCCTACTTAATATAGGATGTTCCAAACTTATATATATAAATATATATTTTTTGTAGTTTATTGTTGGAACGGTTATAACACACACACACTCAACAGACATTCACAAAAGAAAAGTGTGTAAAGGAATCATTCACAATTCCCAAAAGGTTAGGAGTCGTGCCTTACTGGAGTCCTCACTTCCCAATTCTACCCAATTCCCCAGTTTTAAGTGCACTATAATAAGTATTTCACTCGGCTGTTTTCTCGGGTTCAGAGCGTAACTACGCTCTGATACCACTTCTTGTAACGCCTATTAACCATAAATACAGCGGACATAAAACTCGAAGGCGATTACAGACCATCGGGTTCCAAACACCCGGCACCAAACCTCACCAATTACAACTTACAATCTACAAAAGCTACGGTCTGAACTCGAGAAAAATAACAACAACATAACAAAATAAAGTACATCACTCCATAAACCTAATCCCATCCCAATCACTCATGCTCTTCGTGGCCACCTGTAAATCAATTTGTACCTGCGATGAACCAAGCAGCCCCCCCCGGGAGGGTGAGTCAGTTCCCTGGAATGGAACTTATACAATTCTCCAAAACAACTTTTAAACGAAACTCTTTAAAATAAACAGTAACTGAAATTAAACTCTTGAAAGTAAAGCAGGGAAACAAGGCACTTTAAAATCACCAAGCCAAAGATAACAAGTTAAGGATAAAGATAAATGATAGAAAATGTAAAGTTAGTGAACATCCATTTCCTTAGTTAAACCCAATTCCCATTAGGAGTAGAAAAACTCAGATAGTCACAAAGGACTAGGAATGATAAAACAGATCCAAGAACCAAGAACTCAAGAGTGGAATAATTTCAACTGGGAGAGATGGCCCCCACCGCCAATCACGTCCTTTAGGACAGGGGATATACAGCCCCTCACTGTTTATCACGTCCATAAGGACAGGGGATATACAACCCCTCACTGTCTACCACGTCCACTAAGGACAGGGGATATACAGCCCCTCATTGTCTATCACGTCCACTAAGGACAGGGGATATACAGCCCCTCACTGTCTATCACGTCCCTTTCTGGGACAGGGGATATACAGCCCCTCACTGTCTATCACGTCCCTTTCTGGGACAGGGGATATACAGCCCCTCACTGTTACCATTGAAAACGCGCGCACGTCGAAACCTCAAGAACCAGCTCATGGATGAAACGATATCCAGAGTCAAAAGAAGAATTTCCAAGATTGACCTTTTTTCCAAATTCGCACTAGATCACCAACTAGCCAGAGCAATACCAAAACACTCAGTCCTACAGAGTGCAGAAGCGTAAACCCCAAGCAGTCAATGTCTATGGAACAACCAAATAGAAGGAACCAATACCCAAGTGAGTTTCACATCCAAGGCTCAGTTAGTCACACAAGCTGAGTCAGTCACACAACCATTCCTTTTTAGAAGTTCCTCTTAAAATCAGTTAGTGTTTTCCAAAACATTCTACAAGTTAATCAGCAAAAATAACGTAGTACGGAGAAATCGTACAAAACATCAATAAAGTCCAAACACATCAAGCTGAGTACGAGAAATCGTACAAAAACATTCTATATAGTCCAAAACACAACAAGCTGAGTACGAGAAATGTACCAGGTAACGCTGTAGCAGTTCTAGTCAACTTGCACAAACAATCAACAATACTCTGAAGAATATTAAAGGTAGTCTATCATAATCACTTGTAGCCTAAGTTAAGCTTAAATAAACTTCCTTACTCTTATTCCAAAGTCTCACTGTCTTTTAAGCCCTCACTTATATGTTACGTATAATCTTTGAGTTATCTGAGAACGTCGTATAGCCCAAGGTGGTAAGATCAAGGAATGTATTCGATTAACATTTGCTAATTGTCCACTCCTATCCACTTTATTCATACTTAACCACAATCCTCACATTCAAGACTTTTGAGACCTCTATATCATAAATGTGTTTATATTATATAATTAAATCTAAGAATTTAAAAAATAATCTTAAGCTCAATACCTTTGGTCTTAATTTAGAATAAACATTGTATTATGACCTATGATGGACTCATCTCAGAATACTATACTATTATCTCACAATGTAAAGATTATGTATTTAAACAATATCTACTAGACAACCCATTATGATTAAGTCTTTCCCTTAACTTAATTAAGATCTACATCTTGTATATTGGAATCATAATGTTGTAGATACAATTTATTATAACTTAATCGAGCCACTAAACTCAATTATCATATCCTTAGTTCAGAATGACTTCCTATTATAACCGTCTAATAATCTTATCATAAGATGTTGAATTACCTCTCATATTGAAACAACTATATTATAGTTAACTTAGACTTATCGAACTCTTACATTTAGTATTTACAAGGTACATTATTTGCTTAATTATTACCTATAATAAGGTGTTTAAATATAACCTTTTATGTATCTTTACTTACCTTTAATCTTCTAAATGTTTATTAAACACACATTCTCTCTATAGACTATGTACAATCCTTTTGTACTAAAATTCAATAAACTTAAACCTTAAATACGTTTTAAACTGCTGTACAAAACCTAAGGTTTCAAAGAAATAACCTAATAAATTAATTCCTTTATTGTATTTAGGATGGACAATATATCTACATAGAGTAGCATTATCAAAGAATTAAATTCTGGTTCGCAAGTGAAATTGTTAATTATTTAATAAGGTAAACCATTATGAAAATTCTCATATTTATATTCAAAACAACACATCATTATTTCCCATTACCGTAAAGTATATCAATATAATATCTTATGTAACTTAGCTTTAACTAATAAAAGATTCAAAGGTTTTAAGTACCAAATTCCTATTTATAAACCTTCCTATAAATTCTCACTACTAAATACCTCACTTAATTGTAAACTCACATCCTGAATATTGGTAATAAATGTATTTTATATGGCTTATCTAATTCTAAGAAACTTAAGGATAATTGTTTAGATAAATTTCCAAATCATCGTTTAATAAGAATATATCATAATCCTTATAATGATTCTATCTTAAAACATTAAGTTATATTTCACTACCATAAATGTCAAGAAATGATTAAATATAGACTTACTAACCCACCTCACATTTAGATGTAAAAGTATTTTATTATTTTATTATTGTTTATATATTAAGAACATTTAGATGTAAAAGTATTACATTTATTCATTAATTATATAGTAAGTCCTATTTGTGTAAAATCTAATTACAAATATTCCTAAGTCCCAACTTATTAATTACCTAACCAAATTATAGATTTACATTATGGTCTTTGACAAATAATATTACACATGTATTCTAATATGGTTTATATAAATCTTAGAAATCCAAGATAACTCTTTAAGCTCAATTTCATAACCACAATTCAATACTAGCTCATATAATATTCTTTTAATAGTATTACGTATAAGTTTAGTTTAACTTGTTAATTCCGTCATATTCCATTTTCTATAAGGTACTTTATTCCTTTTATTTATTCATTTATTTTATGTGTATTTATTAGGATTAATTCAAGACATCCTTTATTTAGTTTTATTGCATTTAATTATTTATATTAACCTTTACACATATCTATATCCAAAATATGGTTTATAAATAAAGTATTTTCCTTAGTTTCAATTAAGTATATTAACTACTATATTATATAATTAATGTAAATGTAGATTAATTTATTTCTGATTTAACCTAAGTTACTACTTAATTCCCTTTTTATAACGCGTAAAAATATATATATATTTTTCCTTAGTTAATTAAAAATATTAACTCCCAATAATATAGTAAGTAAAATGTAGGATAATTAAATTCCTTAATTATATAAGTTTCTACTAAGTAAGTATATAAACATATATATAAATAATTTCACTTCTCTTAAAAGCCAATACCAAAACATTTATAAACTTACTGTTATAAAATGTTAATTTAGTGTTCCATATTTTCCCAGCTTAAAAAGTTAATTAACCAACCTTACTTTAATTTTGGTTACATTAAAACCTTATATTATAGGTTATTCTTATGAAAAATTCATAAACACAATTTTTAAAACCTTTTACCATTGCCCAAAAATTCCCAAATTTAATATACAGTAACTATAACATTTTAGACATATTATAAAATTTTTATTTCATAAAAATATCTTTTTAATTTATCCAAATATTCCAGAAAACCCGTAACTTGTAAAAATCATAACTTATGTTTAAAAACTCCAAAACCATAATAATTTACATCAAAATAAACTAGATTAAATAAGGAATCTATGGTTAAAATTTCAAGTCAAAATACCTTCGGGAAGGTATTTAATTAACCCAACAAGTTAGGACTATTTACTGGAATTTATAAAAACCCTTTAATAACTTATTCTAGTACGTTTTAATCTCGGCCGTCCAATCTCTTAAAACGAGATCGGACGGCCCCTGTCACCGAGTTCATCAGCGAAGGTAATAGGGGAATCGAGTACTAAATCTCTTTTATCTCCTAATCTACAGAACGAAATCGAGTGATTCTTGTTCCTATGGATTCGTAATCAAATTTCGGTTCCATTGGTGTCAATTTCCCCAATTATAATGCAGAGTTCATCCAGTTTCGAATTCGATTCGAAGGTTAGGGTTTATTTTCGGTACAGAGTTCAAATCGACCACAAATCTCACAAATTCTCCTAA
The DNA here is from genome assembly GCA_023374045.1 of Limonium bicolor. NCBI lineage: Eukaryota > Viridiplantae > Streptophyta > Magnoliopsida > Caryophyllales > Plumbaginaceae > Limonium > Limonium bicolor. Next base: position 27,405,725 of record CM041782.1, read on the forward strand.
CCTAACACATAATTGACTAAATGGAACATGGGTTAGGTCGAAATCATGACTAAGAACAACAATATCGGAGCAATTTGATCGGAGACTCACCGGATTGTGCGAATTAAACGAATTCCAATTCGGAAAACTGGGAAAAACTCGAACTTTAACCAGTTCGTGGTGCCAACTTTGAGTGAAATACCCCAAACCTTGATATGTAGTTTAAATAGCAAACTATGTTATAAAAAGGCTAAAAAGTGCCTTAGAAACATCAGTGGACAATTTAAAACATAGTAAAGTGCAATAAAGCACTAAGACACAGTTGAGCAAAAACACGCTCTAAGCTATGAGTGAACTTGGTTAGGACCCAAAGAGCCTACCAAGACTAAATAATATTCAATTATGATTTAATAAGGCTAAATAAGTCCTTAGGAAGCTTTGTAAGACAATGAAACCAAACAAAACACAAATAAATACCTTAAAGTCAATATGAGCAAAAATGTGCTCTAAGCTTGGGATAAATTTGTAAAAGACCTAATGGTCATACCTATACCTTATAAATATGTTAATGAACATATTAAATCAATTAACAAAGAAAACCAAGCTTGAAAACAAGTTAAAACACAAAATGTGCTTTAAGGAGTCTTAAAGCACGTTTTTGAAAAATTGTCTTGTAAATGAGTTTTGAATGGCTAAATGTCCATCATTACTCTTTAATTAACATGTGTACTATATAGTATCACATTTGGGTGGCTATATTAATGGGAAATCAAAAATTTCACTTCTAAGTGCCTTGTTTAGGTGAATAGTGATTTTTATAAGCTAGTTTGTAACATATGTTGTTATAAGTAATTAAATTGGTCAACAAAGACCATTATACCCTCCTAGGCATATGGGGGCCGGTTTTTCATGGTGTGAGTCACCAACATGTAAAAGAAATCAAATAAGTAAAGTTAAGCTTAAAGTAAAGTACTATTTGCTTTATAAGTTACAAATATCTTCAAAAAAGCAAAGGTTATCTTCATTCTCTCATTCCTTCCTTCATTTCCCACGGTGGTTTTCTTCTTCCTCCTCTCTCCATCGGTTTCCAACAGACCACACTCATTCTTCATCTTCTTTCACTTGTAACTTGTGATTCCCTTGGCCAAATCAAATTCCAAGACCATATTTGTCTTAGTTAGGTCAAGCTCTACACTTCCCTCTTTTTAAATCTTCAAGAACTCAATTTTGGTGCCATGGAGATTCACCATTGAAGGAGCTTGAGCCCATCTTTTCACATATTCTTGTTCTCCTTTGCTTCAAGGTAAGGAAACTCAAAGAAAAATCAAGTTTCCTTCATGTTTTGTGTTGTCCGAAAATTCACCTCACCATGGTGTATTTATCTTGCTTGTTTTAGCTTCATTTGAATCTTCCAAGGGCTAGGAGGAGTCATCTCTTGATACTTATTCAAGTTCTCTTCCAATTCCAAGGTAAAACAATTACCTTAATGTGTTAAAACAATATGTGTAACTAGGGTTTACAATGAGATGAAGCATAATGCTTGAATACTCATTCTATTGTTTGTATAATGTTTAATAGTTGAAAAGGAACCAAATGCCTTACCGGTTTTACAAGGAAACAAGAAAGAAATTTGTAAGGAAAAGAGGTAAACAAGCTATCTCAATGTGGTTTAATGCCTTAGGAGAAATAAGCTTATAATGCTTGTTAAAACTACCTAAAGAGCAAATGGTGAATGACCTAGTAAAGTGTTCTCAAGGAGACTAGTAAAAGAACATATGTATTGTTGGGTGTATTTGCAGGTCAAAGGCATTACTTATGTGGGAAATTCAGTGTTTAAGGTTTATTCAATTTAAGGGCCTAAGAGCCATGTTATTTAAGGGCCTAAGTGCCAAGCAATTTAAGTTATGCACTATATTGTGATGTAGTGCTTAATGTGTGAAGTTGGTGTGTAAAAATGTTCTTGATGGATTTTAGGAGTTCTTGAATGAAATAAGGTAAAAACCTAAGTGTTTGGATGTGAGTATTTACAAGAGAAGCTATGGCAAAATTTAGTTGATAAACAAAGGAGTTTATGTGGTGAAATGAGATTTTAAGACCTAGAAGGTACTAGGAACTTGTTAAGTGTTAAGATGGTGGAAGAAGGTGAATCATGGTGTTCTTAGGTGTTAAGGTGCCATGGGCATTGTCTTGGAGGATTTAGAACTCAAATGGGTGTTTTGAACACACCAAGGAATTGTTATGTGAAGTGTTAAGCCTTGTTCAAGATTTGGTAAACAAAGGAAAAGAAATGCCTAGTGAAGGTCTAAGTGAAAACTTGTGGAAATTAGAAGCAATTGTGCAAAGGAGGTGTGTATGAGAAATATTGCTTTTGGAGTGGTGGTAATGTTTGTGAGACAACACTTTGGTTAGTTGAGGTAGTAGGCATGATATACCACTTAGAAATCTAAGAAAAATGTTATAAGTGCTAGGAATTGTTGTAAGGAATTGAGTAACCAGTTAGTGATGATTTAGGAAAGTTTAGTGCTTGTTTTAAGGTGTTTAAACATGTAGGAAACATGTGGAAAGTTTATGGAATGATTAGGTAAGGTTTAAGGTTGGTTTAGGGGTTGAAAAATGATGTTTTGACAAGTTAATAACATGGTCCGGGACCTAGCCCTTGTATAGGTACCCGGACCACCCCTTAAAAAGAGCCGAGAGTGAAGTTTAGAAGTGGTCCGGGTCCTTAGTCCAGGACCAAGACCCGGACCAAGGGTAAAATAAGGCCGAGAGTATATTCTGCAAGTGGTCCGGGACCTTGGGTCCGGACCAAGTCCCGGACCAGGTCAAAAGTGTTGTAAAATCTGTTTTAAAGGCTTCTAATCATGGGGAATTGAATGGTAATGGTTTTAGGTGATGTTTAGGCCTTGTTTGGTGGCATATAAAGGCCTTAAAATGTGTAAACAAGTGTTGGGTTTGATGTGAGAGTTGTAAACTTAATATAACGAGAGTAAGTTAAGTGTAACGGGAATGACGGGGTAAAACTATGGGCGCTTTAAACGTTAAGCAAACATGTTACCCCAATATTAATAAAAGTAATTGTAATGTTATCAGTTGTTCGAGAATTTCTCGAGGAACATAAGTGGACGCGGTAAAGTGGACTCCGGTGACAGGTATGGTTTTCTTGCAACCTGTGTCCTACCGGATTACACCGGCTTGTATGCCAATGTGTTTTTCTGTATGTTTGCCACGTTATGAGATAAATCATGAAACGAGTTTACAGTTGTTATTGTTATTGTATGTTTTCGTGCCGATACCGGTAACCTCGAATGCGCTTGGAGGGCTAGTTAACCATTATTAGGTAAACGTAGGAGAACGGTATCCGGTAACAACGTTTCCGACCTAAGGAACGTTCTAACCACGGCTATGCGTGAGTTGGTTATGTGATGTTTGTGTGTGATGTTTGTATGTGAATGTATGACTCTCTCTTCCCTTGTGTATGTCTAACAAGACTTAACCCAATGTTTGTGATTGTTTAATAAAGTTCAAAGTTGAACTTCTAATAAGTGCTAACGGGGGAGTGAGGAGTCCGGTCTGTTCCGGCCACGCGTGTGAGTATGGGGGTCGTTGTCATAGCAGGTTCGATCCTCTCTGTATGTTATGGTTGTTTTCCAATTTGGTTCCCAACCTTCCCTTTAGCTTAACCAAGGCTATTACTGACTCACGTCGGGCCACAGGGGCATACTATTGTTATGTTTGTTTCGGTGTGCTTGGATCACTATATCCGAGACACCTTGTGTTAAGTTAACCGTTCATTTAACGAGACGGTAACGAGTTATGTAACGAGCTTATCATGAGACTGGCAACAATCTCTAGGCTCACCAGTGTATTAGTGATGTTTGGGTCGGTGCCTAAGAGGACCATTCCCGTTGTGTTATATATCTTTGTTGTGATGCAATATCTATTGCGGTGTTATGTGTGCACGTGGAAACGTGCAAAGTGTTGTTAAGTGTTGTATGTAGTGTATGTTGTAGGTTGTATAATGTGGAGTGTGTGGATCATGGATATGATTCCCAGTTTGTGATAAGAGGCGTTTAAGGGTAACCCGATTTAAGGGTATGTGTCGTCTATTAAGGAAGTAGCTCCATCAGAGGAGGAACACTCTAGGGATGATGAATACCTTGAGTGACTTATTAAGTAAGGATATATTATCCGTTGTTGAGCCCGTTGAGGCGAATGTTATGTGATGTGTGTTCGTTGTTACATGTATGATTTAAATATAATCAACCGCATGCTAAGACGACAAGTAGTTGTGCGTGGCCCGGTAGCATGTGGGCTGCGGGATTACCATACCAGCAAAGGTGCTGAGCCCCTTGGGGCCACCCTTTCTCTTCTTTTCTTATTTCAGGTACGAAGTGCTGGAAGCCGTTCGAGAGTAGGACGGGTAGTCGTTGTACATGGGTAAACATTTAAGTGTATATATACAGTAGGTGTAGTAAGACCGAAATTGTTGTCGGCATCAGTTTATTAATACTCGGTATAGTTGGAAGGTGTACGTTGTTGTTGTTAATGGAAAGGGATAGTAATGTGTAGTCGCTCGGGAATTTAGCCCATCAGACCGGTACAATGTATGTGTATTAGCCTTGTTAGCCACGTGGGTGGCTAACGGCGTGTAACACCAACGAGTTAAGTAATGTGATGAGGTTGTTTTTTTTCCGCTGCAGTTTATTGTAAGTGTGGTAATGTTGGATGGGGTGTTACAAAAAGTGGTATCAGAGCGAAGTATCGCTCTGATGACTGAATTACCGAGCTTAGGAAGTACCGAGTTAGGATTTAAGTACTTTGGGTTAAGGGTTGAGTGATAGCGTGAGAGATACGCTAGATAGGAATTACCAGTGTGTACTGGAAACCTACAATCTCCATCCCACCCTCCACAATCCCTGTATATAACTTGGGGAAACAACGCCAGAGAGATGGAAGTCCTCTCATACTCGGGAATACCCGATCTGGCTGTTATTAAATACCTTTAGGGTACGGAGAACCTGTCATACGGTAGATCCCGAAAACTGGGAATCCCGGAGACGGTCTCCATCAGAATGATGTTAACCACATTTAATAGCAAAGAATGAAGGATTTTGTGTATAAGAGAATAGAATTTCTGGCAACCTGGGTCGACATGCCGAGCAGTCGAGGATAACCAGCTTGCAACGCACCAACCGTGCAACAGGCAAGAAGTGGATTAAAGAAACCCGAGACAAGTGTCTACGGGACCACAGTTGTTAAGTGATACACCAACGGTATACCAATCGACAAAGGAACTACAACGTAGTACCCAAACAAGAGACAAGTCTCAGTAACCACGACAAATACGTGGAACGGGCTGCAAAGAGAATACAATACTAAGACAAAGGGGTCTCCCAGAATGGGAAACACCCTAGTTGATGATCGTTAGGTGAAGACAGTGAGAAGTCACCTAGAAGAGTTATTATCAAAACAGTAAGATCAGTGAGGGCCAACAAGGCCACTATTGACAGTATGGGTAAAGACAATACCATAACCAGTATGTGTTAAACCGATTGCCAGTTAGCATGGCGCACTTGCCATAGCAAGTGCTGCTATAACAGGGCTGTTCGGGAAATTTATAACCACTACAAGTACTTAGTAAAGTACCACGAAGTTAAGTGCGAACATTATAACCATGGAAGGGCTTGACAGCCTGACCTTTGTAATTGGAAATACACCAGTCAGCAAGAAGCTAGACTTGGTTAAGGTAAGAAGATGTTGTGAAACCATGAAAATTTTCTTTCAAACCCAGATTTATTCAAACCCTTTTCTTTTCAAAACCAGATTTTCTTTCAAACCAACACTTCTTTCCAACCTCCTTTTAATCCAATCCAGTAAAACCAAGGACAGTTGACAAGGATACAACAATGGATAAACTTTCCCTCGATTAAGTTCGGGAAGCATGGAATGAATATTGTCACGGGACAATATAAGGGAGTTGACAACAGAATACTTCACCTAGGCGTGTGACGGACGCTACAAGTGTACCAACTGTGTCGTGGGACGACCGCACTCCGATAGGAGCTTGTGGGCCTAACAGACCTACTTATGGGTTAGTTGGGTAAGTAGCAATGTATCAGTATGGTACCCCACATATGTATACGAGTGGAGTCCGAAACACGGGAAGTAGTCGACTCCGTCTACGGTCAGCAATATAAATCAAACAAGAGCTAGAGATTACAAGGAAAGGTTGAAGTTAAGGAACTCAGTTAAGATAACGAGACTAAAAGAATTAGTGAATTCATTTCAAGGATATGTTTAAGAGTCAAGAGGTGCGAAGTGCACTAACTGTTATATAAAGACATCACACATGTCTTAAGAATTCCGAGGAATAAACATGATAGCTGGAACGGTGACCCAGCCTGTACATGGCAAGCAGATGCCTAATGTGGACACATTAATGTGCAATAAACGGGATGAAACTCCCAGAATAAGTACCTACACTATCAGGAAATGTTGATCTTCATAAAAGGAGATAATAAGCCATTTAAGAACGCAAACGGCGTGGCTAATGGAATGTACCAATAAGTGTGAACCAGATGTAAAATCATAACTTAGCAACACCCAGGAGCAATCCTTGAAGGGTGTTCGCATCAACAGTTGATGCAGGAAATGACCTGACAGAAACACAAGGGTTGAAACTAACACCCAGTTTAGACATAAGTTGTCAGGAGACGGACTGACAAACCTAAAGGGAATCCCATGAAAGGAAACGTGATGCAACGACTTGTCATGGAGCCCAATATAATATCCAAATCATGAAATGTTGCACAGAGAAATAAATGAATGTGGACGGCCTACAATGAGCAGAGCTCGAGGCAATAAGGCTTATGAGCCACAAGCAAAACGTGTTATGTAAGTTTGATCGATAGCAGGACTTTATGTGGTATAAGTGAATAGAGTGGTAAACGAGCCACTGCATTAAGAGTGGGGATACCTCTCGATATTCTAAAACCGCAGGAGCGGTAGTTATGTGTATCAAGCCCAAGAAATATGTTAAGAAAGGACGATGTTATTATTGAAAGAGAGTAGTTAGCTTAGTAACATGTGTGTATAAAGTGAAACACCGAGCTGAATAATGCCGGCTTGTGACTCGAATGATTAATGCTCAAGGAGCATTCAGTAGTCATCCAAATGAGTGATGAACCATAATACGAATGATGTAAGTATATGTGTGGAAGTTAATGTGACAGTAGATACGATGTGAGTTAGTGTTATACAATAAGTACGGTGCGCAGTAAGCGACCGTTGTATAGGTGTTGTTAAATAATGATGTGGCGGATAAGGCCAGTTATGAGTTAAACTCAGTGGAGATGCAAGATAATTGATGTTAAACAAACTGAGCAATAAGCCAGTGGTAGGTACTATGTGATGAGGAACTCAGTGTGAATTCCATGGCGAATCGCATAAGAGATTTACTGTCAAGAGTTTACGCCTCTGCACTCTGTATGACTGAGTGTTTTGGTATTGCACTTGCGCAGTAATGATCGAGTGGGATAGCTAGGAATTGGAAACATGTTAATTGTGAAACAATAATGTTATAATGGCCGATGCATAGGAAATGCAAGACCGCATCAATAAAAGAGTACTTGTACGAAACCAAATGTGGAGACATGATTAACAGTAAGTGACTATAGTAGCACTAACTGCCAAGTATCGGTATAGAATATACCCCAAATGTTGTGAATAGCTGAGAGAGCACTACACACTAGGTAGTAGCTCAATCTCAACCGACAATAAGTCGGAAGGCAACAAGTCAATCATTGTGAAATACATAGCTGTATACACAGTAAATTGTTATGGAAGTGGATAGAAAGTTTATAACTCACCGAATTCGCTCACGGTAAGAGATACCACGCGTCGGTTGAGAAATCATTATTACCAAGATAAAGGTGATATAAGGGGGATGTACAATACAGTAAGAATAACAAATGGGGCAATTAAGCTCTACAGTTATTGGAGTTTCGCAGCAGAAACTAGTGAGCCAGTGATTCAAGTGTTGAATGTACAACGTGAATAACGAATATGAGTGGATGGCTAATTATTAACGACTAGAAGCCTAACAGGCCAGAATCGAAACCAACTAAGAGTTTAAACAAACTCCAATGAGAATTCTTGGTTTAGGAACTAAACCGCCAATATGGTTAAGATCCTCTAATCAGAATCCATTGTGTAATAGACCGCGTGGAAGTTAAAACACTTCACGACGGCGGAACATTTAAGCCAATGTTTAGTGATTGATTACGTGGGCGTAATCCCTTTTAAGGGGGGTAGAGCGCAAAACCACTTAGTGTATATCACCGTACAAGTGTACGTAGTGTATGTGATTTATATTGTGCATAGCACAAAATTATATTATTGTTTGATGATTGGTGTGTGTGTTACGTAAACATACACATTCATTCATGGTTTAATTGTGGTAATTGCGCACAGAAGATGCGAATACCATTGTGATAAGTGTGTGTATTTGTTAACAGTTGTGTGTGATAGTACAAGTATGGGGAGTAGAGAAACTCCCGGGGGAACAAAAGCCCCGACAGTGTATAAAGGTGAAATGGTGTGTTGTATTTTGATAAATATATATGTATATATATACTATATAGTGATTCAAGAAAGGGCATGATACCGACATAGAACCTAGTGAGAATAAGATTCCCTAGGCAACAGCATTAAAGTGAATGGAGGTAATTGATAGACGGAGTTCTATCCCTTGGAGATGTTATGATCATGACTAGAATGATTTAAAAGATAGAAAATTGGAAATGAGTGATTTACTTGATGCTTGAAAATGAAGTGGGAGGTGGAACTTGATTTGCATGCGATCAAGGGAAGCCGAACACAAATTGGAGTGGAAAGATAGTTCAACACTGATGCTGATCACATCAGGATTGGATGACTCTTGAAACTCCCTATAAGTGGTCACAAACAACCACGCTAAGAAAAGAAGCAAAGAGCTTAAGTTGGACTTGGAGTTGTGTGTGTTTTCAAAAGGATCTTCAATTGGTATTTATAAAACGTTGACAGATACTCTATATAATTAAAGTTCTCTTACTTAACCTCACAAGGAAATTTTAAACTTAAGTGATTGTTTTAGTCTCCCAAAGGCACGGGGACGGAAGGTGTCCATCGCGACCGGGTTCTGCGGGATCACAGTGTATACCAAAGTATTTTTGATTGCTATACATGCTCTGACATGTTGTGTGGTATGCGTAATGAATGTTGTTTTGACTTGGATTTCCTAAAGTGTATACTATCAAAGCCTATGAGTCTAAATGTGTTGTGTTACATAGACCTAAGTGTCTGAAGACTGTTATATTATGGGGACCTATGTGTCCAAATGTTGTGATGTTACCCAACGGTGAGTCCAAGGGGTTGTTATGTATGTGTAAGTGTTGTTAAGATACCCGGACCATAGAGTCCGAGGTTATCATGTGGATATGTTATGTTATGTGTGGATGTGAATGTGTTGCCCGGAACATTAAGTCCGAGGTTGTGATGTAAAGTGTGTTTGGTTATGGAAGTTTATTTCCAAGTGATTCCTGTGTTCTAATCTAATGATGTGAGGAAAGTGTGAACTTCGAGGACGAAGTTCTTTTAAGGGGGGTAGATTGAAATACCCCAAACCTTGATATGTAGTTTAAATAGCAAACTATGTTATAAAAAGGCTAAAAAGTGCCTTAGAAACATCAGTGGACAATTTAAAACATAGTAAAGTGCAATAAAGCACTAAGACACAGTTGAGCAAAAACACGCTCTAAGCTATGAGTGAACTTGGTTAGGACCCAAAGAGCCTACCAAGACTAAATAATATTCAATTATGATTTAATAAGGCTAAATAAGTCCTTAGGAAGCTTTGGAAGACAATGAAACCAAACAAAACACAAATAAATACCTTAAAGTCAATATGAGCAAAAATGTGCTCTAAGCTTGGGATAATTTGTAAAGACCTAATGGTCATACCTATACCTTATAAATATGTTAATGAACATATTAAATCAATTACAAAGAAAACCAAGCTTGAAAACAAGTTAAACACAAAATGTGCTTTAAGGAGTCTTAAAGCACGTTTTTGAAAAATTGTCTTGTAAATGAGTTTTGAATGGCTAAATGTCCATCATTACTCTTTAATTAACATGTGTACTATATAGTATCACATTTGGGTGGCTATATTAATGGGAAATCAAAAATTTCACTTCTAAGTGCCTTGTTTAGGTGAATAGTGATTTTTATAAGCTAGTTTGTAACATATGTTGTTATAAGTAATTAAATTGGTCAACAAAGACCATTATACCCTCCTAGGCATATGGGGGCCGGTTTTTCATGGTGTGAGTCACCAACATGTAAAAGAAATCAAATAAGTAAAGTTAAGCTTAAAGTAAAGTACTATTTGCTTTATAAGTTACAAATATCTTCAAAAAGCAAAGGTTATCTTCATTCTCTCATTCCTTCCTTCATTTCCCACGGTGGTTTTCTTCTTCCTCCTCTCTCCATCGGTTTCCAACAGACCACACTCATTCTTCATCTTCTTTCACTTGTAACTTGTGATTCCCTTGGCCAAATCAAATTCCAAGACCATATTTGTCTTAGTTAGGTCAAGCTCTACACTTCCCTCTTTTTAAATCTTCAAGAACTCAATTTTGGTGCCATGGAGATTCACCATTGAAGGAGCTTGAGCCCATCTTTTCACATATTCTTGTTCTCCTTTGCTTCAAGGTAAGGAAACTCAAAGAAAAATCAAGTTTCCTTCATGTTTTGTGTTGTCCGAAAATTCACCTCACCATGGTGTATTTATCTTGCTTGTTTTAGCTTCATTTGAATCTTCCAAGGGCTAGGAGGAGTCATCTCTTGATACTTATTCAAGTTCTCTTCCAATTCCAAGGTAAAACAATTACCTTAATGTGTTAAAACAATATGTGTAACTAGGGTTTACAATGAGATGAAGCATAATGCTTGAATACTCATTCTATTGTTTGTATAATGTTTAATAGTTGAAAAGGAACCAAATGCCTTACCGGTTTTACAAGGAAACAAGAAAGAAATTTGTAAGGAAAAGAGGTAAACAAGCTATCTCAATGTGGTTTAATGCCTTAGGAGAAATAAGCTTATAATGCTTGTTAAAACTACCTAAAGAGCAAATGGTGAATGACCTAGTAAAGTGTTCTCAAGGAGACTAGTAAAAGAACATATGTATTGTTGGGTGTATTTGCAGGTCAAAGGCATTACTTATGTGGGAAATTCAGTGTTTAAGGTTTATTCAATTTAAGGGCCTAAGAGCCATGTTATTTAAGGGCCTAAGTGCCAAGCAATTTAAGTTATGCACTATATTGTGATGTAGTGCTTAATGTGTGAAGTTGTGTGTAAAAATGTTCTTGATGGATTTTAGGAGTTCTTGAATGAAATAAGGTAAAAACCTAAGTGTTTGGATGTGAGTATTTACAAGAGAAGCTATGGCAAAATTTAGTTGATAAACAAAGGAGTTTATGTGGTGAAATGAGATTTTAAGACCTAGAAGGTACTAGGAACTTGTTAAGTGTTAAGATGGTGGAAGAAGGTGAATCATGGTGTTCTTAGGTGTTAAGGTGCCATGGGCATTGTCTTGGAGGATTTAGAACTCAAATGGGTGTTTTGAACACACCAAGGAATTGTTATGTGAAGTGTTAAGCCTTGTTCAAGATTTGGTAAACAAAGGAAAAGAAATGCCTAGTGAAGGTCTAAGTGAAAACTTGTGGAAATTAGAAGCAATTGTGCAAAGGAGGTGTGTATGAGAAATATGCTTTTGGAGTGGTGGTAATGTTTGTGAGACAACACTTTGGTTAGTTGAGGTAGTAGGCATGATATACCACTTAGAAATCTAAGAAAAATGTTATAAGTGCTAGGAATTGTTGTAAGGAATTGAGTAACCAGTTAGTGATGATTTAGGAAAGTTTAGTGCTTGTTTTAAGGTGTTTAAACATGTAGGAAACATGTGGAAAGTTTATGGAATGATTAGGTAAGGTTTAAGGTTGGTTTAGGGGTTGAAAAATGATGTTTTGACAAGTTAATAACATGGTCCGGGACCTAGCCCTTGTATAGGTACCCGGACCACCCCTTAAAAAGAGCCGAGAGTGAAGTTTAGAAGTGGTCCGGGTCCTTAGTCCAGGACCAAGACCCGGACCAAGGGTAAAATAAGGCCGAGAGTATATTCTGCAAGTGGTCCGGGACCTTGGGTCCGGACCAAGTCCCGGACCAGGTCAAAAGTGTTGTAAAATCTGTTTTAAAGGCTTCTAATCATGGGGAATTGAATGGTAATGGTTTTAGGTGATGTTTAGGCCTTGTTTGGTGGCATATAAAGGCCTTAAAATGTGTAAACAAGTGTTGGGTTTGATGTGAGAGTTGTAAACTTAATATCACGAGAGTAAGTTAAGTGTAACGGGAATGACGGGGTAAAACTATGGGCGCTTTAAACGTTAAGCAAACATGTTACCCCAATATTAATAAAAGTAATTGTAATGTTATCAGTTGTTCGAGAATTTCTCGAGGAACATAAGTGGACGCGGTAAAGTGGACTCCGGTGACAGGTATGGTTTTCTTGCAACCTGTGTCCTACCGGATTACACCGGCTTGTATGCCAATGTGTTTTTCTGTATGTTTGCCACGTTATGAGATAAATCATGAAACGAGTTTACAGTTGTTATTGTTATTGTATGTTTTCGTGCCGATACCGGTAACCTCGAATGCGCTTGGAGGGCTAGTTAACCATTATTAGGTAAACGTAGGAGAACGGTATCCGGTAACAACGTTTCCGACCTAAGGAACGTTCTAACCACGGCTATGCGTGAGTTGGTTATGTGATGTTTGTGTGTGATGTTTGTATGTGAATGTATGACTCTCTCTTCCCTTGTGTATGTCTAACAAGACTTAACCCAATGTTTGTGATTGTTTAATATTCAAAGTTGAACTTCTAATAAGTGCTAACGGGGGAGTGAGGAGTCCGGTCTGTTCCGGCCACGCGTGTGAGTATGGGGGTCGTTGTCATAGCAGGTTCGATCCTCTCTGTATGTTATGGTTGTTTTCCAATTTGGTTCCCAACCTTCCCTTTAGCTTAACCAAGGCTATTACTGACTCACGTCGGGCCACAGGGGCATACTATTGTTATGTTTGTTTCGGTGTGCTTGGATCACTATATCCGAGACACCTTGTGTTAAGTTAACCGTTCATTTAACGAGACGGTAACGAGTTATGTAACGAGCTTATCATGAGACTGGCAACAATCTCTAGGCTCACCAGTGTATTAGTGATGTTTGGGTCGGTGCCTAAGAGGACCATTCCCGTTGTTTATATCTTTGTTGTGATGCAATATCTATTGCGGTGTTATGTGTGCACGTGGAAACGTGCAAAGTGTTGTTAAGTGTTGTATGTAGCGTATGTTTAGGTTGTATAATGTGGAGTGTGTGGATCATGGATATGATTCCCAGTTTGTGATAAGAGGCGTTTAAGGGTAACCCGATTTAAGGGTATGTGTCGTCTATTAAGGAAGTAGCTCCATCAGAGGAGGAACACTCTAGGGATGATGAATACCTTGAGTGACTTATTAAGTAAGGATATATTATCCGTTGTTGAGCCCGTTGAGGCGAATGTTATGTGATGTGTGTTCGTTGTTACATGTATGATTTAAATATAATCAACCGCATGCTAAGACGACAAGTAGTTGTGCGTGGCCCGGTAGCATGTGGGCTGCGGGATTACCATACCAGCAAAGGTGCTGAGCCCCTTGGGGCCACCCTTTCTCTTCTTTTCTTATTTCAGGTACGAAGTGCTGGAAGCCGTTCGAGAGTAGGACGGGTAGTCGTTGTACATGGGTAAACATTTAAGTGTATATATACAGTAGGTGTAGTAAGACCGAAATTGTTGTCGGCATCAGTTTATTAATACTCGGTATAGTTGGAAGGTGTACGTTGTTGTTGTTGTTAATGGAAAGGGATAGTAATGTGTAGTCGCTCGGGAATTTAGCCCATCAGACCGGTACAATGTATGTGTATTAGCCTTGTTAGCCACGTGGGTGGCTAACGGCGTGTAACACCAACGAGTTAAGTAATGTGATGAGGTTGTTTTTTTTCCGCTGCAGTTTATTGTAAGTGTGGTAATGTTGGATGGGGTGTTACATTGAGAATCTATAACTAGCAGTACAAAACGAGTTAGATTATGAGTAAGGGCTCATTGGAAAGAACAAACGTAGATCTACGTATTGGTAGCAAGAACTAAACCTAACTCGCACCATACAGAAAGATATTGAAGTCGCAAAACATGAGTTTACCTCTCTGTTTTGGTATGATTTTATGTGCTGATTAAACCGAAACTTTAGACGTCTTACACTTCCAATCCGTTGAGAATTAGCTTAGACCATAAACACAAAAGTTTTAGAGGAATTAGAGCTCTTCAAAACGAGCTAAAGAACATGGAATTTGGATGAGTAACGAAGAAGTTATGGCTGATCGAATTTACCTGTTTCGAAGAGAAATCTGGAATTGCAGTTCCAGTTTTCACAAGGTGGCTACTTTGACTCAATTTTCCGGTTGATTCAGACTGAGTTAGGGTTTGTGTGAGTAATGGTTGGAAAGAGGAATTGTAGGAGAAGAGAATGGAGAAGACGACATGGAAAAATATTGAGAGATGTAAAAGTTATAGCCGTCTAAAGTTAGGGCAAAGTAACGAAATCGGTTACCGAAATTCAGGGAGAAAATCGGCTAAGTGTGGGCGCCCCATTACAGAGTGACACGTGACATCTCTTAAAATTTTGATTCAAAACTTCAATCTAGCATAACTTTGGCTAGGATGATCCATTTTTGATGTTCTTTTTATCGATCTTCATGGTTTTTCATAACCTATTTATTGGTATAGGTTTCATGGCCTGGTATGACCATTCTCAAAAAGTCAACTCTAGCAAGGCTTAATAACCTTTAAGGTTTCTAGAATTTTATATTGACTTTTATGTTTCAAAACAATGTTCCAACACTTCCTAAAATCTTTATAATATATTTGGAGTGTTTAGTAATTTTCCCAAGATTTATTGACTTATAAATCTTATTATTAAATTCCTAATACTATATAATATATTAATAATTAGGGTTAAATAGGAGAAAACCCCTAAATAAATTTCATAATTCCATATAATAACTTAATATTCATAATTCCATATAATTTTAATATTCATAATTCCGTATAATAATTTAATACTTAATAGTATTATTAAAGGTTTAATAAAAGAAATCCCCTAAATTAATTTAAATTAATTTAGGGGTATTTCAACCTGGTGCTGGCCTTTCTCGGACTAGGGGTAAGGTTTCTTCTTCTTCCCTCCCCCGTACGCTTGCGTGTTTTGGCCCTCGCTCGAAGCCTTGCGCTTATGCGCATTCTCCTCGTCCCTTAGTTGGACAGTGATCTCAACCTTAGCAGCGTCATGATAGCACTCCTATTATTTGGGGTGTTAGTTATGCCCCGCAAATCAACTCACAAACTCACATTCACATTTACTCACTGTATACACTTATTCACATCACACTGTACTTTAATTACCTGCAAGGTGGCGTATTCAGCTGGCCCCATCCTGTAGCGTAGGCGGTGGCTGAGTCCGTTGTAAAAATGGTTTACTAGAACCCGGTTCGAGTAACCCAGGTCTGGTAGCAGGTGGATAAGGTTTGTGAAGGCGGTGTAGTACTTGTCTACCGACATCTTGTCCCCTTGCCTCATATTATCCAGCTCGAGGCGCTTAGCCTCTTGTACATGCACCGGGTGTAGACACCATAAATTCTCACCCCATAAAGCAAATTCTGAGATAATAATTCAAATAAGAGGGTTTGTTGCCTTTCTTTTTTTCAAAATGTATTTACATGTATGCCAAAATGAAACCATCGTTTTACGACAAATTTTTAACCAATTTTCAAGCATTTTAGAAAAACCTAATTTCCCAAAAAAAATTCAAACAATAATTTGTTTTAAGCATTTTTAATTATTATTATCTATTTAGTTATATTCATTTTTATATCCTTAGTCGTGGGCATTTCATTTACATTATTTTAGTTATATTATTTGGTCATTTTTCATGTATTATTTTGTAAAGAAAACATTTCATTTTTATCCATTTTAGTCTTACTCTACATATATGTTTCTGATGATTTTACTCATGTCGAGTTATAGTTTTTGTTTTCTCTCCCATAGTTTTGTATGAAGTTCTATTGTATTGAGCCTTTTCCTTACTTTTTTCGGCGGACCAAAACTTAGTCTTAGCCTAGTCTTCAATCAGACGCAGCAGCCCAAAACCCCAACCCATCCTATTCATACTTACGGTCCCAAACCCAAGCTCACATTAAAAAAAAAAACCTAACTCATCTTCAAAACCCTAGACCCCCAAAAAAGAAAATTTTCCTCGACGGGCATCATTCCATTCCTCTCAACTTTCTCTCTCACAAAACCAGAAGACCCCTTCCATGGGAATTGGTCGCCAGTGATGTTCCTCATCTTTGAAATCTGTTATTCACCCTCATCCTCCTTCGTCTCTTCTCCTCGAGCAAAAAGAATACCGCAACCAACCTCCTCCATTTCCTTCTTGATCGATCGATTCAAAGTGCTTCACCTCCCTTCTCTAAAAATTGATCTCCTTCATGATGACACTCCTCTCGGATAAGCTCCCCCTCTCTGATTTCTTTTCATTGTCTTCGAGAGACCCTAACCCAATCACGATTCTAGTCATCGCCCTCCTCCTCTCGACCTCAACCCTAGTCACGGTGGATAAAACGCTCTGATGCGAGCCAAAGCCCTTATCGGTCCTTGGTGGAAATTCACTTTCGGTGGTGGTATTTTCAATTTGAAACTCAGTTGAAATCCTTTGGCATTGCTCTAATTTAGAGCTCGCAGGTGTTTTCGGACATAGCAAGCATTCACCTCTTCACCCCTTCTGTTGTTCAGTTGATTGTATTTGCGGTTTAATGGTTTTGACCGTGTTGTTTGTATTTCCTTGTTGGCCCTTTTATGGAGGTTTTGATTCTACCTTCGGTTCGCCTGGATTATGATAGTGGGATCTCATCGTTCTACCTATGGCGGTTTTCTTCCGGCCTTTCACGCTACTAGTAATCTAAGCCTGTTTCTATTATTGTCGGATTCAATCATCGACGAGTTTTGACGCTGGTTTGACCCATCGGGTTTATTTTAACCTTTCGTTTTGGGTTTGGGATTCTAATTTCCCCAACGCTTGGTGGCTGTTTTACTGATCGATTAATTCCAGCGAAATTTCTCGTTGCCTGTTGTGCATTTTATTATGTTTCATTACTCATTTTGATTCCAGTGAACATATTATCTCATATACTAATGTCGTTGCCCATATACTTGACTGAGGTACTGCTCACCCCAAAACTCAGATGGAATCAGATTTACTTGGCTTGAAGTGCTTGGACTTCTTGCATTTCGGTTTGGCATCCTTGACTTGGCACCCACTACTATAGGTTTGAAAATTGCAGCGGTCAGTTGTTCCTGATCATAACTTGATGATCTGCTTAAGAATTTGCCTTTTGCGCATGATGCGCTTAATTTGGAAACTCTACTCCGCGGCCTTTTATTAACCTTTTGTCACGTTGGTCAAATCTTTACCCAGATGTTTGCAATTGATTCGGTGATTATTGATATGTCACCTTGAGATAACCATTCCTTCTCCGGTAGACTATTTTTGTTTGGAGGCCAAAATTTAATGGCGCTATTTTTGTTGTTGAGTATGGACAATTAGACCAAAATATTGATTTGGGTCCCCACCTTTTCCGACCTTTTGGTGAATTAGGGCCCACATGTCTCTTTAAGAGAGTTGGTTTTGGGCTTAGATCCTTTTACTGGCATTGATCTTTCGCTATTTATTGGCTTACTTGAATATATTATTCATCCCCGTTCTCATGTTTTGGGCAGAGGTACTGTGTAACTTGCGCTGATCTTTTTGGCTGGGATTGACGTTGACTTAGCAAATAAAAAGAGCTGGTGGGCCGTGAACTCCACACTACTCTTTTGGGTTTGAAAATTGCATTTAATTTCTTATGCCAACTATTTGATTATGTTTGATTGCTTCTTGCGCATCGATACTGGTTTAGAAATTTGTTTGAGACTAGCATTATTTGACCCTCGTGCTTATATAAGAACATGAATAAAGTTATAGTTGCCTTATGCTATAATTGTTAAGATAAATTCATCGGCCGGATGGTCCTTATTAATTCTTCATCTTAGAGGGAAATGATATAAACCCATCTAGGTATGATCCCACATGACTCACAATCCCACCTCTTTGATACTACACTTCAGTTTGAGTCATAATCTAGGATGTTGAATTAATCTGCGTAGCAACCCCAATGCTTGATTTATCTTACAATTCCTAGCATTCGTTGACATCTTGAAACTCTTTTCTATGTTCTCGATTAGGGTGTGGGAGATGATTAGATTGCCCCATTTCCTCCAATTGAGAGGGGCCGTATGATCCCATTGCATATACCCCAACCCTCCTACATTTCATTACAAACTTATCCCGTGTTTCTTTGTCTGTGTTGTCATATGTACTTTGTGGATTGAGGAACTGGAAACTACTAAGACTAGGAAAGCAGCATTTTGGCTCAGACTACTTGGGTATTTCCTTAGTCTTTAGAAAATGGTTGGTGCATCTCTTTGGATCCCTATCAGCTCGAGTGAGGCAGCGTCAATGTGACCCCCCATAGCGGCTTATCTAAATTAACAATTTTTATTGGTTTTAATAATGGTTTGTAATGATTTGGTCATTGTAATCTCTGATATAATTAGTTTTATGCTTTCATGATATCATTTCGTTATTGTGATTTTTAAAATCTTTATGACTAATCGATTATGTGTTATTTTGTATGTCTATTGATATTTTCAATAACTTTCATTTAAGTATCGAGCATGTGCAATTTTGTATGTCTGTTGATATTCATAACTTTTCGCTTAAGTTTGATTTATAGTTAGCTGAACAAGATTAGAACAGGTGGCCATAGAATAGCCTTTAGACTTACCCACTTATTTCTGTACATATCAAGTCCAGTATAGAAAAGCTTCTAGGTTCGGGGATGTTTCTCACTCAAACGGGTCGTAGAGTCTGGTCGGTGGGGAATGCCCATTCTTTATAAAATTTTCCAAACAATCCATAATTCTCAGAATAAAACTCACAATCAATGATTCTTTTCAACTAATAAAAATCCAATTCAAAACCTAAAATTCAATTCCAAATTCGGCCCAAAAATTCAATTTCAAATCAATTTCTCTCATCGAACACTCTTTAAAATCAATCTCTCATACTCTCTCATCAAACACACTACAAAATCAATCTCTCATGCTCTCTCATCAAACACCCTTCAAATCAATCTCTCTCATCTAACACTCTTCAAAATTAATCTTTCATACTCTAGCACCAAGCATACTTCAAAATCAATTCTCCCTCTACTCACTCATTGAACACCCTTCACAGCCAATCTTTCTCATGCTCCAACCTCAAACACATTTCAAAAGTAATCCTTCTCACACTCACTCATCATTCTTCATACACAATGCAAAATTCATTCCAATTCATTGTCAATCCCAACTTCAAATCATCCAGTTGAGGCCCAATTTGAAGCCTAATTTAGCCCAATTTTCAAATCTTAAATCGGACCCTAATCACAATGCCCATTCTTGCCCAAATCTCTATCCCATATCTGGTCCAAAAATAAAGCCCAAACCAAGGCCCAATCCGGCCCATTTTACAAAGCCCAAATCTGGCCCATTTTTCAAAACCAAATTTGGCCATTCTTCAAGGCCCAATCTGACTCATTTTCTAAAGCCCGATACAATTCAATCCAATTCGAACCCGATGAAATTCAATTCAATTCAACCCATTTCATTTTAAATCTAACCCCATTCATTTCAATTCAAGCCCAATTCAATTCTTAATTCAATTAGGTTCAATCTCAATGTAAATCTAATTCCATTCAAAATGCTTTTCATTTCCGATTCATTTCAATTTCATTTCAATCCCGAATGATTCCAAAAGTCATAAATCTCAAATTCCTTAAAACTTCGAACTCCTTGAAATTCCAAACTCTGGAGAAGTCAAGCATCTCGAATCTCTAAGTGTCTCAACAGACTCGACTATCTCACGATCATTCAATTCACATCAATTTCAGCAAGCAGGAAGGGCGCAAAAGCGACCCTTTGACGAATGCAAGCAAGGCGATCGGCAGTGAGCTCTACTAATAGCGTACGTTGGTGGCAAGGAAGGAGGGGCGTAGGGAAAGACGTCACTATACTAAAAGAAAGAGACATTTAGGAAGCGGCTAGTCACTTCTGGCGAAGCTTAATGAAGGCCGACCACTCCTCAAAAAAAGAAGTGCATATATATCATGAGCGGTAGCTCATGCCGTTAAAGGCGAAAGCAGTAGCTTTGCGGACAAAGCCGAAACCGATACAATAGGTGGGCGAAGGCTTGGAGTATCCAAGGTGAGCCGAAGGCGAATGGAGCTTTTCTAAGCCGAGCCAAGAGTGAAAAGGAAGCCTACTATACGTATACTATATTAGTAAGCTGTGAAATACCAAAAAAACAAAAAAGAATTTAAGTGAACTATTTTTTCTATCAGTGTGATTGATCTTTTCAAGTACCAAGGGCTTTCGGTAGACTTCTTTCTTTTCCGAATTTGCTTATGACAAGTCCTAGCATTAGTATGAGTTCGTTGACCACGTAAGGGCAGTCCATCTTGATGATGAATTCCACGATAACGAGAAATAGAAATGTTTCGTTCGATGACTGCACGTTCTCCCTCTCTCAATTCCCAATGAACAACATGATCTTGACCTATCATTTGTTCAATTTGGTCGATCTGATATTTAGTTAACTCTTTTATCTTAATGCTCTCACTGATACCTAATCGATAACAAACCTGAATGGCTTTTTTGGTCCAATTCCATCCATTTTTGTTGAGGCAATTTTGACTTGTTTATCGGAACTAATCTAGCTCCTGAAATATATGACATTCAACATCCTTCCTTTGACGTTTCTTCTCGGCTGGAATCATAAATGGCTTGTCTCCTCTCTGATGATCGTTTATAGTTGTAGAACTAGTATTCACGGCGTAAACTTTGACCCTGATTTCTTCCAATTATGTTCTTGTACCCAAGCCCTGAAAAAACATCAAGAGTGAAGTGTAAGTTAATTTAACACTTATCTCACTAAATCAGTGAGAAAGTGCGTAGCGATGGGTCGGAGTCTCAAAATGGAATTTCTGCTTGTTGATAGCGCATAAGGTATAGCCGGGCCGCTGTGTTCGCATCCCCTGACTCATAATCGAAGTGGTCTCGTGTGATCTCATGCGCAGCCATCATGTTGTCCGGTCTGGGGTGATAAGTTCCTGTATCAATTCTCAAAGAAGACGCAGAACAGAGTCTTCAACTGCGGTACACTCCTCGGCTTGTAGTTCTGTTTGCCCCTTTTTTTTTTCCTTTGGGCTTTTCGTTAGTGGGAGCACCACTGGTGCTTGCAAGCACCTCTTGTCTGCGACCTTGTTTGCTCTCTCGGTACCTTGCATTTCCAAAATGACTCTTCCTATTATATAAATAAAAAACAATTCTTATATATA
Organism: Limonium bicolor; assembly: GCA_023374045.1. NCBI lineage: Eukaryota > Viridiplantae > Streptophyta > Magnoliopsida > Caryophyllales > Plumbaginaceae > Limonium > Limonium bicolor. Next base: position 27,427,366 of record CM041782.1, read on the forward strand.
TAACTCTTTTTCTATTCTATCAAATTTTGAAATTATACGCCAGATAAGTGGTTGAAAAAAAAATGGCTGGAACAGCATCTGCTATTGAGAAATTTTTGATTTTCTATTCTCTCATGATTTATGGTCGACCCGATCATGATATTGAGGGAAGGGACCTTTTCTCGAAAAAAACTCTGGATCTTGTGTCCAGAAGTCCAGAAAGTGCATCTCTTTCTCTGCCATTCCTACTAACTTTATAGTTATTATGTTGAATGTCAGTTTAGTCCAGGAGGCTAGTTTGAAACCCGGACTCACTGAGGTTCACACACTTTTGTTTCTTTATGAAATTACACAGCAACCAACCAAATCAGGCGCATGCGCTTGGTACTAATAGCCTATAGAGTATAGAGGGGCTATGGAAAGGCGCGCAACTATGCTTTCTCGCTTCACCAAGAAAAGCACTTCTTTCTGGGTGAAGGGTGATACCGGCCTACGCTTGTTCCTGCGCGAGAATCTCTAGATTTTTTTCCGTATCTTGCTCTTTTCTTTCACCTCAGTAGCGAGCACTGCGTCATTTGATTCAACTGAATATGGGACTTGGATATGCTCCTGCTCCCGACAAATATGCTGGGCGAGATTGTGACAAAGGTCTGCTTAACGCATTAAACGGTTGGGCAACCCCTGCTCCCTGTGCAGGTTTGTTCGTATGTATGATGGATTTCGCTACGCCCCTCGGCTGGAACTTGCCTCTGCTATTTGCATTTTTCTTTTTTCAACTTTAGGGTATGAAGCCTCCGGATCTAAGCGAGGTGATAGCGGGGAACTTCAACTTGTTTTGGCTTTACTTTGCCCGGACAATCACGTGACGAATCTTAAGGCGCGCTGCCCGACACACAAAAAGAATTGCAATTTATTGAACGCAGGCGCTTACTTATCACTCACAGATTATTTGGAGTCTTTTTCGGCACACTCGTGGAGTTCGCTCGAAGTTGTCACGAGCTCTACGTTGGTAGCTCGGTGTTATAACTTATCTTTGGCTCGCCCCTATCTCTAAAGGGGCTTACTCACTTTACTCGCTCTCGTTCAGTAGCGCTTTCTTCATTCTTTAGATAGCAGCGTGAGAGCTCTGAAATTCCATTCAGGTCCTTAGTTCCAGTTTCGAGCAAAGCTCGACACTGCTAGCGAAGCTCTACGACAGAGCATTGGAATTCTTTCTATTATAGAGCCAATCACACCGCTCTCTTTCTTTCCGGCCGGTATGTAGAATCTTTCACAAGCAGAGCAGCAGAGCGACCTAACCCAACCTGCTGTGTAATCATTGGAATTTGGACTAGAAAAAAAAAGTGAAGGGTAGGGGCGTAGCGGTATCCGAAGGACTATCCTTCGGAGGGCCCCTCATTCTCAATGCAAGCTAGCTCTTACTTGTCTTTAGTGAGGAGGCTACCTAACATAAAAGTGCCGGTGAATATAGCCCTGGTTGTTCTTTCTTCCTTGGGCAGGCTTGCTTTGTTGTGATAGGAGGTGCCAGCTTTACCAGTAAAACTGCCTACCCATGAAGCTTCCCACGGGGCGAGACTCTATCCAGATCTAAAGAATCTGCCAAAGAGCCCTCTTCTAACTAGGAGAGTCAGCAAGCTACCGGAAGCGAAGCTTCTGGCTCCCCCCTTTTCTTTTCAATTCTTCCTTTTCGTTCCACTTAGGTGGAGCAATCAGAACTCCCGACAGAATATAAAAGAAGACCACGGGCCTGTGTAGACACCTCAACGAACTCATGTGGACACTCTTCCGCCCGAGGACAATCTTTCAAATACACATTCAGATGTTGACCTTTTTTTCTTTTCTTTGCTGATTCCTCTCAATGAAATTTGCCATGTTGCACTAAGTTACTTACGGATGTATGCATGCGGTCCGGAAACACTTTGGGGTGAACACCCATCCGAACAAGTAGAGTCAATAGTTCAGCATTTAGGCCGTAACATGACGCAAAAAAAAATCTTTCACCCAACAAGTGCTCTCCGAACCAAGCTAGATAGTCTCCTATCACTAGGCTCACCAACCAACCTGGACTTTGATTTTGATTATTCCTACCGGATATAAAAACCATAAGGATTGTTTCTTCCAGCCATGAGTTCCCATATGACATAAGCGCTCTTGGGTGGGGTGGGCCATTCCATCAAATCTTTGAGAACTCCCCCCCTTCACAGCTAATCGGTTTCTCTCCCAACAAAACAAGAAGAATTGTTTTTACTCATTCTTTCACTCCCTATATTAGAGAATCACCCACCCAACACCTTATCCTGAGAGTTTGGTATTCACTAGCCTCTTCTCTTCCTGTTTTGTTCTTGGCTTTTCTATGACGCCCTATCTTGCCTTCCTTACTCTCTTTGATCGGTGAGCTCTCCTAGTCTCTCTCATTCTTAGCTTACCTCTTTTCCTTTCGAGCTATCTCAAACAAAAAAAAGGTTTTGCTTCCTTTTCCACATACCTCCTATGAAATCTTAACTATTCATTTACCAGGAATCCACTTATTTGGTCAAACCTGCTGTCACTCCACTGGCTGTTAAGCAAACTCCTATGAAGGCTTTTTTGGTTTCTACGGCTAGATCAATTACTTGATCAGGATTGACCTCGTCAGTCGGTTCGTCCAAAGTCGCAGTGGCTACTGCAACAACTCAAATAAAAAAAGATTCGAAAAGAAGATCCCCGTACCAAGGCTGTCACCTCCAAAGGTCCGCCTCAAAATCTAGAAAAACTCCTACTTATAGAAAGAAAGTTGCCGCTCCGGGAAAAGTGGTTGGTGCACTCCCTGGGAACAAAGTCACTACTCCTAACAAGGAGAAAAGGCACCCCCGACATCCATAACTGATCTAGGTTAACACATCTGCCTGGACTGATTGACCAGCAGACCTTCCTATGATAGGTGAGGTGAGGCGGTGAATTCTCGTGAACCTAAGGCAACTGACGCCCCGCAAGTGATCGCTGGGAGTGGGGGCTAAATGGAATTGAAAATTGGACATTGCGCCTTTCAGTAACTGAGTAAGGGCCAGCCAACCAGACAGAACAAAATTACTGAGCTAAACTTAACACGTAGGCACACATAGTAAAAGCATCAGGGGCGTAGCGAAGAAGGAGCTAGTCTTGTTAGAATAACTCAGGGGCGTAGTGAAAAAGATGAAGCGTCAGACCTAAGGGGCGTAACGAAGATCTACGCTACAATTCATGGTATCCCAGGCAGGTCAAACAGATATTTCATTAAAAGAGTAAGAAAAAAGTCCTCCCATGACTGGAACTGGCTCAAGGCAAGGGCCAATGGCTCTTACTTCCCGAAGGGAGGATAAACAAGCTGTTACAAAAGAAGCTGCTCTTGTTTCATAAGCAAATGTACTTGGTGGTTTTGTATGTAGAGAAAGGCTGCTTGACGCTCTTTTCATGACTCTGCTGCTATTGACTCAACCGCTGGGATTGGAATGCTTGACTTGCTTTCAAAGCCGTCAAGGGCTAACTCAACACTAGGCTAGCGACGGAACTGACATTAGGGCAACAACTCCTGACTCGAGGGTGAGAATCAGTAGTTGTTCTGTTAAAGTTAGGTAGGTGTAGGAGTTGTTGCTTCCAAGAATTAGCCCAGCCCCAAAATGATAAAGCCAAAAAAAAGGCGTCACTTCACTCTTTCAAGATCGAATCATAGCAACTAGTTTCGTACCCAGGCATGGGAATCCACTTGCCAACTGATCCGAGTTTGAATCGGGAAATGAACGATCTAAGTAAGGAGATAGCTCCAGGAAGGTAATTCTTTGACCCAGTACAGTGAGACACGGGCTTAGCTCTTTTAAGTAGATGTTGAAGGAATAAGCGATACCATTGAATCCGTTGTCAGAGTATGAGCTGCAGTTGTTCACGAATCTGTTTCACGTTATCGGGAAGAAGAGAAAGAAGACGGTGCTATAGAAGAAGTTCTTGGAGAGTAGCTCTTTCATCCGCAACTGTTGTCAGAATTCTAGGAGGAGTTCTTCGGCCTTGTGAGTTCAAAAGGAGATTTATTTTCCCTCTTGTGAGATGGGGAATGGAATACGAATTATAAGATGTAGAAAACCAGATTGATCCGAAAGCCTAGGCCTAGAAATTCAAGCATCAAAGACGGATCCTCGATCTCTCTCAGTTATACGAAGATGATATACAATTCCCTCTTTCTTTTGCTTATTCGAGACTACTGGCTTGCCTACTTTCTTTCTTTATACTGGCCAACCTACTAAAGGCTTCGCCAAATCTTTCCAAGCTGAGGTGCCTTCTATCTAACCACACTGTGGCAAATCAATACAAGTAGCTAAACAGCTTGCTATACCATTGAAATGGCCAAACACTTAGGCAAGACTACGGCGCCTAGGTAAAGATCCCGTTTACCAATATAGATGTCGAGAGTCTCACTTAACCATTCCTCTCCTGCAGCCAAAGTTATAGCGCGATTAGCATCCACCGGTAATGTGTGGAAGAGGGTAAGCTTGTGGATAGGACGAATCAAGACCGAATGCATATTGAAAAGGGGCGTAGCGAAGAGGAATTCCTTTACTATCTTATTTCACATTCGATTGGAAAGTTCCTTGCCCTACTGCTATTCCTTTCTTTCTTCTTACCCGTACTGATTCTCCCTTCTATTCTTTCTTTTATTACTTCATTCATCTTTTTGGACTGAAATTTCTTTGCCCGTTGGAGAGCTAGCTTGCTTTCGCTACGCCCCTATTCATCACTTGCAAACTTCAGCTTCCAATTTTCTTTTCCCCGATAGAAGGAAAGAAAAGAGATTGGACAGAGCGAAGGCATTGGCACTGAGAACAGGGAGACATGCTACTTTATAACTTCCATTCCTACTTTCACTATTCATTCATGCACTATCTAAGAGCGCATTCTTTCTTGCATCTACTTATTTTTTTTCTTTTCTTGCCTTACCACTTGGCATCTCGAAAATCAATTCATTCAAAAGATTAGAATCTCTCTTTCGAAAGAGAGTCTCGACGTGGCAACCCTCGATGAAATCTGTATTTTCATAGAGGTTGCATGCGGAGACTAGGAGAGCTATTGAGGGGTTCTTCCTATATGAAAAAATTTGGGACAATTCATACTACCAGCCTATGTTTATGCTGTAGCAGTTTGTGGTGCGGGCTTAAAAGGCCCCTCATAGTTTGAGATTCACACTACCTTTATAGTAGAAAGCCCGTCGGAGCAATGCCCCAAGAAGGAATTTTCAACTATTAGAAACCTCACTTACTCAGAAGTAGTTAGAGCTGGGCTCTGAACTATGAGAGTTTGCTTTGGTTAGACTCACACGACAGCCTAAACTCAGGTTATGAAGTAAGAAATCCGCCATTTAATAGAACTATGGATCGGAGAAAAGCACTGATCGGAGCCAACCGATCATTGGAAGTGACGGAGGAGCTCTTTAGTTGAATTGGCTGCTCTTTAAACAGTGGGGTGACCTTCAAAGCTTAAAAAAGACCTTCAAAATAATGATCACACAACCTTCATACAACTTGGGGTAGTTGAAAATCGTTTCAAAGGGGCTCCGCGAAGGCTACGCTCCTTCTTTTCTTCCACTACCCAAAATAGGTTTGAGCGGTTCAAGCCTATGTGACCAACGCACTTATGCTGCCTTCACTCAAAAGAAAGCACTTTCAAAGTAGCAAGGAACAGAGGTTCAAAGATCTCAACTGAAAGGAGAGGTTTGAAGCTCGACCTTTGTTTTGCCTACCGGGCAGCCCTCAGGTTGGAAAAGCAAATTGTTTGTTGTCTTCCGGAGGTCGACTAACGCTTATTAAAGATGTTCGAGTCTTCCGATGCACATGTTCAAAGTTTGATCCTGAATTACCCGGCCTACACTTCGGCTAATAAGGGAACAAGACCTTACAACTAGATTGGAGATGATCCCTTCTCTCCAGTAAGTGCAGTGAAGGACTCTTGCCTCACCCGCCCGTTTGACTTATGGGACCATCGACATGGTTTTTAACCGTCACTATTTCCTAACCAGAAATCGAGAAAGGGAACCTAATGTTCCACCCATTTACTGGGAAAAGCAGTGATAAAAGCCCCATTTCTTTAGCTAAGAATGAACAACGAGCTAGCTCCAGTTACCACTCTCAAAGTCGAAAGAGCCAACAAGCAACTACTACACTACCTTGCTCGACAACAAGCTCCCTTTCTCTGTGTTGTACTAGCTCTCTTTCCTGATTGGAGACCACGAAAGACCCTTTAGCCAGTTGCTAACGATCCTGGCTCAGAAGGTGTGCAGCTTGTTATAAACCGAAGGTGGAAGGTTGAGGCTACCCCATGTAAGAGCTACTTGTTTACTTACTTGCTCGTTAGAGGGGGGAGGCTAAAGCAGGGTAGCGAAAGATGTCACGGAGTTGGCTTGTTAGAGCGTTGTTGTTGAGTTAAAGTAAGCGATCTAGTCATACAAGCCAGTGAGCTAGGCAGCTTGCTGTAGTTGCTACGGTAAACTGGAGTGAAACGAGTTGGCAGTAGAGACTGAGGGCTAAACTGGTTGTTCGTAGAGAAGTGTCGTTTAGTTGAACGAGAGGATCAGTAATGCGAGCAGTGAGAGCAAGAACGTCACGAGACGGGACGAGTGGGTACGCGCAACGGTATTGGCTTTCAAAGCTGTGATTGGCTATGCCATGTCATTGGAACACTTTTACAAGGCCGTTACGGAAATTCGAACAAAGAAAGCCGCAGCTCGCGATCATAGGAGCTATGGACTTTGGCACTTAGAGCGTCTCGTCTCCTAGCTCTTCTTTCCGAGTAGCATTAGCAAAAGCGAGCGTAAGGGAAATGCAACCACAAAGACTTATTTTGAATTCACTTCAGAGATCTCAAATAGTGGCTTTTGAGATAAGTGGTGAGTGGACAGGACAGATTGAAATGTCAGCTAAAGCAAAGATTCGCGTTCGAAGTTCCCTACTACTAAGCTTGAGTATTAATAGCTAGGAAGCAAATCCTGTAGTTAGCTCGAAACCTTGCAACCGGGAAAGCAGGAAAGACTGCTAGGGGAAAGAGAACTACAAGAAGTCTACTCAGTCGCAGTACTCCTTCTCAATAAGTAAGGTAGGGGCAGCTTGCTGTTTAGTTCCAGTAATCGAGGGTTGCTCTTTGTTAGCTATTCATAGATCTGGAGCTCTCTTCTACTGCTGATTTAGCTGCCTTCTTTCAGAACCTTAGTAGCGAGTATGTAGTAAAGGGAGAAGTCGGCGGTCCGGTGCACCCCTACTATACAATACAAAGCCGCCCCCAACTCACTTAAAGGATGCTCAACATTACAAAGGAAATTCTTTCAACATCGTTAGAGTTCCTTTTCTTTCGTTAAGCGCATCAAGCCAGGAGTGGACATCATCATCATCGGCAGAGAAATCCAGATCATGTTTCATCATTAGCTTAGCTAAAGTAGAATAGTATGACTGGCTTTCTGGAAAATGAGACAAAACCCGCTTTATCGATATGAGAAACATGCGCTCAAAAAGACTTCACTACGCCCCTGATGTGCAATTGATCTTATCCTCTACGTCCCTAAGCTGAAATTGAATCATGCTGTGCGAGTAGCTGACCTGGCCTGCCGACTGTAACCTTCGCCTGGAATTGGCTTACTGCACTAACTTACTGTGCGAGCTAGTGGAGTTATTCGCCCAACCTATACAAGGTGTTCCCTGCCCCTACTCCCACAAAGAAAAAGAGTGAAAATCTTTCCATGAGAGCGCCGCCTCGGTTACAGTAATGAATTTTGATTTGGGAAAGAAAAGGCCTTGCTACCCGAACAAAGAAGATTTTGATCAACACAACTACCAAATAAGGAAGAAAAACCAACTCCACTGAACGTAACTTCACTAGCAGTTTCGTTATCTAAGCTTGTCAGTTGCTCTATACTATATTAGCCCGTTAAAAGACGTTATAAACCAACAGATCTAAAGATCTGAAAAGGTCACAAACCCCCTATCACAACAAACAAGGCATGCCTACTTTCTTCGAACCCTTTGGGTATGTATTGTCCCCTAACTATAGATCAGATCCACCGGATGATAAAGTGAATTCCGCACTGCTGCTGAGTCGTCGGACTTATCCACCAAGGGATTCGTATAATTTCTTTAGATTGCATTGAGGGAAATCCACCAAAGCTAGGCAGATAGATAGACTCCTTTCCCGCTACTAAAAGAGTGCAAGAAAGAAAATCAAATTCTTGTTTTTTAACCAGCGCTTTCTTTTGAGTATGCAGGTACTAACAATCCTCTCACTACCAACCAGCAGACATCATATGGCTGGGTCTTGCCGGTAGCAACAACGAAAAAATAAGCAAATAGAAACAGCAACTAACTATGGCTCTTGGCCCGGACAACGCCTTAGGAGTAGAGGAGATCGGAGCAACAAAGAAGGCCTAAACGATGTTTTTATTCCTGCGCTGCAGTAAGTAGATCGAGAGGTCGTTCCGCCCCTTGTTCCAAAATATTGGTAAAATGTTCTCATAGAATGTTGCTCCAATCTGACCTAGCTGGCGAGCGATCCTAGTTCACGGCAGAGAACAAGACAGCAAACGAGCATACCTTTCTTCGCTTCTTTTCCACCAAGCACGGAAGTTTAAGGATAACTTAGTCGGTGGCTACCTAAGGAAACTCCGATTCGATCCCGCCCGCCGGCTGGAAGGCATCTACCTCATCCCGATCATAAGGAGAGGTTCACCATGAGGGGGTACTTTCTTTTTCCTCCGAAATAATGAAAATTATAGGGGACCATCCTTTTTTACGACATGCTCTTCCAATTACAGATTCGAAGGGGGCCTCAGGCTCTACAACACTTTGTCATTTTTAGGGCTGTATACCTTTCCCTTTTAAATAATCCATTCTCAAACTCTTCATAGTCAGTAGGGCGCTCCCTAACCGTCGCCTTAGTAGCCTTGACAAAAAGAACAGCTGGTTGAAAGACAGCGAACTTTTGATTTATATCTTTTAAATAGTATATATAGGCCAGCGTTGACAATTTCCTTGCCTCCTGATCTGGTGCGAAGAGAAAGATCTCTTTTTTATGACTTCCATTTCTTATCGATTCCGGCCCTGAAAAGTCACCAACCAAGCCTATTGATGAATGAAAGAAAGGTTTGTTGAGCCCAGCCCTATAAGCCCACACCTGTTGTAGAGTAGATCGTTAAACACCTGCGTGCACAAACCCATTTTTGACCTATTGGTTCCATTTACCATGGCGACCGAAACGCCTCCCCTCTAAACAATACTACCCTTTTTGTAACACCCCGTCCTAAGCCAATCGTAGTTATTGCAAACTTACAACTTAATCACAACACTCACAGCGGATAACCGGGACCTTGCCACGGTCTGATCAATAGAATATACCGAACCCTTAACATTACAACGCATATCCAAAGATATACAAACTATCCAAACATCCACCAACCGAGTTCATCGTATTTCGAGCAACGACATAGCTACCATAAGTCTTAATATAAACGACGGGTGCACAGGCACAACCCGTACTCAAATAAAGCCCCACCTAAGTCTACCCCCCCTACTCTCAGGGTGACTCTTCATGGGACGCTTACCTGCAAAATAAAAACAACCCCCAAAGGTGGTCAGCAAGAATGCTGGTACGATCCTCTCGTGCCCCCAAGCTAACGGGGCTACGACTCATTGTCGGTAGCATGAAATTGATTAGATACACAATCATAATATGAGTGCAGTAGAACATAATCCACATGGACTACATAGTCCACACACAATGAACGACTTAATGCGTTCTCTTAGTCATTGAGTTAGTTATAAAACTTCTCAAGTTCCAATTCCACTTATCCTCAGTCCATCTTAACTTACCTCCTTATCCTTATCTTATCTTAGTATACAAACCGATGTTTAAATAGAAATGGTTGTATCATATCTCAGTGTTTATGTTGGGTCAAAGCAACCCTAGCCAATGAGCTATTAACTCCATTGGTTGATATAAACAACTTATCTTATATTTGAATGTAGGTGATCCTACAGCACCATCTTAATGCCTCCTACCTGGACTGGAAATCCAAAGTGAGTTGAGCCGACATTCGACCCTAGGCAACAAGTCCGAAGACAAGTCCTTAAGCGAAGTCGGATCTGATTCAGATACCGACCCCCTTTCCTTAGCATGCATGACCGAGTCAGTCCCGGGTTCCTCACTCCCCCCCTTAAGTTCCATTAATGAAAATCTTATAACCCAGTGTTAGTTAAACCTTCTCGGGTAGTAACCAACTGTCAACATTTTAATTCCTCACCTCATCTAATTTATACTAAGGTTGCTAGTAGCCATTCTCAAGACTCGTGGTTGTGTAAAGATAACACAACACACAACTAGAACATAACGTTGCATGCTTTATCTTGTCTTAGTTATAACAAATAAATAGATAGCACACAAGCCGAGGGACACCTCGTTAGCAAGCAGGTCACAAGAAAGACTGTACCGTTCACCGTCGACGATTGTTTGGTTTATCTCCCTCCAAGTCCCATTCACAAGTCTAAACATTCATTCAGTTTAGGTTATTATTTAGCTCAACTCAACACAATTTACTTAACCTTCCTAGACCCAATATTTACCCATTGTTATTCACTAAGTCCTTATGGTTATAACTAAACTTTTAAGTGCATCGTTTTTCCCTCATTCTCTATTACATTAGTTCACCCACTTTAGCCATTACACCCTCCAAACAAGTCCTTAATAACTTATAACATAAATTCCTAACATTCCCCATCATTTCCTAACATTTTCCAAGCTTATCACATTTTAGAGTGGTCCGGGACTTGGTCCTACCTTAGTCCCGGACCAGTACTTGTTCATCTTCTCGGCTGATTTTATGTTGTGGTTCGGGACTTTATATAGGACTTAGTCCCAGCCATTACAAGCTGAAACTCTCGGGTAATATTCAAGGGGTGGTTCGGACTGTCTTACAGGACTTAAGTCCCGGACCAAGGTGCTGGTTTGACCTCTTGGCTCTTATTTAGGCATGGTCCGGGACTTTACCCTGGACCTAGGTCCCAACCAACTACAGATTTTTGCCATTTATATTTTCTAAGTGTGATTGCACGTTTCTCATTCATCCGTGCTTTACCCAAAGTCCATATATGATCTTAGGAATATCTAACACCAAAATAACATCTTAAACTTGTCTAATTCCTCATCTAAACTTGTTACCCAATTTCTCACATAATCTCTTCACACTTGTAATATTTTCCTTAGGTTTTCTAAGTGGTATATTATACCTACAACTCAAACCAACCAAATGCTATCTCACAAACATCCTACCACTCATAAGCATATTTGCTCCATCACCCTCCATTACATAAGCTCCTTCTATTTCCCATGCTTACACTTAGATTCTCACAAGGCATTATTCATCCATTGTTTACTAAACTTGCACAGGACTTAATCACCTCCACCATAATCCTAGAGCATCACACTCACTCATTTGAACTCTAATTCCTTCAAGACAACTCCTAAGTCCTTTAATCACTCAAGAACACTCTAGTTCCCTTTCTTTCACCAATTTAAGCCCTAAGAGTTCCTAGTACCTTATAGGTCATCAAACTTCATTTACCCATCTTAAACTCCTTGTTTCTCTCTAAATTTTGACATGGCTTCTTTAGTATATTTCCACATCCAACCACTTGGTTTTTACCATTTAACAACCTTGGACCCCAAATTCTTTCCAACATTCTTAACACTCAATTTACACCAAAACTACACCACGTCATCATATAGTGCATAAACTTAAAATGCTTGGCACTTAGGCCCTTAAATGACATAAAGCTTAACCACTGAAATTCCACATATATCCTTTGACCTACAAATACCACAACAAGGCTCCCATTGAAATATAATGCTCTGTAATTCACCTTTTAAATGTCTAACTATCTCATTTCCCATTTGCTCTAAGTCACAAGTTCTCAATTATCATCATTGTTTCTCCTAGTTTTTATAGCCCTTTCCTAATGTAAACTCTAAGCTAAGCTTACTATATTCTAAATCCCATTCCCTTAAACATAAAAACACCTTAAGGTAAGCATTTACCTTTCATTTACAAACTTCACAGACTTTCCTCCTTAAGTTTTCCCTTGAACAATCTCGGTCACCAATCTATTTCTCCTTCCAATGTTCAACTTAATATCCAATAACTCCAATGAGTACTAATATAATACACTAACCTTAAGGAATAACCCTAGGTTAAAAATGTGTTTTAAGGTATTTAAATGAGTATTTTACCTTGAGTGTTAAGGTAGGCTTGGATATGAATCAAGAAGGACCTCCTCCGGCCCTTGTACAATAGAAAACAAGCTAGAAAAAGGCATAAAAATGAAGCCCCATGAGTAGAAATTTCGGACATGTGAAGGATGATGGAAACCTAGTTTTTCTTACATATTCTTTACCTTAGATAAGGAGAAGCTAATGGACTCCTCAAGCTGTGTTTCCTCCTCTAATGGCGGTTGGACTTGGCACCAAATTGAAGCTCTTGGAGATTTTAAAAGGATAGAAAGAAAGAGCTTGAGCTAACAATGAAGAATGTGCTTGGTTTTGATTTTGGGGCTAAGATGAGTGTTTGGCAAGCAGTGAAGATGGAGCTAGCATGTAGTTGTCTTCTATGTGAATGGAAAGAAGAGCAGGAGAAATCGGTGGGAAGAAGAAGGAATGAAGAAAGGAGGGAGAGGTAAGTAATAAAGTGAAATTTGTTTCTAAAAAGTAAATAGTATCTTACCGTTCCCTCTTATTTTATAAACTAGATTACTCATGTGGTGACTCATCCCTTAGAAAACCGGCCCCCTTATTTAATTAAGGGTAGTCATGGTCTTGTTTGACCCTTTATTTAGACTTAGTTGACTAAAGACTAACTAGGCACTATTTGGTTACTATTCACAAAATAGTGCACATATTTGTGAATTTTTGATTTCCCATTGATTTAGACTTCCTAAGTGATACGTAGTACACATTTTATTAAGGTAATCATGGGCATTTAGCCACATATAACCCCTTTCTAGACAAATTTTTCAAAAATGTGCTTTAAGAGTCCTTAAAGCACAATTTATGTTTTAACTTGTTTTTTTAGCTTGGTTTTATTTGGCAATTGATTTAACATGACCATTAGGATGTTAATAAGGTCTAGGAATGATATGTGGGTATTAACCCAAGTTACTCCAAGCTTAGAGCACGTTTTTGCTTAAATTGCTCTTATGTGTTTCCTTGTGTTTCTCAGTTTAATTGTTTCCTAATGTTTCTAAGGCATTATTTAGCCTTCTTACATCTTAGTTTATCATCTAAACACCATATCTAGGTTTGGGGTATTTCAATCTACCCCCCTTAAGGAATTTTGTCCCCAAAGTTCACATATGTTAACCATTGAAGATACTCAATTTCCTTAATCTTAACATCATGTCTTATATTCACATTCACACATCTCAAGACTCAAAGGTTTTCCACAAGTACAATACATAAGTACTATACATATCTTAAACTTACCACAAGGGTAATAACTTACACGAAACCACATCTTACACCAACCAACAAAACGACAAACATCAAAACGACAAACATGTTCGTTACTAACTCAAAAGCAAGGAAGCTCTACCCCCCTTAAAAGGGGTACGCCCCGTACCCTACACAGATAATCTAGTCAGTAAATAACGAAGGGTACTTCGATCTCATCTTATCCTCTAATTCCCACGTGGCCTCTTCGACATCCTGGTTAGACCAAAGAACCTTCACCAATCGCACTGACTTATGGCGAGTGTCCCTAGTCTTACTATCCAAGATTCTCTGAGGAACCTCCACGGATCTCATGTTCGGTTCTAACGCCAACCTCTCAGGCTCTAACAAATGGGAGGGGTGGTGCATGTATTTCTTTAGCTGTGAAACATGAAAAACATCATGCACTTTACCTAGCTCAGCAGGTAAATTCAGCTTGTAAGCAACTGGGCCCACCCGCTCCGTAATCTCATAAGGACCAACAAACTTCGGGCTCAATTTGCCCTTCTGCCCAAACCTAAATACACCCTTCATCGGTGAAACTCGTAGAAATACCCGGTCGCCCACTACGAACTCTAGGTCTCGTCGTCGAACATCAGCATACGACTTCTGCCTATCTTGAGCAGCTTTCATATTCTCCCTGATCTGCTGAACTTCAGCATTAACTTGCTCTAAATACTCTGGTCCTATAATGACCGTCTCACTCGACTCTTCCCAGCAGAGCGGTGTACGATATGGTCTACCGTACAACGCTTGAAAAGGCGCCATCTTGATTGAAGCATGATAGCTATTGTTGTAAGAGAACTCGATCAGATGCAACTCGTCAATCCAACTACCCTGGAAGTCTAAGGCACATGCCCTCAGCATGTCCTCGAGTGTCTGAATCGTATGCTCAGTCTGAGCATCTGTTTGAGGATGGAACGCGGTACTCAACTTCAGTTCTATACCCAACGCTTCTCTGGTAGCTCTCTAGTACCTCGAAATGAATCTGGTATCTCTATCTGACACTATGGTCTTCGGAATCCTATGATGTCTCATAATTTCTTTCTCAAACAACTCAGCTAACTTAGTTACCTTCCAAGTGTCCTTCATCGGTATGAATTGGGCTACCTTGGTAAGGCGATCCACCACCACCCATATCATGTTCAGACCTCCCCTAGCAGGTGGGAGTCCGACTACGAAGTCCATGGACATATCATGAAACTTCCACTCCATAACTGGCATCGACTGTACCATTCCGCCCGGTCATTGGTGCTCAAATTTTACCTTATGGCTTGTGAGACACCTCAAGATGAACTCGGTAACATATGTCTTCATCCCCGACCACCAAAGTATCTCTTCATGTATTATACATCTTAGAGGGTCCCGGATGGATGGAAACTGGAAGAACAGTGTGATTCTCTAAGTATACGGTATTTCAGATCTGTGCTGCCTCGTGGTATGCATAACCGGCGCTTAAGTCTGATCAGATCATCATCATGAAGTCTGAAGTCATATTCTGACTCTCAAAGGTACCCTCTGTCAGCTTCTGTCTGACCTCTCTCAATACTCATATCCTCTGAGCCTGTCGCATCATCAACCAAGCTGGAGAAAGAAACTAGCGAATTGAGTGAGTGTGCTAGACGGCTCAGGGCGTACGCTACAACATTGGCCTTCCTTCTTTGTACTGGAGGTCAATGTCATAGTCCTTCAAAAATTTCCAACCATTCCTCTGTCGAAGATTCAACTCCTTCTGAGTGAATATATATATATCTCAGCTCTTGTGATCGGTGTAGATCGTCACACTAACCCCGTATAAGTAGTGGCGCCAAATCTTCAAGGCAAATACCACTGCTCCCAACTCCAAATCATGAGTGGGGTAGTTCTCCTCATGTTTCTTCAGCTGGCGTGAGGCATAAGCCACCACCTTGCCATGCTGCATGAGCACGCAACCAAGCCTCTGCCGGATGCTCACAATAAACCTCAAAGCCCTCCTTACCGTCTGGAATGGTCAGAACCGCAGTGTAGTGGTCAATCAGTCCTTCAACTCTGAATCGAACTCTCACAATCAACAGTCCATACGAATGGTGCATCTTTCTTCATCAGACTGGTCAACAGCTTCGCGACCTTGCTGAAATCCTTAACAAACCTCCGGTAGTACCCGCCAAACCAAGAAAGCTTCGAATGTCACTAACTGTCTTCGGTCTTGGCCAGGTACGCACGACATCAATCTTTGCTGGATCTACCGAGATCCCAGCATCTGAGATGACATGACCCAGGAAAGAGACCTGGTAAAGCCAAAACTCACACTTGGAGAATAGCATATATGGTTCTCCCTTAGTATCTCTAATACCTTCCTCAAATGTTCCTCATGCTCAGCTTTCAATTTTGAATATATCAGAATGTCGTCGATGAATACCACAACCGTCTTGTCCAGCTGCTCCCGGAACAAGCGGTTCATCAGATCCATAAACTATGCTGGTGCGTTTGACAAACCGAACGACATCACTGTAAATTCGTAGTGGTCGTATCTTGTCTGGAATGCCATCTTTTCAATATCTCCCTCCTTAATGGCTATCTGATGATACCCCGATCTGAGATCAATCTTGGAAAACATAGATGCCCCCTTCAACTGATCGAACAGATCATCAATGCGGGGTAGTGGATACTTATTCTTCACAGTCACTGCATTCAACTCTCTATAGTCGATGCAGAGGCGGAGACTACCATCCTTCTTCTTCACGAAGAGAACTGGCGCTCCCCATGGTGATACACTCGGTCAAATGAATCCCTTATCTAGCAAGTCCTTCAACTAATCCTTTAACTCATTCATTTCTACCAGAGCCATGCGGTATGGTGCTTTGGCTATCAGTCTGGTTCCAGGTAGCAGCTCGATGGTGAACTCTACCTCGAGAGTTGGTGGCATGCTGGGCAGTTCCGTGGAAATAGATCGGGGAACTCCGACACTACCGGTAAGTCGGGGTCGAACTCGGGTCTTCTTTATGTCCTGGACATAGCAGAGGTATACTTCTTCCTCCTCTTCAATTCCCTATACATTGCTATAGCGGAGATGATCTTAGTCGAAGGCTCTCCGGGCCTCTAGCGGTATGATATTGTTACCCAAGACGGACTCCTGAGCAGTAATCGATGCTCGGCGCAGAGGATACGACCCTTGTGCCGCTCCAACCAGTTCATCCCGAAGATCACATCAATCCCAACTCCATGAACTCAATAAAACTGACTGGAAAGTCTTCCCCCTTAATTCTGACGATGGCTCCTCGGTAGTAGCGAGTGCAACGAACCTTCTGATAAGTGTGAAATTTATATAGTTTTGTAGGTGCTTGGTCATTATATTATGTAACTTTTTACGCACCTTCTCACACTTATCCTATGCTTTTTGTAACTCTTACTTTGGGTAGGAACTAATTCCAATTTATATGATAAAATCAGGAAATGATGACAGAAATGCATAGTTCCTCACGAGCTTTCCAACGCAACAAACGGGTCAAACGGACTTATAACGAAGAATCTGGAGCCGATTCAAGATTGGAGTTAATATATATATATGTACATCCGCAAAACTGGCGGACAAGAGTGGTACAACCGCCTATAACCAGGCGGTACCACTGGCGGACAAGAGTGGTACAACCGCCTCTTGTTAGGCGGTACATCAAGCGGACACCAGAGAAACAACCGCCTCCAAGCTGGGCGGACTCCACACATGCTACCGCATGTTAACTGGCGGTCAAGGAGGCGGAACCCATAGGTCACTACCGCCTGTTTTTAGGCGGTTAAGCAGGCGGAACAAATAGGCACTACCGCCTCTTATCTCGCGGACGTGACAGAGCGTACCGCTAGTTATCTAGCGGACAAGAGATAGAAGACCCCGAGGCGGACAAGAGCATTTCAGCGCATTTCGACACCGAACAGTTTTCTTCTCCGATGGGCGCCGCATTCGAACTGCTACCTCATTAATTGCAGACGGTCGCCCACCTTAATTTCTGCACGCGTGACGCCGGCTCAATCAATTAAATCTATCCGAAATCGATTGCACTGCCCGATGAAATCTCTGACAGCAATTTTTCCAGATCTGCGTACCAACTTCACCGCCCTTGACTTCTGCACCGTTCACTTCCTTGTCTGCATCACGTTGCACGTATCTATAAATAGAGCTGCAAATCACTCTGCTCAAATGGTCCATTAATCGTCCATCATCCAGTCATTCACCCACGATCCAATTTGCTCCACTCCATTCACAAACCCATTCACAAAATCACCCGACACCATACTACTCCATCGCCCCCACCTTCACCTTTCCCATTTCACAAACAATTCACTTACGTACACATCCATTTACAATTCACAAATCATTCGACCACCACCACAAAACTCACGCCCCACCATTCTCCGTATATTATCATCTACCTCAATCTATTCCGGTCTGTCAGATTAACGGAGCAGCTTCGGAGTCAGCGAAACAGATGATTTCTTTTACTCTCGTCTCTGCTCATTTATTTAATATGTCCGGCTAGATTAATTATACTCTGGGGATGGTTATTATTAGTTTGTTTTAATTGTGCACTTTATTTTACCGGTTTAAGTTAATTATAATTTGATACGATTAATGTTATTCTCTCGCATTTTAATAAATTACATGAGTTTATTAAATTGCTTTACGAAATCTATTTTGATCAGATCCGTGATAAATAGATAGGTCATATTAATTGTTATGTCTGTGGAAAAATTTATTCTGATTGAATAAATATAGTATTTCAGATGCAAAATTATATTCCTTTTAACTAGCCGTTTACATGTGTTTTGCCTGAGTTTAGATCAAACCTTGCATGTTCTGGTAAACGAGGTCATTAGAATTTAGGATTTAAATCTAAAGACTATAAAAGGAATTTTGCCAAATTATTCTTAATTAAACCGGTAGAATAGCATAATTAATCAAACGAGTAAAACCTGAACCCAGAGTCCGTTCTTCCATATTCACAACCACTTTTATATTCTGTTATTTTAATTATTAGCTGTTATTTAAATTCTTGTTGTCTTTATTATAATTCACAGTTTAGAACAAAACAAAATTCCCCCTCAATTTATAACCTTTGCTAAGTCTAGATAATTATCACATAGTCCCACGGTTCGATACCTGGTTCCCATAAACTCTACTACAATAACCAGGATTTTTGCAACCTGACGGTTTTCTGATTTATTATTCTCTAAGATTATTTCTTGGTATTTAATAGGTCAAATTTATCGTTTGCAAATTGGCGCCGTTGCCGGGGACTAGACTCCTGTCTAGTCCTTAGCTTGGGTTATTATTAATAAAAAAAAATTTTATTATTATTACTATTATTATTGTATCTATCTATTTTATTTATTTTACTCTACTTTTAAACTTTTGTGGAATCTATTTTTCTTTTTTGCAGACTGTTGATGGTGTACACTCGTTCTTGGTCAGACACTCATCTCGATTGGGACAGAATCCTTGACCCGGAAATCGAACGTACCGCTCAGCTAGCCAGACGCCAACAGAGGTTCCAAAGAGAAATACAAATGGCAACTCCTACAAACGGTAGCCAAGCAATGAAGCAATTTAGCAGACCAGCAGCCATTCCAAGAAGAAGCCCAGTAGCTCTTCCTACGCTACCACCTGAATTAATGAAGGAATGGAAGGATCTGAAGCCATCACATCAGAACAAGGTCATACGAGAGATGCCCTCAGGCACATTTGACGGTTCCAACCCCAACGACGCCCTAGATCATGTCAACCGATTTCTAATAAATATTGATCAAATTGGGTGCTCAGATAGTCTCCTGGAGTATGCTAGAATGAGTTTATTTCCTAGCAGCCTCACCGGTGAAGCAATGAAATGGTTCTACTGTCTTCCCTCTGGTATTATCACTAGTTGGGAGGAGATGACAACCAGGTTCTATGAAAAATATTATCCTATTTCTAGAACTAGGAATTTGGTTGCTGCTTTACTTGCTTTTAAACAGAGGAGGTACTGAGACTATCTGTGAAGCATGGGATCGTTTTAAAGAATGCTCCGACAGTGTCCTCATCACGGACAAGATCTCACGTGTATTGCTATGACATTCTTTAATGGTTTGCAGCATATACATCAAGCCGAAGTTAGATCAGCTTTGGGAGGAAACATCCTCAACCGATCCGGCAATGATTTCATGGCGGCCATGGAGACGTACATAGAAGAAGTTCGTCAGTGGGGCACCGAAGGTGGCAGAACTATGACTATGGGTGCCAAAGGTGCAAGAAATATAGATCCTTGGATGGAGCAGATGGCAGAGTCACAAGCTCAACAATCCACACTGGTAAGCTCACTAGTAAAAAGATTTGACGATTTTCTAATTAATGGTCAGCCTTCTCAGCAGGTAAAGAGGATAGCTTCTTCATCCTCATCTGAGCCTCTGTGCTCTCATTGTGGTGGTGACCACTCGTTTGAAGTATGCCCTTATCTGGAGGAGATACGGTCGCTGAAGAAGCCAACTTTGTAGGACAAGGGAATTACCAACAGCCCTGGAACCGAAATCAACATCCGAATCTCAGGTATGGTAATCCC
Organism: Limonium bicolor; assembly: GCA_023374045.1. Lineage (NCBI taxonomy): Eukaryota > Viridiplantae > Streptophyta > Magnoliopsida > Caryophyllales > Plumbaginaceae > Limonium > Limonium bicolor. The sequence goes on from CM041782.1 coordinate 27,447,426, forward strand.
AACAATGCTTAAATTCGAATCTTTTACAAAGTAATGTGCAGGGACCCCCAGGCTTCTCTAGGCAACCATACAATCAAGCTCGTCCTCAGATGCAGATGGGACAAGGCCAGAACTCTTACCAGCCACCTATTAAATCTGCATCTGATGAAAAGATGGAAAAGCTCCAAGATATAATTACTTCCATGGCTACCAACCAGAAGGAACAACAAACTCTCAACCAATCCTTGATGGATAGCCAGAGAAATCTGGAGCAGCAGATGAACCAGCTACTTAACAACCAGCATCAAAGGCAGCCAGGCTCATTTCCATCACAATCTCAGCAGAATCCAAGAGAGACGGCCAAGGCCTTAAGGATCTGCAACTGTGGTACATCACAAATCCAACCTGAGGATGAGCTCAGTGCAGCCGTGACATTAAGAAGTGGCAAGCAGCTGGGAATAATCAAGAGCAAGTGACTGCACAACAAACTGGTGAAAAGATCACCCATTCTAATGAATCACCAGAGCCTTCGGTCCCACCAGTGGTAGTTTCTGAGGAGATACAGGCTCCAATCAATTCTTCTCCTTCTCCATCTTCTATTCAAATTGATGTACCTTCTTCTACTCCTAAGCGAATAGAGCTTCCATTTCCAAACAGGATGAAAAAGAAGTGTTTAGATGAGCAATTCAATAAATTCTTAAGCATATTTAAGAAACTGACTATTGATATCCTTTAATTGATGCTCTTCAGGAGATGCCTAACTATGCAAAATTTTTGAAGGATCTCGTGACAAAGAGGAAGAAGAAGCAGGACAAGGAGACTGTCCACCTTACAGAAGAGTGCTCTACGGCGTTACTTCGAGCACTTCCCCCAAACAGAAGGATCCGGGCACTCCTATTGTTCCCTGCTTTATCGGAGATATAGATTGTGGAAGTGGCCTGTGTGACCTGGGTGCAAGCATCAACATCATGCCATATGCAACCTTCTTGAAGGTAAAAGGAGGAGAGCTTCACCCAGTCCCTTTTAAACTCCAGCTAGCCGACAGATCCGAGATAAAACCGATGGGAATTGTGCGAGATCTTGTAGTGGGAGTTGACCGCTTCATCTTTCCTGCGGATTTTGTTGTTTTAACATAGATGATGATGTGGAGGTCCCACTCATTTTGGGTCGTCCTTTTCTAAGTACTGCCAAGGCGGTCATTGACGTGCATGATGGCAGAATCACCTTGAGGTACGGAGATGAGAAGATAGAGTTTGATATGAAAAAGATGATGAAGTTAAGTTCTACTTCAGCTCATTCAGTTATGTCGGTAAGTATGCAAGATGAGGATGGCGAGGTATGTGAACTTTCTACTGATGATGAGATTTATTCTATACTTTCTTCTACTTTTTCAGATTTTGAACCTTTAGAACATTCTTATATCTTCTGTTGAGGATAAAACTCTTAATATGGATGTTAATACAGCTCTAGCACATGTAGAGAGAGGAAAACCAGGTTTTCAAGCCTATCGCCCTCCTTTGGAGAGACTTGATAAAGAAATCCAAAGACCTGTTCCTTCTATAGAGCAACCTCCAGTACTTGAGCTTAAGGAGCTCCCCTCTAATCTCAAGTACTGCTTTTTAGCTAATGATAATTACTTGCCTGTCATTGTTTCATCTTCTTTGACTTCTGGGCAAGAAAGCAGGTTACTTGAAGTCTGAGAGACATAAGAGAGCCATCGGATGGACTCTAGCTGATATCAAAGGTATCAACCCGGCCTTCTGTACACATCGTATCTATATGGAGGAAGACTACAAACCTGTCAGACAACCCCAGCGTCGGCTCAACCCTAACATGAAGGAAGTTGTCAAGACAGAGGTGTTGAAGCTTCTGGACGCTGGGATCATTTACCCTATATCGGACAGCACATGGGTAAGTCCTGTACAGGTAGTTCCTAAGAAAGGAGGTTTTGAAGCTGTTATAAACGACAAAGGTGAGTCCATTCCCCAACGAAAGATCACTGGATGGCGTATGTGTATAGATTATAGGCGTTTGAATTCAGCCACCAGGAAAGATCATTTCCCACTCCCCTTTATTGATCAAATGCTAGAGAGATTGGCTGGGCAGGAATATTACTGTTTTTTAGATGGTTTTTCAGGGTACTTTCAAATTCCTATTGCACCTGAGGACCAGGACAAGACTACCTTTACTTGTCCATTTGGTACCTTTGCATACAAAAGAATGCCCTTTGGTTTATGCAATGCCCCTGCCACTTTCCAGCGATGCATGCAGGCCATCTTTGCAGACTTCATTGCAGAGTATAGAGGTATTTATGGACGATTTTTCTGTCTATGGCTCTGATTTTGATGTTTGTCTAGCACAGCTTGATCTTATCCTTGGACGGTGCGAAGAGACCAACCTAGTTCTCAACTGGGAGAAATGCCATTTTATGGTAAAGGATGGGATAGTGCTCGGCCACAAGGTGTCTGCTAAAGGGATTGAGGTTGACAAAGCAAAAGTCGAAGTGATAGAGAAGCTACCAGCTCCCACTTGTGTAAAGGAAGTAAGATCGTTTCTTGGGCATGCTGGTTTCTATCGAAGGTTTATTCAAGACTTCTCTAAAATTGCTAAACCTTTGACTGATCTGCTAATGAAAGATGTTTCATTTATATTTTCTGAAGATTGTATTTCTGCTTTTAATTTAATTAAGCAAAAATTGGTAGCTGCCCCTATCGTTGTTTCTCCTGACTGGTCATCGCCATTTGAAATAATGTGTGATGCTAGTGACTTTGCAGTAGGTGCAGCCCTGTGCCAAAAGAAAGATAAGGTGTTAAGAGTTATTGCTTATGCCAGCAAAACTCTAGATGATGCCCAGAGAAACTACACAACAACTGAGAAAGAGCTCCTAGCAGTGGTCTTCTCCTTAGATAGATTTCGATCATATTTATGGGGAAGTAAAGTGATTATCCACACTGACCACTCTGCTCTTAAATATTTGTTTGCCAAGAAAGAGGCCAAGCCTCGCTTGCTACGTTGGATTCTTCTTTTACAGGAATTCGATATAGAAGTGAGGGACAAGAGTGGTAAACTGAATGTTGTTGCTGACCATCTCTCTAGGATGGTAACTCCTGACGACGGTATTCCTATTAATGAATTTTTTCCGATGAAGCCGTCTTCAGTTTGAAAAAGGTGCAAGAGCCATGGTATGCTGATATGGCTAATTTTCTTGTTTCTGGAGTTGTTCCTCATGACTTATCATATGCTCAGAAAAAGAAATTCCTTTCTGACTCACGCCATTATATCTGGGAAGACCCTCACTTGTTTCGAGTGTGTGCAGATAGCTTAATTCGCAGGTGTCTCCCTGATGATGAGGTACCTAGTGTTTGGAGTTTTGTCACTCCAGAGAAGCTGGAGGCCATCATGGATCCCATCGGACGGCAGCCAAGGTTTTGGAGTCCGGATTCTATTGGCCCACACTCCATAAAGACTGCCAAACCTTTGTGGCTAGTTGTGATAGCTGTCAGCGCATGGGCAATACTTCAAGCGACATGAGATGCCTCAGCAAAGCATTTTGGAAGTCGAACTTTTTGACTGTTGGGGTATCGATTTTATGGGGCCATTTCCCTCTTCACAAGGTTATCAATACATTTTGGTAGCAGTGGACTATGTGTCCAAGTGGGTTGAAGCCATACCATGCCAGAATGCTGATTCAAAGACCGTGATCAAGTTTATCAAAAAGCACATCTTCACTCGCTTCGGAGTTCCACGAGCAATTATCAGTGATGGGGGATCACATTTTTGCAACCGTTCATTCGATGCCTTGTTGGCTAAGTACGGAGTACGTCATAAGGTTGCACTACCATATCACCCACAAACAAATGGACAAGCTGAAGTATCCAATCGAGAGTTGAAGTGGATTCTCCAGAAGACAGTAAACTCTTCAAGAAGGACTGGTCTCTACGGTTAGATGACGCTCTCTGGGCCTACAGGACAGCATTCAAGACACCCATCGGGATGTCTCCTTTTAGGCTGGTATATGGGAAATCTTGCCATCTACCTGTTGAGTTGGAGCATAAGGCGTACTGGGCACTTAAGGCCCTGAACTTTGACATACTTGCTGCTGGTGAGAAACGCAAATTTCAGCTTTCAGAGCTTGAAGAACTAAGAGATAAGCTTACAACAGTGCTCGAATCTACAAGGAGCGCACCAAAAACTCCACGATCAAATGATCAAGAAACGTGACTTCAAAGTTGGAGATTGGGTGCTCCTCTACAATTCTAGATTGAAGATCTTTCCAGGAAAGCTTAAATCTCATTGGGCAGGACCATTTAAGGTGGTAGGGGTTACTTCATTTGGAGCCTACGAACTGGAAAACAAGAAGGGTGAAACCTTCAAAGTTAATGGGGCCCGACTGAAAAGGTATACTTGTCCTGCTGATGTTTCTACTAACTTGCTTGGAGTTTCTTTTGTCCAGGTACAGCAGGATCTTCTTCCCCTGTTTCGGAGTCGGCGCCACCTAAAAAGAGTCTCCCATGGCGTTAAAACATAAGTTCCAAAGCTGCGCAACTTAGTTCTAGGAAGTTGTGGGACCCCTTCCCACTCCTCTTCCTCTCTTTCTAATTAATCGGACTTATGAGTCTAGCTTGAGACTATAAAACAGAGCAGCTTGGTGGGAGGCAACCCACCACTTATTTTCAATTTACAGGAAGAATTCTCTATCCTTTTTCTTACACTTACATTTACTTTACAGTTTTCTGTGTGCTTCAATAATTTATCTAATATTATAAAAAAAAATGTTATTAGTCTATTTTCTTATTTTTCTTCATTAAGGAGTGGCAGCACATGAGGCAGTAATAACTTGAGTTCTTCTGGCTGTTAGAAATTCTTTCCAGGCAATCTTGCGCAATTCTACAGCTGAACTCAAGTGTGGGGTGGACCGTGCAACACACCGTGAACGGACTCTGGGGAGTATTCTAAATCCTTTTCACTCTTTACTGTTACACATACTCCCCTCTGAACTACTATATGTCTTACTTTTGTTTCCCGTTGGATTGCTTGCACAATGTTAATTCTTCCAGCAATGAGGACATTGCTTCACTCTAAGTGTGGGGTGGGGTAACCTCCTTCGTAGCTTATCTTTTGTGTATTTTTGAGCTCTTTTCTCTTGCATTTGTTTGACTCCTGCTGTGTTGCTCAACTTGGAAGGAAGCCATAGAGGAGGAATAATTGGTTCACTGATAATGGGGTGCAAAATTTTTAAATTTTTCTGGTTTTAATTGAAAAAATGAAGTCTATGTTCTATTGATACTAAAATGATTGAGAATACTCACCATCTGAACCCTGTTTTTAGCCTTGAGCCTTGGAATGTCTGGATTGAAATGGTTGGAAAAAGAACAAGGCAAGGTACTCCGCTGATCCTAAGCATGCTTAATTTTAATTCTGATCCAAAGTCAGGCCTCGTCCACTTGGTTATTAAGTCCTTTGGGGTGCCTCATCACCTAGCTACCTAAGGTCCTTGTGATCTGGGATAGTTGACCCAAAGCCGTTACATGGGTGGAGAGAAAAGTCTGTGGTGAAAGAACTTAAAAGCGCTTAAATTGAAAAAATGTGCAATCATTGTGCTAAATGAAAATATAATCTTCTCTATGGATCAAGAGTATGTGGCATTGAAAGGTATGATGGAATAAGATCTTACTTCATGCCCCTTGTCGTTCTAACGGTTTGAGAATGTAAAGGTGGATTGGCTCATTGCTAAAAACGAGGTTCTTATGGTTTTGTTTCTCTATTATTAGCTTTGAATGACTTCTTGTTTTATGAAAAAGAAAAATGCCCCTGTATTGGTAAAACTAATAATCTTTCTTTTGTGTCCTTCCTTTTGAGTTGAGTTTCATTCGCTTGACTTGAACTCGTGTTTGAGAGTTTTGCTTGAGGACAAGCAAAGAGCTAAGTGTGGGGTGATTTGATAAGTGTGAAATTTATATAGTTTTGTAGGTGCTTGGTCATTATATTATGTAACTTTTTACGCACCTTCTCACACTTATCCTATGCTTTTTGTAACTCTTACTTTGGGTAGGAACTAATTCCAATTTATATGATAAAATCAGGAAATAATGACAGAAATGCATAGTTCTCCTCACGAGCTTTCCAACGCAACAAACGGGGACCAAAACGGACTTATAACGAAGAATCTGGAGCCGATTCAAGATTGGAGTTATATATATATATATGTACATCCGCAAAACTGGCGGACAAGAGTGGTACAACCGCCTATAACCAGGCGGTACCACTGGCGGACAAGAGTGGTACAACCGCCTCTTGTTAGGCGGTACATCAAGCGGACACCAGAGAAACAACCGCCTCCAAGCTGGGCGGACTCCACACATGCTACTGCATGTTAACTGGCGGTCAAGGAGCGGAAACCCATAGGTCACTACCGCCTGTTTTTAGGCGGTTAAGCAGGCGGAACAAATAGGCACTACCGCCTCTTATCTCGCGGACGTGACAGAGCGTACCGCTAGTTATCTAGCGGACAAGAGATAGAAGACCCGAGGCGACAAGAGCATTTCAGCGCATTTCGACACCGAACAGTTTTCTTCTCCGATGGGCGCCGCATTCGAACTGCTACCTCATTAATTGCAGACGGTCGCCCACCTTAATTTCTGCACGCGTGACGCCGGCTCAATCAATTAAATCTATCCGAAATCGATTGCACTGCCCGATGAAATCTCTGACAGCAATTTTTCCAGATCTGCGTACCAACTTCACCTTCACCGCCCTTGACTTCTGCACCGTTCACTCCTTCCTTGACTGCATCACGTTGCACGTATCTATAAATAGAGCTGCAAATCACTCTGCTCAAATGGTCCATTAATCGTCCATCATCCAGTCATTCACCCACGATCCAATTTGCTCCACTCCATTCACAACCCATTCACAAAATCACCCGACACCATACTACTCCATCGCTCCCACCTTCACCTTTCCCATTTCACAAACAATTCACTTACGTACACATCCATTTACAATTCACAAATCATTCGATCACCACCACAAAACTCACGCCCCACCATTCTCCGTATATTATCATCTACCTCAAATCTATTCCGGTCTATCAGATTAACGGAGCAGCTTCGAGTCAGCGAAACAGATGATTTCTTTTACTCTCTCGTCTCTGCTCATTTATTTAATATGTCCGGCTAGATTAATTATACTCTGGGGATGGTTATTATTAGTTTGTTTTAATTGTGCACTTTATTTTACCGGTTTAAGTTAATTATAATTCGATACGATTAATGTTATTCTCTCGCATTTTAATAAATTACATGAGTTTATTAAATTGCTTTACGAAATCTATTTTGATCAGATCCGTGATAAATAGATAGGTCATATTAATTGTTATGTCTGTGGAAACATTTATTCTGATTGAATAAATATAGTATTTCAGATGCAAAATTATATTCCTCTTAACTAGCCGTTTACATGTGTTTTGCCTGAGTTTAGATCAAACCTTGCATGTTCTGGTAAACGAGGTCATTAGAATTTAGGATTTAAATCTAGAGACTATAAAAGGAATTTTGCCAAATTATTCTTAATTAAACCGGTAGAATAGCATAATTAATCAAACGAGTAAAACCTGAACCCAGAGTCCGTTCTTCCATATTCACAACCACTTTTAGTATTCTGTTATTTAAATTCTTGTTGTCTTTATTATAATTCACAGTTTAGAACAAAACAAAATTCCCCCTCAATTTATAACCTTTGCTAAGTCTAGATAATTATCACATAGTCCCACGGTTCGATACCTGGTTCCCATAAACTTTACTACAATAACCAGGATTTTTGCAACCTGACGGTTTTCTGATTTATTAATTTCTAAGATTATTTCTTGGTATTTAATAGGTCAAATTTATCGTTTGCACCTTCTCGTTAGATGAGAGTGTAACCGTGAAGTCGGGTAGCTCATCAGCGTCTAGCCCCAACCTTCTCGCAAAGGATGCCGAGATAAAGGTATGCGAGGCCCCTGAGTCAAAGAGTACTGATGCCTCAATCCAATTAATCGGAAAGGTGCCGGTAAGGATAGTACCGCTTGCGTCGGCCTGTGCCTCTGTAAGTATGCTTAGCGCACCTTCCATACCAAGTCCATAACCTAATTGTATTCACAAGCTTCATGAGTAATGATGGTATAACAAGAGTCGTAACAATTAACATGAACAACACTGTTATTTTATTCATAACCATCTTGTTTACAACATGTGCTTCTTTCTTACATCTCATTTCTCACTTCATACTTAAAACATTACATGGCTAATACTGTCTAATGGTTAGGTTTAACCACCCTGGTCTCATATGCGTCGCATTAATCACTAGTGACGGTGTTGTATTTAGCTTAATTCTCTTAATCCCATGGTATAACATTCTTGATTCTCCTTCCATAACTAATACATCCCCTAACTTAAGTATCAACTTACTAGCACGGTCTGCACGCTTCTGCTCACCGTACAAGAACTCTACGTCGTCACCAATGGGCCAAGACACTATGGGTATCCCTCTTTCGAGAAACTCCGTTGTCTCGTCTTTATCCTAGTGTAGTCCGAGTCGCCTGTCTTTCTCGTAAAAATTAACAATGCAGATGCTTGCTTGTATGTCTGGAATCGGGTCAGCTTCCAACCGTTGAGCGATCTCCACGACTTGTATAATAACTAGATGGAACTCTTCGGGTATTCCCGGTGGTGAGACTCCATCATGTGCTCTTGTGGTCTGGTAAGTCTTGGCACACGGATTCCAATCCTTGCCTAAGCTCATCACCTTTAACCTCATCCTTGCTCCTCCTGGGTACACCGGTGTATAAAAACCTCCCGGTCCCACTCCTACCTGACTGCATCTCCTGATGATGGCTATTTGTGCTTCGGGTGTTAGGTATCCCCTTAATAAAATCACACCTAGGTGAATAACTTGACATTGTTCGATTGGAAAGTCTCGGGTTTCGATGTCGGTCTCTTCCGGGTAAGGTGTTGAAGGTATTGGATAGCAAATGTTGAAGTTTCCTAAGGTGGTAATAGGTTACACCTTACTTAAGTTCTAATCTTATGTTATCCTCATCTAACTCATTTATCCACCAAAGTATGCATGAACTGTGGTAAGCAGGCAATTTTATTACTTAATGGTTTATAGCGGTACCTGGCCTCGATGAGGGTTCAGCCTCATCGTCCCGGTCCACCATGTGTAGAGTGGGTCCCGACTTCTAGACTACCCGTGGGTTCTTGTCTGCACCTTGCTACGCTCTTTTCTGACCGTCAGATCTAGCTCCCTGATCGGTCTTGCCCTTGCTCTTCATTTCGGGTCTAAAGGCTCTGCTCTGGGGGTTCCGGAAGCACTCATAAGATCGGTGCCTGTACACCCCACAAAAATTACACTTCACCTTGTTTCCCTTATAATCAACTCCGGGGTGGTCCTTGTGACACCACTGACAATAGTAGCGTCATTGATAGCCACCACCGGCCTCCTTCCCAGCCTCAGATCCTGTTCATTCTTTAATATTAGTATTTATATCTCAACGGTTTGCTAAATGTCTCTCAACTCACTCAATATTCATTTCCTTACCCTTTGGCGCCCTTGAGCGCAGGGGCTTAGCAGCATATGCATAAGTCAATTTCAGTGGCTCTTTAGTAGCCTACTCAGTTCCTCCCTTCCCTTTCTGGTTCTGACTCTTCTGGGCTTGAGGCTGGTACTTCTGTTTCTTGTACCCACCTTGCCCTTGGTTCTCCGTGCTCTTTCTGGCATTCTTTCTCTTGGCATTGTCCTCGTCCCTTAGCTGGACGGTTATCTCAACCTTAGCAGCGGCATGATAGCACTCCTGTTTTCCAAAGTATTAGTTTCTCTTATTTCTCAAGTCTAAATCTTACTCACTTATTCATATCTTAATCGTTCTTATTACCTGCAAGGTAGTATAACTTGTCGGCCCCATGCCGTAGCGGAGTTGATGGCTAAGCCCGCCATAGAAGCGGTCCACCAGAATCTGGTCTGAATATCCAAGACCCGGCAGAAGACGTAGCAAGGCGGTGAACTCTGAGTAATACTCGTCCACCGTCATCTTGTTGTCTGCTTAAGCGCATCCAAATGTAAGCACTTCTTTGTCTGGACATGGGCGGGATAGTACTTGGCTCGTAGTAGTGCGGTGTACTGCTCCCAGCCGAACTCTGGATTGGCCACATGCTCGGCCCTCACCAGCTTCCATCAATCGCCCGCTGCCCCTTTCAGATAGAATGCAGCCAGACGCACCTTGATCCCAGCAGGGACATCAGGGGTCTCGAAGGCGGTCTCCAGCTCGGAGATGTATGCCTCAAGCTTGGCAGGATCAGTCTCCCCCTTAAAGTGCGCGGGTCGAAGGCCAGCCAGACTCTTCACCCAATTTGGTTCCCGGGGCTGTGGCGGTAGAGGTGGTACACCAACACCAGGCTGATAGCCCATGTGCCCTAACGAGGCAGCTACGATCTCTGCGATCGTCTGCCCTCCCGGTATCTTAGTAACATCTTCGCCTCGGCCTCCTCTCCATCCTGACATCTGAATAAGCACAACTCACATCAGGTTTGTATCCAAAACGATTCCGGTTTAAGGATTTATAACGTCTGTAGATGGTAAAGACGATCCACACTTAATAGTGGTCATCTGACTCTACACACTCTAACTTCTCACACCCTTAGCCTATTACTTATATCTAAACTCATATCCTAACTCGGTGGTTATCTATGTGCGGAATTTCTTGATCAGAGCGTAACTACGCTCTGATACAACTTTTTGTAACACCCCGTCCTAAGCCAATCGTATTTATCGCAAACTTAACAACTTAATCACAAATGTCGTAGCGGAATAAACTAACACCGGGACCTTGCCACGGTCTGATCAATAGAATATACCGAACCCTTAACATTTACAATGCGTATCCAAAAGAATATACAAACAATCCAAAACATCCACCAACCGAGTTCATCGTATATCGAGCAACGACATAACTACCATAAGTCCTAATATAAATAGACGGGTGCACAGGCACAACCCATACTCAAAATAAAAGCCCTGCCTAAGTCTACCCGCCCCTACTCACAGGGTGACTCTTCATGGGACGCGTACCTGTAAAATAAAAACAGCCCCCAAAGGGGGTCAGCAAGAATGCTGGTACGATCCTCTCGTGGCCCCCAAGCTAACGGGGCTACAACGACTAATTGTCGATAGCATGGAAATTGATTAGATACATAATCATAATATGAAGTGTAGTAGAACAATAATCCACAATGAGCATACATAGTTCACATACAATGAACGACTTAATGCGTTCTCTTAATCATTGAGTTAGTCAATAAACTACTCAAGTTCCAATTCCACTTATCCTCAGTCCATCTTAACTTACCTCAGCCTTATCCTTATCTTAATCTTAGTATACAAACCGGTCTTAAAATAGAAATGGTTGTATCATATCTCAATGTTTATTTTGTCGGGTCAAAAGCAACACTAGCCAATTAGCTATTAACTCCATTGGTTGCATAAACAACTTATCTTATAATTTCGGATTTAGGTGATCCTACAACACCATCTTAATGCCTCCTACCTTGGACTGGAAATCCAAAGTAGCTGAGCCGACATTCGACCCTAGGCAACAAGTCCGAAGACAAGTCCTTAAGTGGAAGTTGGATCTGATTCAGATACCGACCCCCTTTCCTTAGAATGCATGACTGGAGTCAGTCTCGGGTTCCTCAATCCCCCCTTAAGTTCCAGTTAGTGAAAATCTTATAACCAAGTGTTAGTTAAACCTTCTAGGGTGAAACTATGCGTTGCATCCTAATCCAATTCGATCTGATTTACTATCCTACGTTACCTGGTCTCGATCACAAAATCTCGTAAGGGGAAGAGAGAGAGAGAGCCTTTTGAGCCTTTTGTTAGAATCAAGTTTAAGTCTGATTGTCCAAATGTTACGTGTCTTATTTCATGGGGGTATACTCCTATTTATAGAGTTTTTGGGCCTGGCCTCATGTTGCCAACCTGTATTTTATATGTATAAGTACGGTTTTGCCTTTTCCTAACATCTTTGGCTGACCACAGATGGCCGGCCATACTATACTTTGTCTTGCCTAAGTCCTACTTTCGTCCGGCCGGAGACGGCCGGATGCTTTATGTACTCCTATTTCCATCCGGCTAGAGGCGGCCGGATGCTCCATGTGTCTTGTTTGGCTTGGTACCATTTCTTCCCTTCTCATCAGTCCCACAAGTTCTGTCTTTCTGAATTTTTGGTGAAGAAAATAGAACTTCTGTGTCTCGTGCTTCGGCGAAAAATTTTGCGACTGCGGCCAACTCTGAGGTTCTTTGGTCTACCTGCGGCCAACTCTGAGGTTCTTTGGTCTGCCTGTGCTTCGTCTTTTCCTTATCCCAGTCTCACAAGTTCTTTTTCTTCATACTTGGAGAGAAAGAACTTCTTATCGGCCATGTGCGGAGCTCGTGACTCGAACCTGTTCTGTACCGCTTTTTTTTTGAATTTTGTCGCCTATTTTCAGTGTGGAATACGTAGGGTCCCTCTTCTGACTAATCGTCAGAACCGTCTTTAGGAAGCGTGTGGCCCTTTATTTTTCCTGTAAAAAGGTGTTTTTTGTTTGCTCATATATATGTATTATTTATTTGAGCGGGAGAAAACTTCCCTTAAAGTCCGAGTTTTTGAGCTTCCTCTTCATTCCTCCTCTGCCTTCTCGCTTTGACTGTCTTCGTCTCTCGCCACTCTGTTATCGTGCTCTTCCTTCCCTTTTATTGTCGCTACTTTTCGATTTCATGCCAAGCTCATCAATGTCGACCTCCGCTGCAAAAAAGAGTAAGCTTGCTGTGAAATTTCCGCCTACCATCGAGGCGATTCAGGGCACTCGCGCCCCCAATGGCTTTCGTCCCACGCCCCTGAAGCCTTTGAAGCCCTTTTTGTCCAGGCGCGAGCCCTCTCCTTCTTCTCTCGACTTCTCCACCTTTTGCGATTGTCTTAGGGACATCAAAGCTCCACTTGGAACCCAAATTTACCTACCATCCCCCGATTCTCACCCCAACGACGACTTTGGCCTTGGGTATGTGGTCTACGCCGATTTTTTCCGCTCCGGCCTGACTATTCCCCCACACCCTTTTGTGTTGGGCTTCCTGCTTCGCCGTTGCTGCTCTATCGCTCATCTTCATCCAAAGGCCATTTCGCATATCCACGCCTTTGTTTCTCTTTGTGAAGAAAACAAGATTCGGCCGGAAGGTACTGACTTTGCCCGGTTCTTCACGGTTAGGGTTGATCCTGACAGCTTAATCCTAATTGCGAAAGCCGGATACTCCCTTTTTTATTACAAGAAGGTTCATGAGTGGAGTTCGCGGTGGTTCGTCATCGTTCCTCCACCCGACCGTTGCCTGGGCGTCCCGTACTGTGCTGAAGTTGCCAAAGGACAGTTGATCTGTCCCCCAATTCCTTCGGCCAAGCTGCCCATCTCGAAGATCTTGAGGACACAAAACATAACGCCGCCGACTGTCGAGGCATTTTTTACAAATGCACGTTTATCTTCTCTGAAGACTTATCACAGTAAGCATTTTAATTTTTAGCACAAATTTTGCTATCTCCGTTGGTTCTCATATCACTTTGGTGTATTGTATGTAGATTTCTTCCAGAAGGGGGACAAGATCGGTCCCTTCTATAGCTGGAACTTCGTCACCTTCAAGAATGGGGACGAGAAAATCAATTACTACGACACAATGGATGTGGCTGTTGATGCGGCTGAGCAACTCTTGGGAGACGCTCCCCTTCTTACGAAGCGCTCCAGGCAAGAAGCCAGAGATGACCAGGCTGGTCATTCGAAGAAAAAGAAAAGGCTGGAATCTCCCGAAGGCGCTAACGCCGGATTGCCAGGTACATGGCACGTGAGCCCCGAATCCGGGCGTGTCTTTCTTCCTCTCACCCCTGGTTCGGGTCTAGACCTTGGTTCTCGCCTGGGGCTGGAGTCTGGTCATCCGACCCCGATTTGCGAGCAGTTTCCTGACTTGTCGGGCTACTTTTCTTCAGATCTTGCCCGAGAGAACACTTTGAAGGCCACAGGGCTCCGCACCGACCTTCCGGCTGAACAAGGTTTTGATCGATCCCCTGTTCTTCCTTCGCTCTTTTGCCTTTTATAGTGCCTTCCTGTTTCCGGCTTTGTATGTACTTGAACCTTTTGGTAATGGAATTACATCTTGTTTTTTTATTACTGCGGCAGTCTCTGTTCCTGTCAAACAAAGACTAAAGAAGAAAACTACATCAAAGCCAAAGGCTCCACAGCTAGGAACATCATGAGGAGAACAAACTTCTGACAACCCTGGGGCCTCGGCCCCATTATCCATTGATGTGGCTGCGACCAAGGATGCAGCGTGGGAAAGGGCGACGGAATATTGGCAAGTGCCCAAAGACCCCGAGCTTCGGAGTAAGCAAAGAGAGGACATCATGGTCTCCTCTTCTTCCTCGCCTCCTCCTCCTGCCAATGAGTCTTTTACCGGTCCCTCTCAAAAGGAAGGATGGTTTTACCACTGCGGGCACCCCCTTCCTTTGATCTCCCATGAATCCGCCAAGTATTATGCTGTCTGGAAGGAGGCAACAAAGAGATCCGATCATCCAGACGGGATATTTGCTCCTCCGGCAACCGTTACCGCTACTAAGGAAAGGTTGCGGCAGGGAGATGGGGGGGGGGGCAGATGCCATCATGCGGCACTCCCTCCCAATAAAAGATGTGTTCGACTTCATGTGGGAGGGCATTTTTCGGGTTGGCGTATATTCCTTTTAAGTGTCCTTTGTACTCCTTTCTTGATTTGTTTTGCTTTCTTCCTAACTTTGTGAACTGTGCTACTTGCTCTAGGTGATGTCTATGGCCCAAAGTGCTGAGGTTCACTCTGGCAACCTCCAGTCCAGGCTCCGCTATGAGGAGAGCCGAGCTGATAATGCTCAAGAGGAACTAAAGCAGAGCCGCTCCTCCCATGAAGCTTATATCGACTAGATTCACTACGAGATTGACCTCAAGGTGAAGGAGAGGACTAAGGCAATAAACAGGGATCTGTAGCTGTCTCGGCAGGAATGCACCCGTCAGCGTGACGAATATGAGCTGCAATTTAAGTAAATTCGAGAAGAAAATTCTTCTTTAAGAAGCCGGATCCTGCATGCCGATGATACTTTGATCGAGGTACGAAACCGTCTTGCTTTTGGAAAAGATGAGCTGGCTCGGGCCTTCTTTGATCTAACGTGTTTTGCTGAATCAGGTGCGCTCTGCTCACCGGAATGAGGTGGCTTCCCTCCAGGCTGACATGGCCTTTTTCTATGAGGAGAGGAACTCTTTTAAGCAGGAAGCCGAGGCGCTTGAGCTGGAGAAGCGGGCTCTTCAATGAGAGAATGAGGCCATTGTAGAGGAGAAGGGAAAGCTCATGTAGGAGCTTAACTGCTCGTCGGAAGAAAAGGCCGCACTGGAAGAGCAGTCAAGGGCTTCTTTCGAACAAGAGAAGTAGTCTCTGCTCCGGGATTTTGCTACTTTAGAAGAGGAGAAGAAGACCCTTGCCGTAGAAAAAGTAGCCTTGGAAAATGAGAAAACCAGGCTGGAGGAGAGGGTGAAAGAGTTGGAGGGAGCCATGTTTCGCCTTCAAGTCGAGAATGCTGAGTCGTCGAACCAAGGTAAACCTTCAGACCTTCAGACTTTGATTTTTTTTCTTCTTCCTTTTTCTCCTTTATTTCTTTCCTTTCTTGTGCTCCGGTCAGGCTTGAGCTCTGCCAATCTTCTGAAGCATGTCCGGCAGCTGAACAGTCGGGTAATCAGTGCTAAAGAGGAGCTGTCTCTGGCTAATTCTGAACGTGACAAATATCGAGCCCAAGTCCTGACCCTTGAGTCTCAAGTGGCCAGGTTCATGTCATTTTCACGTCAATCTCAAGAGGAGATACAGAAGTAAGGCACCATTAATGCTCATCTAAAAGAATCCTTCGCTTCTCAGTGCCGCAGGATAGTCGATATCTATCAATAGATTGTCTCGGAGTATTTTCTTGAGAAAGGAGAGTTATTGGACGATGACCTATACAACAAGCTGGAATTCAAAGCTATTGCCAGAAGTTTAATTTCTTCAAGGAGCTCGAGAGATTCTGCCGTAGTCCTGGAGAGACATGCTTTGGGCATGGCCAAGCTTCTTTCCTTCCGGCCAGAAGCAACATCCAGCCATCCACCGGAGGAGTGCAGCGTCTTTCAAGGAGGTCAAAATCTTCTGAAAGTGTGGTTGGAAGTGGCGATAAGTTAGTTCCAGAAAAATAGAGTGGGGCTTCTTTTTTCTATTTTTTTTGAGGTCTTTTGGGCATGTATCTTTTGTGCTTCTCGAATTTTTGTAATGATTATACCCTTGTAATTTGTCTTTACCCCATTCTTGGGAGGAATATAAATTACGTTCTTTATAAATTTTGTTCAACTTGCTTGTCGGAGCTGCCGGTCTCTTATTATGCTATCGTTTCTATTTTCTTTCAGCCAATTCGCCGACTACTGGGTTATTTCCTCCTTTTTGAATGCCGCATATATGATTATCTTTACGCAAGCTTTGTTAGCTAAGTGTCTATCTTTACAAAACAAAAAATAAACTTTGCGGCTCCTTGACCGAATCTTTCTTTTAGCCGAATCTCTTTTTTTTAGATGCCGGATTTTTTTTTTCAAGGCAAGACAGCCTGCGGCTCGTTGGCCGGAGCTTACATTCAAGGCATGATAGCCTGCAGTTCTCTGGCCGATGCTTACTTTCAAGGCATGATAGCCTGCGGTTCTCTGGCCGATGCTTACTTTCAAGGCATGATAGCCTGCGGCTCATTGGCCGGTGCTTACTTTTAAGGCATGATAGCCTGCGGCTCGTTGGCCGGTGCTTACTTTCAAGGCATGATAGCCTGCGGCTCTCTGGCTGGTGCTTACTTTCAAGGCATGATAGCCTACAACTCGTTGGTCGGTGCTTACTTTCAAGGCATGATAGCCTGCGGCTCGTTGGCCGGTACTTACTTTCAAGGCATGATAGCCTGTGGCTCGTTGGCCGGTGCTTACTTTCAAGGCACGATAGCCTGCGGCTCGTTGGCCGATGCTTACTTTCAAGGCATGATATTCTGCGGCTCATTGGCCAGTGCTTACTTTCAAGGCATGATAGCCTGCGGCTCTCTGGCCGGTGCTTACTTTCAAGGCATGATAGCCTGCGGCTCGTTGGCCGGTGCTTACTTTCAAGGCATGATAGCCTGTGGCTCTCTGGCCGGTGCTTGCTTTCAAGGCATGATAGCCTGCGGCTCGTTGGCCGGTGCTTGCTTTCAAGGCATGATAGCCTGTGGCTCGTTGGCCGGTGCTTACTTTCAAGGCATGATAGCCTGCGGCTCGTTGGCCAGTGCTTACTTTTGCTCTTTTTCAAAAAATAAGACCTCTTTATTGAAAAATCATGAATTTTATACATAGAATTTTTTCAAACATTCTCCATGCCAAGAATGTGGCAATTCGTACCCCTCACCATTTTTTAGGCGATATGAAGCTCGCCTCGTCTTTTGTTGTATGATATACGGTCCCTCCCATTGGGGCTCTAGCTTCTTAGGCTGCTTAACCTCTCGGAGAACCAACTCTCCTAGAGCAAAGCTTCGTTCTTTTATTTTTTGGTTGAAATATCGCTCTACTTTGGATTTATCTTTCGCCATTCTTACTGCGGCGGCCACCCTGGTTTCCTCGAGGAGGTCTAGATGGTCTTGTATTCCCTGATTGTTGATGTCTTCATCGTATGATTCCCATCTTACCGATGGTACCACAATTTCCGCCAAACCATATAGTGTTCTAACCATAGTTCGCCTGTAGGGTGTTTCTCCTGTCGGCCCCCTTTCTGTTGTTCTGTATGACCAGAGGACCTGGGGTAACAGCTCTGCCCACTTTCCCTTTCTTTCATCGAGTTTTCTCTTTATTGCTTTTACTATCTGACCATTCACATTCTCGACTTGCCCATTCGCCTGAGGGTGCGCCACTGATGCGAACCTTAAGTCGATCTTCCATTCTTCACAGAATTCCCGGAAGCTCTCGCAATTGAATTGTGTTCCGTTATCAGTTATTATTGCCTTTGGTATGCCGAACCTGCATACCACATGTTTCCAGATGAATTCCTGTGATTTTCTAGCTGTGATGGAGATAGTGGGCATTGCCTCAACCCAATTTGTGAAATAGTCGATGGCAACATATATGAACTTGAACCTCCCTGGTGAATCTTCTGGGAATGGTCCCACAATATCCAACCCCCATATAGCAAAGGGATTGTGTATTTTGTTTCCGTGTTCCTGACATTTGAGACACTTTTGTATATATTCTTTGCAGTGCTCCATAATTTTTGGCCAAAAGTATCCGAGCCTCAAGATTTTGTGCGTTGTGGTTCTTTCTCATTGATGGTTTCCACAGAGGCCATTATGCACCTCTTTTATTATTTTCGTCCCTTCGGCTATGGTAACACACTTCAGTGCTGGTCTTGCGAAAGATCACTTATACAGCTGGTTATTCTCAATGAAAAATGATACAGCCCGCCTTTTTATTATCCTGGCCTCCTTTTCCTCTTCCAGCAACTTTCCTTGTCGTATGTAATATATGATTGGAGTCATCCAGGATTCTGCCTCATCATTTGATTCTACCGTAAATACTTGGGCCTCATCTATGCTTGACGTAGTTTTGACCTCTAGCCATATTTCATTGGGTACTCTTTCGGCCATACTTGCCAATTTTGCCAAGGCATCAGCTTCGACATTCTCCACGCGAGGAAGGTGTTTTAGTTCGCATTTTTGGAAATTTGCTTTCAGCTCCTGGACTTTGAGCAAGTACCTCCACAGCTTTTCCTCTTTGACTTCATAGATGTTGTCGTTTTGTCTTGCTACCCACATAGAGTTTGAGTATATCTCTAATTCTGCGAAAAGTTAAATTTTATAAGCTTTACTTCCAACAGGATTTTATAGGAAGGAAAGAATAAAGAGGGTATCTTCCTATGGAACCTGTTGCCCCTAGGGCAGTAGCCACCTCCAAACCCTGGATAAGGGCTTCGTATTCAGCTTCGTTGTTGGTAACGTCAAAGTCTAGCCGGAAGGCGTAGTTCAAGCTTTGTCCGTCCGGCGCTTGCACTACTATTCAAGCGCCTGCCCCACTTTTGCATCGGGCTCCGTCAACCAAGATGCCGATGGATTCTGGGGCTGTTTTTCTTCTTTTGCAAAGTTTATTTCTATTATGAAGTCTGCCAAGGCTTGGGCTTTAATCGCTGTTCTGGGCAAGAAGTGAATTTCATACTGTGTTAGCTCTATTGTCCAGCTCACCATCCGGCCGGAAGCATTTGGATTGTTCGCTATTTGCTTGAGTGGGCAATTGGTCCTGACAAAGATCCGATGCAACTGAAAGTAGGGCCATAATTTCCTTGATGCCACTACCAATGCGAACAAGATTTTCTCTATATTAGTATACCGTCCTTCAGCTGGGTTTTAAATTTTGCCGGTGTAGTAAACTGGTGCCTCCCTTTTCTCCTCCATGATCAAGACAGCTGCAACTGCCCAATCTGTTGTGGACAAATAAAGATAGAGATCCTGACCAGGGGCAGGCACGCCCAGTTTAGGTAGATCCCGAAGCATTTCTTTGATTTTTTCGAACGCATCTATACATTCTTGTCCCCACTGGAATTTATTGTTTTTCCTTAGAATGTTGAACAACGGGATTGACTTTTCCAGAAGCTTGGAACAGAACCTGCTTAACGCTGTGAGTCTCCCATTCAGGGCTTGGACATCCTTGATATTTTTTGGAGGAGAAAGGTTGAGAATTGCTTGAATTTTTTCCGTATCGACTTCGATACCTCTCTGTCCAACAATGAAGCCAAGAAACCTTCCTTTAGTCACACCAAATACACACTTCTCCGGATTTAGCTTGATTTAGTACTTGTCTAGAGTATCGAATGTTTCCTCCAAATCTTTCATGTGTTGCTCTTTTGACGGGCTTTTTACGACTATATCGTCAACATAAGCTTCCACATTTCAGGCAAGTTGTTGACAAAATACTTTGTCAATCATTCGTTGAAAGGTAGCTCCTGCGTTCTTCAGACCAAAAGGCATTACTCTGTAACAGAACGTTCCGGCTGAAGTGATAAAGGATGTTTTTTCCGAATCTTCTTCTTTCATCTTTATCTGATTATAGCCGGAGAATGCATCAAGAAAACTTAACACAGAGCTCTGAGCAGTTGAAACCACCAACCTATCTATTGATGGTATGGGATAGAAATCTTTAGGACATGCCTTATTTAAAACTGTGAAATCCATACACATTCTCCACTTTCCGTTTGCTTTTTTTACCATTACAACGTTAGCCAGCCATCGTGGGTATGCTACCTCCCTGATGAATCCGGCCTTGAGGAGTTTTTGGACCTCGGTCCGTGCAGCCAAATCTCTTTCTTCCCCTATTACCCTTTTCCTTTGCCTAACTGCCGGTTGCTTTGGGTCCACCCTGAGCTCATGCCGGATAATGCTTGGGTCTATTCCAGGCATTTCGTCCGTGCTCCAGGCGAATGTTATCCTTCTTTTTTCCAGGAACCTCATTAAGTGAGTTTGCTCTCCACTGTCAAACGCAGTTCCTATTTTAAAAAATTTAGAAGGGTCAGATTTTAAATGTACCTCTCTAGGGGGTCCTGAGTTATTTGACGTCCTTCTTTTCCATGACTTTGCTCCGGGGGGGAAGGTAATTTTCCCTTGAACTCCTTTTGTGATCCTACAGTTTTGACCATTTCTTCACTAGGAAGACTGTCCATGATGCGGACTTCACACATCCGGGCCATCTTTTGGCTTCCCCTTATCGTACCACCTTCCCACTTGTGGTTAAATATTTCAATTTCAAGTGATGAGTGCTGTGTATGGCTTTGAAAGCATTGATTCCCGGCCTTCCGAGATACATGTTATATCCAGACAGACCTGGCACAATAATACCTGTGAGTTTTTCCGTTCTCCTTTCATCCCCTTGACCCAGGGTCATTGCAAAATCTATATTGCCGGAGGACGTGGTAGAGACTCCTCCTACAAATCCTCCTAGAACCGCCGAATATGGCTTGATCCGGTCCTCAGGCACTTCCAACCTTTTGACCGCTTCGGCTGATATGACATTCGCTCCGGCTCCACTATCAACCAGGATTCCCTCCATCATTTGATCGTTTACTTGTGCTCGAATGACAAGTGAATCGTTGTGTGGATATAGCACTCCATCTTCATCTTCGTCGGAGAAGAAAATTGGAGGAAAGCTTTCTCTTTTGGCAATCTTCCTTTCCGGGAGTTCCTGATGTACTTGATGAATGTGTCTTTTTCTTTCATTAGGGGTTAGTGGTCCTACCTCCGAAAAAAGTCCTGTGATTTTTCTTAGAGAAAGTTTTGTTAGCCTTCTTCTGGGAGAGGGGGTTTGTTGTAAACAAAATGCAAAAAATGAAAATTCCATTTCTCTTATTTCATGATGTGATGCTTTGACAAAGTTTATGCCCACGTATTCAATTTTAAGGAAGACAATCTATGACCAGATTTTCCTTCTCTACAGACCTGTTATCATACCAACCGACTTGCCAGGGTCAAGCCTGGGTGGACTTCCTCCTCCTGCCGGCCTCGTGATGCATTCTGGGCGCTGCCTTGCTGACCACCGTATTGCCTTTGTCCGGCTTGTTGCTTTCCCTTCTTCTTATTTTCCTCAATGATTCGGAGTTCTTTGGCCAGGGTAGCACAGTTTACAGTCCGGTGGCTGCGGTTTCCATGGTATTCGCAGAATGCAACTAGAATTTCTCCCTGTGGCGGCTTTCTTGGTAGAGGAATGTATCCTTCTCTTACTGTGGCAGCATACTTTCCTGGGTCGATGTAGACAATGGTCCTCGCCCCCTGATGCTGCGGCCCCTGAGAGGAAGATCCGGCGGTCGATTTGTAATAATATGGTTTGTATCTTGACCCCCCTCTTCCGGCATTTCCACCTTGCCCCTCTTTCTTTTCTGATGCTGTTGTATTTTTGAAGCTATCTGCTAGCTCCTTAGCCTTGTTTTCTGCTATCTCAGATTTCAAGAAATCATGGATCATTTCAGCTAATTCTCCATGAGTTTTTTGTGCTTTTGTTGCAATTTTTCCAGCAAGCCGAGGCTGAGCCAAGCCATTTCCAAAGGCCTTAATCAAGATTTTCTCATCGACATCATCAATTTCTGCAACCTTCATATGGAATCGCTCACTATACTCCTTCACAGTTTCTCCCTTTCGCTGCTTAACGTCCATCAACTCTATTGTTTCCTTCTTAACCCTCTTGCTTGCGGCAAAGTATTGTTGAAATTCTTCAGTCAGCTGTTTGAAGTTGGTGATGGACTGCGGCGGCCTTGTGGAGATCCATCCCAATGCTCTCTTCGAACGCGTTCCAGGGAATAAGTTGTAGAGAGCTGATCCCCTGAGTATTCATGGCAAACATGAATTTCTTAATATATTGGGCGGGATCTCCCGTCCCATCATATTTCTCAATCGCCGGAGCAACGAAATGCGGTGGGAGCTTTGCTTTCCTTATCCTCTCCGAGAAGGGGTACAGGCTCATGTCTATCTGGTCGTCTTCTTCCATTTCTTCCTCGCTAATGACTGTATTGTGCTTCCGATCCTTACTCTCTTCGCCATTACTGCCTCTGGAATCCTTGTTTCTCAACTGCTCTATCGCCTCAGTCATTTCGTCCCACTACCTCTGATATTCCTCATCTCTTTGCATTAATTCTTGTTGTGGAGTCTCGTTTCCCTCCATAATATTCCTGTCAATCGATCTGACTAGTCCCTTCAGCATATCCTCGAGGTCTTTCTTGGAGATGGCTTCTGGCATCTCAGAACTCATTTCCTCTTCAACGCGATTGTTATCCTCGGTAGTGTTATTCGGTGTTTTCTTAGATCTTGGAGCCATTTCCCGTATTCAAATCCTACAAAAAATACCATTAGTCATTTCATGATTTTCCCTATGAATGTCAAAGATCACTTCCCTGCTTCTATGTGGTCTCGTGGTTGCTTCTTGCTGTTCGTTTCCCATAGACGGCGCCAAATGAAACTGTGTGTTGCATCCTAATCCAATTCGATCTGATTTACTATCCTACGTTACCTGGTCTCGATCACAAAATCTCGTAAGGGGGAAGAGAGAGAGAGAGCCTTTTGAGCCTTTTGTTAGAATCAAGTTTAAGTCTGATTGTCCAAATGTTACGTGTCTTATTTCATGGGGGTATACTCCTATTTATAGAGTTTTTGGGCCTGGCCTCATGTTGCCAGCCTGTATTTTACATGTATAAGTACGGTTTTGCCCTTTCCTAACATCTTTGGCCGACCACAGACGGCCGGCCATACTATACTTTGTCTTGCCTAAGTCCTACTTTCGTCCGGCTGGAGACGGCCAGATGCTTTATGTACTCCTATTTCCATCCGGCTAGAGGCGGCCGGATGCTCCATGTGTCTTGTTTGGCTTGGTACCATTTCTTCACTTCTCATCGGGTATTAACCAACTGTCAACATTATAATTCCTCACCTCAATCCAATTTATACTAAGGTTAGCTAGTAGCCATTCTCAAGTCTCGTGGGTTAGTGTAAAGATAACACACACACAACGAGAACAATAAAAACTGGTTGCATGCTTCATCTTGTCTTAGTTATAGCAAATAAACAGATAGCACACAAGCCGAGGGACACCTCGTTAGCATGTAGGTCACAAGAAAGACTATACCGTCAACCGTCAGTGATTGTTTGGTTTATATCCCTCTAAGTCCCAATTCACAAGTCCTAAAACATTCATTCAGTTTTAGGTTATTATTTAGCTCAACTCAACACAATTTACTTAACCTTCTTAGACACCAATATTTACCCAATGTTATTCACTAAGTCCTTATGGTTTTAACTTAAACTTTTAGGTGCATCGTTTTCTCATTCTCTATTACATTTGTTCACCCACTTAGTAGCCATTACACCGTCCAAACAAGTTCTTAATAACTTTATAACATCAATACCTAACATTCCCCATCATTTCCTAACATTTTCCAAGCTTAATCAACATTTTTAGAGTGGTCCGGGACTTGGTCCTTACCTTAATTCCCGGACCAATACTTGTTCAATCTTCTCGGCTGATTTTATGTTGTGGTCCGGGACTTTATATACGACTTAAGTCCCGGACCATTACAAGCTGAAACTCTCGGGTAATATTCAAGGGGTGGTCCAGGACTTAAGTCCCGGACCAGGGTGCTGGTTGAACTCTCGGCTCTTATTTAGGCATGGTCCGGGACTTTACCCTGGACCTAGGTCCCGGACCAGCTACAGATTTTTGCCATTCATATTTTTCTAAGTGTGATTGCACTTGTTCTCTTCATCCATGCTTTACCCAAAGTCCATATATGATCTTAGGAATATTCTAACACCAAAATAACATCTTAAACTTGTCTAATTTCTCATCTAAACTTGTTACCCAGTTTCTCACATAATCTCTTAACACTTGTAATATTTTCCTTAGGTTTTCTAAGTGGTATATCATACCTACAACTCAAACCAACCAAAATGCTATCTCACAAACATCACTACCACTCCTAAGCATTATTGCTCCACCACACCTCCATTACATAAGCTCCTTCTATTTCCCTCATGCTTACACTTAGATTCTCACAAGGCATTATTCATCCTTTGTTTACTAAAACTTGCACAGGACTTAATTGCACTCCCACCATAATCCTAGAGCATCACACTCACTCATTTGAACTCTAATTCCTTCAAGACTACTACTAGGTCCTTTAAGCACTCAAGAACACTCTAGTTCCCTTTCTTTCATCAATTTAAGCCCTAAGAGTTCCTAGTACCTTCTAGGTCATCAAACTTCATTTACCCATCTTAAACTCCTTGTTTTCTCACTAAATTTTGACATGGCTTCTTTAGTATATTTCCACATCCAACCACTTGGTTTTTACCATTTAACAACCTTGGACACCCAAATTCTTTCCACACATTCTTAACACTCAATTTACACCAAAACTACACCACATCATCATATAGTGCTTAAACTTAAAATGCTTGGCACTTAGGCCCTAAATTGACATAAAGCTTAACCACTGAATTTCCACATATATTAGCCTTTGACCTCAAAATACACACAACAAGGCTCCCATTGAAATATAAATGCTTCTGTAATTCACCTTTTAAATGTCTAACTATCTCATTTCCCATTTGCTCTTTAATCACAAGTTCTCAATTATCATCATTGTTTCTTCTAGGTTTTTATAGCCCTTTCCTAATGTAAACTCTAAGCTAAGCTTATCATATATCTAAATCCCATTCCCTTAAACAATAAAACACCATAAGGTAAGAAATTTACCTTATTCTTTTACAAACTTCACAAACTTTCCTCCTTAAGTTTTCCCATGAACAATCTCGGTCACCAATCTATTTCTCCTTGCCAATGTTCCAATCAATATCCAATAACTCCAATGAGTACTAGATAATACACTAACCTTAAGGAATAAACCCTAGGTTAAAAATGTGTTTCAAGGTATTTAAATGAGTATTTTACCTTGGAGTCTTAAGGTAGGCTTGGATATGAATCAAGAAGGACCTCCTCTGGCCCTTGGAGAATAGAAAACAAGCTAGAACAAGGCATAAAAATGAAGCCCCATGAGTAGAAATTTTCGGACATGTGAGGGAGTGATGGAAACCTAGTTTTTCTTACATATTCTTTACCTTAAGAGAATGGAGAAGCTAATGGACTCCTCAATCTTGTGTTTTCTCCTCTAATGGCGGTTTGTCTTGGCACCAAATTGAAGCTCTTGGAGATTTGAAAGGATAGAAAGAAAGAGCTTGAGCTAACTAAGGAGAATATGTGCTTGGTTTAGATTTTGGAGCTATGATGAGTGTTTGGCAAGCAAGTGAAGATGGAGCTAGCATGGAGTTGTCTTCTACGTGAATGGACAAGAAAGAGAGCAGGAGAAATCGGTGGGAAGAAGAAAGAATGAAGAAAGGAGGAGAGAGGTAAGTAATAAAGAGATATTTGTTTCTATAAAGCAAATAGTAACTAACTTACCTTTCCCTCTTATTTTATAAACTAGCTTACTCATGTGGTGACTCATCCCCTTAGAAAACCGGCCCCCTTATTTAAGTAGGGCAAGTCATGGTCTTGTTTGACCATTTAATTAGACTTAGTTGACTAAAAACTAAACTACGCACTATTTGGTTACTATTCATAAACTAGTGCACATATTTGTGAAATTTTTGATTTCCCATTGATTTAGACTTCCTAATGTGATACTAAGTAGTACACAAGTTGATTAAGGAGTAATAATGGGCATTTAGCCACATAAAACCCCTTTCTAAGACATTTTTTGAAAATGTGCTTTAAGAGTCCTTAAAGCATAATATGTGTTTTAACTTACTTTTTGAGATTGGTTTTCTTTGGTAATTGATTTAACATGACCATTAGGATTTTACTAAGGTCTAAGAATGATATTTGGGTATTAACCCAAGTTACTCCAAACTTAGAGCACGTTTTTGCTTAAATTGCTCTTATGGTGTTTCCTTGTGTTTTCTTCGGATTAAATTGTTTCTTGATGTTTCTAAGGCATTATTTAGCCTTCTTACATCTTATTTTATCATCTAAACACCATATCTAGGTTTGGGGTATTTCAAACCCACTATAATAATTCCATAAACACCTAGCGAAGATATGGCAAACAAATAAAGTAGCCCTATATTCAAATCTGACAATACCATACCATAATCAAAAGGTACAACGGCCCAAGCAACAAGACTTAGCATAAATGTAGCCAGTGGAGCCATTTTAAAAAGGAAGAAAGACGCACTACTCGGTGAAATAGGTTCTTTTAGAATCAATTTCAAACCATCTGCTATAGGTTGTAACAATTCGAATGATCCCACTACATCAGGACCCTTTCGACGTTGCACAAAAGCCATTACTTTACGTTCAGCTAGCACTAAAAAGGCTACTCCTAGTAGAAGTGGTAGAATTATTCCAAGTATTTCCGCTTGAACATCTATGTACGTTTTCGATTTTCTATTCACTCGTGATCTTTATGGTCGACCCGATCATGATATTTGACTCATGAGCTGGCCTGGTTGACCCAATCATGATATTGAAGGGAAGGACCTTTTCTAGCACTATGGCCTAGTTGACCGAACCCTTTTGACTTCTATTCGACAGTATACGCTTGTGGTCTACACCTGCAACAATGAACCATATCGATCACTCTATTAGAACGGAGACGGCCCAACTCCACCTCCTATCGACTCTCCTTCCCTCTTTCCAGCCCCAGCTGGCTAACGAAGTTCCAATGAGGAGCCATCCATAGCAAGCTTCCGCTTTAGTACATATGCTAGGCGGGGATAGGATTCAAACCTGCAATCTTCAGAACATGAGTCTGGTGAGTTAACCAATTCATCTACCCCGCTTCTTCCCCTTATCCTCCTTCATTGATCTTTTTGAAAAAATTGTTCGACTTGCATGTCTTAAGCATATAGCTAGCCTTCCTTCTGAGCTAGGATCAAACTCTTTTTTTGAGTATGATTGTTCCTTGCAGTGGTAGAACCTCGTGAACCAGGCGTACTCTTTCTGTGAACCTTTCTTCTCTTAAGAAATTTCGAGAAAGCATCTGGGTCTGTAAGAGACTTTCTTCTCTTAAGAAATTTCGAAGCAGTACTAGTCAACAGTAATCAACTATACGATAGATTTCACAGGCATTCTTCCAACGCTTCCAACCATGAACCATTGAGCTACATGCACTCTCATCAAGTGCTTGTCTTCGTTAAAGAGGTCTTTTAAACCCAGTTTTCATCCGTTTTGGCATGCTAATGGGAGGGATACTTTAACAAAAAGTCAAATGCGCCGTTTCGAGAACCATATGACAGAGCTTTACGTCAAAGTCAATGAGATAAAAAAAGCAGCTAGTGCAGGCATGCTTTGAATTGAAAAACCTTTCGCTCCACCCTTTTGCTTAGCATAGGCTACACAAACCTTAGCTGTTTGAATGTCCGTTCTCGGGGAAGAGACCTTACTCGATGGCACACCTCACAAAAGTCCAAGAAATTGGGAAAATAGTCTTCGTTAGCTCGCTACTCTCTAGATCTAGGCAAGTTGAGAGTTTCTCCTCCTTTCACACCTTTGTTCCAGTTTATTTGATTGGGGTAAGTGATGCTCCTACCGAGTGAGCCTCACTCATCAATTAGGCCAAGGCTTTTTTCTTGGCATATAAAGTTCCCCATGTCCATTCTCTAACGTTAGCAACTATGCTATGCTCTACCGTTAAGACATGAAAGTCGAACCTAGAAGCAGGAACGAGTGGAATAGAAGCAAACTTTAATACCCCAGATCTAAAAATGGTGATTAAATTACTCTAATCTGATTATTAAAGGCCTAATGGTGCCTAGAGAGTATTGGTTAGGAGAATAAAACCAAAAGAAAAGAGAAAATGCGTAAAACGCGAAAAACGCTAAAACGCGCATTAAATAAGTATAAGAGATATATGATCTCGTAAGGGTCCGAAATGGATCCTAAGGCTTAGTTGGGCCTAATTAGTATACGGGAGTGACTCCCGAAGAAAACGGATCCAAATAATGGATTAAAAACACTAACAGAGTTTTAAAGCACGTTTTTCGAGAAAACCCAAAAACGTGACTTTCAGTGGTCAAATGGACCCGTAAAATTATGGTTGACTATATAACTATAGTTAAGCATTCATGGAAGTTTAATAACCATTAAAATAAAGAAACGAGAAAACCCCGAAAAACGGGCCCGGTTAGTGAATAGTGTTAAACCGGGTAAATTAATGAGCGTTTTCTAAAAAAAAAACGAAAAACGCTCCCAGCTTATATTTTGCGTGGGGCCGGTTTTAATTAAAACACACACACATATTTAAGTAACTAGCTAGCTTTATTAAGTCACAAGAAGACAAGAAAAATAAAGCAAGAGAGGGAATAGTAAAAAGAGGTAATATACTCTCTCACCTCCCTTCTCCTTGCCAGTCACCTTCCCCCCCCCTCTCATACAGAGCCTTCTTCTTTCTGGCTTCCCATGGCGATTTCTCAAACCCCTCTCAGCGCCTCTCTTCTTCTTCAATTTTGGAAGTCCAAATCAACTTCAAATCACACAAAAATACCACCATTGAATTCCTCTCATCTTGGGCAACCATTTTCACCCTTCAAAAGTTGGAAACCTCCACCTTCATCACCATGGCAGTAGGCCATTTTGAAGCTTGAAGAGGTGTTTATGGGTCTCCTCCATCTCCTTAAAGCTTTAAGGTAAAAAGAAACTCAAGAGTTCCATTTTACTAACCTTTCTAGCAAAATCAAAATGTCCACGTGAGCTCTTGTCTCCATTTTTTTTCAGCCGGTTTTCCTTGCCTTGGTGGAGTGCTGGAATTCCATCCATTTGATTGCTTAAACTCTCCATTGGTACACTTGAAGGTAATCTCCAAACTAAGCCCTAAACTAACTCTTGAAAGTTCTAATTTAAGTGAGGAACGTGAGAACTAAACTAGCTTGTTGTGTATGGCATGGGAATGTGATTGTAGCTAGCAATCTAAACCCATTGGTTGGTGTGGAAACAAGAAGATAAAGAAAGAACAAGAGAAGGAAGAAGAAGGGAAAAGAAAAACTAAAACTAACAAGGTAAAGAGCTTACCTTGAGTTGGTTTATTTCCTTGTAAACCAGATTTTGAATGGGAATAAATGACCTTGTTTAGTGTAGCTATGATGCTACAATATTTACTGATGTTTGGATCTGTTTTAATGAGGTTTTAGTGTGGGAAATAATTCATGAGATCAAACTGTTATATATGTGACAACAGAGGGGAATTTAGTGTGTTATAGCAGTGACTTTAATGCTTATATAACAGGGAAGAAAAACAGATTTTTGTGAGCTGATTAGTGTGTGGAGAATGCTTAGGAAAGTAGAAAAGCTATGTCAAAATTTGCCTAGGAATGTATGGGCTTGAGTGTGTCAAGGCGTGGAGTTAGAATGGTAAGAAAGAAAGGATCGAAAACTGCATCAGAGACGAGAACTAGAATCTGTAACAGAGGGGAAATTGCAGTGGAAATGGGTTAAGTAACAGACAGTTATATAGAATGGTTTAGGCTAGTTTTGAATGCCTAATCAATGTTAAAACATGCTAGAATATGTGTAGGAAGAGTGGGGAAGAAGTTGGGATAAGTTTGGAGTTGTAACATAACCAAAAACAATGAGAAACTTCACTTCTACAAGTGGTCCGGGTCTGTAAACAAGTACTGAAACCCGGACCATAGCAAAAAATGGGCAGAAACCCATCCCAGGGGGTGGTCCAGGTTTGTAAACCCGGACCACATGTAAAACTAGCCAGAAACGGACTTCAGTGTTTGGTCCGGGTTTATAAACCCGGACATAAACCCGGACCAGGCTAAAAATGTAACAGAATGTGTTTTTAAGTGTCCTAATGATGGGGAAGTGAATGGTAATGGTTTTAGATGTTGTTAAGACCTTGTTTGGGTATATTTAAAGGCCTAAGAAGTGTAAGAATGTGTTAGAAGTAGTTGAGAAGTAAGAACTCAAATTAACAAGAGTAAAACCGAGATAACAGGATAACTGTGTAAGTACGGGAGTAGCATTTAATTATGTACCGTATGGACTTAGTATTAATAATAATGTTTGGAACATTATCAGAGGATCGTGTGTGAGCCAAGCATGGTGAGATGACACGGTAAAAGTAAAAACCCCGGTGAAAGGTATGATTTTCTCATACTCCGCGTGCTAACCGAGTTACGTTGATTTGTGTGTTTGTGTGACGGCTTAATCAAGACTAAAGCATGAAAATAATCTCTTGTTTGATTATGTATGCCTTTTTGTATGTTGTATGAGCTAACATACTTGTATGCCGGTGTGGTCTAACATAGTGCGTAGACCGACTCATAGTGAGTATTGATTGACTAGAATCCCGTAGATCGGGTAGTCTCATAAACAATGGAAATATGCAAACACATACATTCTATCTATTAAAGTATAATGATAACGCAAACATATGAACTCCCTCGAATGTGAGGAGATGTACGGGTTGAGTAAATACCCGATAACGGCTAGAAAACCATATTGAAACAAACCACGAATTAAATATTGTGGAAAGGTAAATGAACCTCCATCTAGTGGATTGTAGAATGTTCGAGATATGAACTTGTAAGAAAGGTAAAAGAGACCTAAGGGACTATATAACTCCCTTGAGACATAGTCAACCTCTTATATGAGGATTTTACCCGGTATAAGAAAATAACCGAAAGTATGAGTAAACGAGAGGTAAGGGTTACTCTTAAAACCTAAAATTAACTGAACTTGAGTAATGTTCCCAAAGTTATTAGGAACATCGAGAGTGATGCTTCTAGACTAATATACATAATATTATTATAACTCCGAGAGAGGAGTGTATGGGAATGCGAGTAGTCCGAGAGTAGTCGGACCTATGTAAAAAGAGATAGGAACTAATAGAGAGTTCCGGGAGCTAGTTGAACCTTGCCACCATGCTAGACCCAGAGTAGGGCCGAAACCGGGGAAGTAAGACTATGCTCGAGAGCCATGAGTTTTGGCTTAAGTATGTATTAGGATAAGCAAGCGTGACGTAGGAGACCTGTAGTGCCTCGAGAATCTACAAGAGCTTGAGTATAAATAACCCAAGAGTGTGGGTGAGATAATAAGTACAAATAACCCAAGAGTGTGGGTGAGATAATAAGTATAAGTAACCCAAGAGAACGGGTGAGTATAGAATGAGTAGCCCAAGAGAATGGGTGTGTATAAGAATAAGTAACCCGAGAGAGCGGGTGAGTTATTGTATGAGTAACCAAGGCATAGTGAGGTATAACCCTCTGGGCCTAGGAGTAAAATGATTCAACTAACAACCTTGTTATGTTAGTTAGGGATTGTATCCCATGATTGATTGTTGAATCCTTGTGTAGTGCACATATATAATGTATTACTATGTTGCATGTTGATTGAATTAAAATGAATCTCATGCTCTGGACAAAAGTAGTCGGCGTACCCTGTTTAGCACTCAGGGTATGCGAATTTCATATGCAGCGTTAAGCTGAGCCCCTAGGGGCAATGTTTATATTTTTCAGGTACACCGAAGATGTTACCGTTCGAGAGTAGGACGGGGTCGGTGGTTTGCATGGGTAGTTAGATTTAATTACTTATGTATTGAAAGAGGTGTAAGACCAAATATGTTGTCGGCATCCATATAATGTAGACTCGGTATAGTAAAGTATTTGTATTGTGTATTCGGTTGTTCTAGTTCATCAGACCGTTATGGTATGTAAAATAGGCCTGGTTAGCCATATAGGTGGCTAACAGCGTTGTTTCACCCCTCGTTGTAAGTTGAGTTCCGCTGCGTGAGTAAAAGCATTTAGTGACAGTTTAAGAGGTAATGATGAGATTAACGGTTGGGGTGTTTCAAAAATGGTATCAGAGCGAAGTATCGCTCTGATGACTGGAAATACCGAGCTTAGGAAATACCGAGTTAGGAATTAGAGACTTAGGGCTAAGGGTTGAGTGTTAGCATGAGAGATGCGCTAGTTAGGAACTTCCAGTATGATCTGGATACCTACAATACCAAACCCGCCCTCCACAACCCCCGTATTAAAAGTTCGAGAAAGAATGCCAGAGAGACGGGGAACCCGACCTGGCAGTTATTAAATATTTCAATATGAACCAGAACCAGTCATGCGGTAGATCCCGAGAACCGGAAACCCCGGAGACGGATCCCGCTGAAACGACAATAACCGCACTCAATGGCGAGACATTGAAACATCCTATTCCAAGGAGACTAGAATCTGTGGCAGCTTGGGGCGACATGCTTAGCAGTCTCGAGAACCTATCTAGCCGAGCGACAACAAGAAGAAAGCACCAATCGTGCGACAAGGCGGACTCATAAGAAATAACTAGAACCGGGACACATGTCTATGGACTGCCATGGTTATGTAATACCACTAACGGTATACTAACCAACTAAGAACCTCGTTGAGAGTAGGTACACCCACCCTGCCACACCCGAAGAAGTTGCAATACTTAACAGATATAGCTTAGACTGCTACGAGCAAACTATGGGATATACCCGAATAGGACTACAGAAGTAGTGCCTAAATAACTTAAACCTCGGTAACCACAATGAAGATGTGGGAACGAGCAACAAGGTAGAGCATAGAACTAAGTAATTAAGGAACTCCAATAGTGAAGAAGCACCTAAATGACTGACAGTCATGTCAAGACGAATAAGAAGCAGCTTTAAGGAGTAGCTATCCAACTAAAGGATCAAGGAAGAGCCGACAAGGCTACCAAATACAGTGTGAACAATGTCGTGACCGGTATGAGTTAACCTAAAACCCGCGTGTACCACGCACTTGCCACGGCAAGTGCAGTAAAAACGGACTATTAAAAGGAGCTTTGACAAACGACCGTTACTTAGCAAGTACCAAGATGAGACAAGCCAATATGGCAAGATAGCCCTATGAATTTTGAAATGAAAACTTGGAAAGGCCTAACGGCCTCACCACTGTATTGAAGAGCATGCCAGTTGGTGAGAAGCTAGGACCGGTAAGAAGCAACCGGCATTGAAATGCCGTGAAGATTTTTATTTTCAAAGCTCAAACTTTTCTTTCAAACCATTAAATTTTCCAAAAACCCCCAAATTTCAAAACCAAGCCAGAGAACCACGGTAAGTTATCATAGGACTATATAAGAGGAGTCGGCAACAGAATACTTCACCTAGGCGTGCGACCGACACTACAAGTGTACACAAACGAGACATGGAACGACCGTACTCCGAAGGAGCTTGCGGGCCTGACAGACCAATTATGAGTTAGTCGGGTAGGTGGTAACGTATCAATAAGATACTCCATGTATGTATACAAGTAGAGTACGGAACACGGGAAGTAGTCGACTCCATATTACGGACCGTAAGACAAGTTAAAACCAAATAGTTGGACACCTCGAATGATCGAACAATCAAATAAGCTAATAAAGCGAAAGGAGTCAAGAACCCACTACAAGAGGATGATTAAGAGTTGAAAGTGCGAGAAGCACAGAGTATTAAGTATAGACATTGGATATGTCTCAGGAAATACATAATAACTGGAATGAATTCCAGCATAAGCAATACGGCGAATGCCTAAAATGAACATATTAATGTTCGATAAATGGGATAAAATTCCCATAGTATGCTTCACTGAAGAGAATGACAATCTGACCAAGAAAGTGAAGGAAAAGTACCAATGATCTACCCAATAACGGGAGACATTACAACCCTAATGGTATAGTTCAAAATATATGTGTGACTGCAAGGCGGAGTATGAAACTTAACATACCCATGAGTTCCAGCCAGATGTAGTGGCACAACTCAGTAACACCCAGGAGCAATCCGTGAAGGGTACCAAAGTCAACAATAGTTAAGCGAGATATCATGTTAAGAACACAAGTGTCAAAGCGAACACTCGGGTAGAACCCGAAGGGATCCCACGTAACACGGGATACCCTAAATTGCCAAAGGGCATGAATTAATACCAAGGTACTTAAAGGGCCTTCCAAGTACGGAAGCATGATGAGACAGTTATGTGAAAGAGCCCAGCAGTACCTCCAAACCATTTAATGGTGTACGGATGAACAAAAACTTGTATAAACGGCCTACAAAGAGCATGACTCGAGGTAATATGGCTTGTAAGCCGGTAAACCAACTACAATTCGTAGATCCAAACGTTGTAAACATATGCATAAAGGCTTTAGAGTTATTGTGGAGCACAAACCACTACCTTAGAGTTGGGACACCACTTGTTATTATGGAGCCTATGGAGCGGTAATTGCGTGAATCTTCCAGAGAAAGGCTACCACCCATGAATGTAATGTGGAACCGCTAAAGCGATGTAGAGAAACTTGAGCATGTGTTTATTGCCAAGGAGTAAATAGAGCAGTAATAGTATGTAGAAAGGCTTTGATAGCAGTGGAAGGAAACCGAGAGGGTAATCGAATGAGTAGTAAACACTGTATGTGTGCTATGTGAATTGTCGAGTAAACAATGTGCAATAAGCGTAGAGAGCTTAGAGTAGTATATCATATTGAGCCAAGTGAATGGCAAGCCATAGTATAAATGGCAGGAGTATATGAGCGGAAGCTAAAGTAGTAGCAGATGCCATATAAGCGAATGTTTAATGAGTAAGAGCATGGTACGCAGTGAGCGATCATTGTAAGAGTGTAATCAGATAGTGATATGAAGCTGATGAGAAAAGATAGTAAAGGAGACATGTTCATTCCTATCTCATGGGTGATTTACTGCCAAGCGTTTACGCTTCTACACTCTGTATGACTGAGTGTTTTGGTATTGCACTTGTGCGGTAATGGTCTTATGGGATGGCTAGAAACTTGAGAATTGTCAACGGAACCTGTTGAGTGAGAATCAAGAGAAGTAACCGTGCAGCCATTGGCCAAAGATGCACGAAGAATGTGGGCCGTAACCCACAGGTCCCAGGACCGATGAATGGTAAAGGCAGAGTAGTATGAGTGAGGAATTCTTGTACAGAAACAAATAAACAAACATGATTCAGAAGTCATTATTAAATGAGGAAGCACTACATGCATAGTAGTAGCTTGACCTCAACTGACAACAAGTCGGGAAAAGTAAGTGAAAAATCACGAAGGTATACAGTGTTATACGAAATAGATTTCCAGAGAATTGGAGAGAAAATCTATAACTCATCGAATTCGCATACGGTAAGAGATACCAAGCGACGATTAAGAAACCTTTATTCCCTAAACAAAAAGGGATAAAAGGGAGTGAACTATACATTGAGATTATCAAAAGGGCGAATTAAGCTCTAGTTATCAGATCATGCAGCAGATGCCAGTGGGATGTAATTCAAGGTTAAGTATACCTGACAAATGCGAGTAAATGGCTAATCATAAACGCCTTGGAGCCTTAGAGGCTAGAACCGAACTCGGTTATGAGTTAATTAACCGCATCGAAGTTAGAACACTTCATGATGCCGGAGTTAGCGAACCAATGTTCAGTAATAACATATGGTCAATTACGCGGGTGTAACCCCTTTTAATGGGGGTAGGGCGAGAAACCGCTTAGAGTATGTAACACCCCAAACACTGGCCTAGGAGTTAGGGGTATTACACGCCGCGTATTATTACATAATAACGCAAGGCTCTAATAAACAGACTTAAACAGATAACCAAATAAGGCCCAAATGAATACTTGAATAAAGTATAAACCAAAATGATGTCGTAACATCCCAAAGTAATAACAGAACCCACCAAAACAATATCAAAAGCAAGGGCTAACTGAAGAGGCCCCAAAGGCTCAAATTCAAATACAAAGTCTCCAAAAGAATCTAAAAAAAAAACGGACTAAACTCCAGAGCTGCAAAGTGACCCTCGCTGATCAATCTGCAATTAGATAAAGTAGGGGAATGAGCACACAACTATGCCAGTAGATGACAAACTTCATCAACCAGCATGCTCAAAACATTTTATAGAATAATGTCAAATCAGAAGGAGTCGCAAGGAATCCATAAGCATGTCAGAAAACAGAACAGAAGTCCATACAATAGAGGACTAAACAGAGTCAGAAGCAGACAGAAGCAGAAAACAGAGTGGGACACTAGCGATCACAGCATACAGACAGAACGAGCAACCAGCTCGTGAACAGAACGAGGAAACCTCACTCGTAAACAGAACAGGTGGAAACACCCGTGAACAGAACGGGGACATCACCCGTGAATAGAAGGATCCTACATAGCGCGCTACGAGACAGCGAAACCAGCCATCCAAAGGCTCAGACACAGAGATAACTAGGTCCCAAAACAGAAGCTTAAATACAGATAAGCATATGTGCACCAAAGGCACCAGAACACATAGATGGCTTGGAAATCAGAAGGGAATCCAACCCCGCAAACGGAAGTCAAAACAGAGCTCAAACGAGCAAGTTATGTTCAAAACAGTACCATGTCCGAACTTGCGTCCGGACATCAATTTCGGACACAAGTCGAGACTCAGAAGTCGAAAACAGACAGATGTCCGAACATGTGTCCGAACTACGAAGTTCGGACACAGGTCGAACATTAAAACAGTAGTAGAGACAGAGGTGTCGAACATCAAAGGTCGGACAGATGTTCGGACGTTCTTCGGAAATCAGACGCGCAAAGTCCGAACTTGTGTCCGGACATCCATGTTCGGACACAAGTCGAGGCAAAATCAGAGAATACAGAAGGCTATGTCCGAACTTCAAAGCTCGGACGGAAGTTCGGACACAGCGAAAACTTCAGAGAATTAAAGCGCAGAAGGGCATGTCCGAACTTCCAAGGTCGGACCGAAGTTCGGACATGCCGAAAAACTCAGAAGACAGAAGCGATTTTCACACAGACAGAGGCATCAAAACATTGTCAAAACATTATAAGTTTTCAGAAAAATAACCTTGGGGGTTTGTAGGCATTAAAACGACGTTAAACAGACAGTTCACAATCACAATCCAAGACAGAATGCAATCCGAATTTAGAACCGGAACGAAACTCCCCAAGACCGAACACACTAATCGAATCCATCAGCCACCTACCTCAATTCAGCATAGAAGTCTCTTCGAATCTGAACAGCAGACGACCAACACCGACACAGCAGCAACACAGACCCAAAATGTAATCCAAACAGCCACTGAACTACTGAGCACAACGCAGAGAAGACGCTCTCAATCAGAAACCGATAACAACAACAATGCTGAAACTGGAACGCAGAACAGAATTGAACCCTCACCTGAAACTGTCTACGGATTCGCAGAGCACGCCAACAGTAGTAGAGATCGACAGAGAATGCCGGGAAATTCACTTATTACAATCAGATTGCAGAGAAGGGAATTAGAAAGAGGAAAATTCCAAAACCTAAACCCCAAAATGGATTGTAACCAGATACAATTCACAAACCTGGCCGTGATGGAGAAGACGAGGCAAATGCAGAAACCACCTACATCACAGCACATACGAACGAATCAGCCAAACGCAAACGCAGGTAAGGAGAGATGCTCTGAAGAACAAGAGAGAGAAGGGAGAAGGGAGGCTCAACGTCTTGAGAACTGATCGAGAATAAGGGTTGAGATTAGATCGTGGTGAGGAACGTGATTAGAGAGTTATTAAAATAACTCAAATAATCAAAGAGATAATCCCTTACCAAAATAGAAAGGCGGAAAGACCAACTCGTCCTCCTCTTCAAGGCAAAGGACATCCATGTCCTGAATCACATAATAAGCCACTTAAGACAATGTTACACAAAAATTAATTCTGCACTAACTTTGGGTTATAACAGAGTATATTTTACGTTTAGGTGCGTAAACTACTATGTGCATAGCACAAAGAAAATTGTTTTGATGATTGGAACTCATGTTACATAAACATGTGTACCCATTCATTGTGTAGTTATGATTATTGCGCATGTGAGATGCAAGTAATGAGTATACAATATTTATGAAAAGAGGAGTAGAGAAACTCCTAGGGGAATGAGAATCCCTATAGTATACGTCTATTGTGATTAGACATGAGTTATGATGGGCGAGAATCGGTATGAAGCCGATGTGTAACCTAGTAGGGAGTGAGTTCCCTAGGTGATTGTATTTGAGAATGATTGATGGAGTGAGTTCCATCCTTTGGAGTTGTATGATGAATGCTTTAAATTGAGTAACAATTTGACTAAGTGAGGCCATAAGTATGGAATGCCTATGTAAAATAAGTGAAGTTAATTATTGAGAATGATGGACGACCTAAATTCTAGGAATTAGAGTTAAATGAAAATGGATTGTTTTATGATTATGACTGAAAGAGTAAAAGATAGAAAACGAAAATGTTTGACTATCTGATTGTTTGAAACTGACGTGGGAGGTGGAACTTGGTCTGCTAGCGATCAAGGGAAGCCGAACACAAATTGGGGTGGAAGGATAGTTCAACACTGATGCTGATCACATCAGGGTTGGATGATTCTTGAAGCTTCCTATAAGTGGTCACAAGTAATCACGCTAAGGAAAGAGGCAACTACCATAAATTGGATTTGGAGTTGGGTGATGTTTTTAAAAGAATTTCAAACAAAAATTGAAAAAGGATTTTCCTCAAGTATGAAGATGGAAATGGAAACTGGTTTTTAAACCGCTATCACCCGCCGATGGCTACGGCCTTAAGTCTTGATGACCGGTAGAACGGTGGGCGTGTACAAGTTTTGAAACCATTGCACCGTACGTGCGGCGGTCCTAAGCGACCGGTTGGGGCGGTGATAGTGTGTGATTTTTCCAAAGGCAGCGGGATGGGGAGAGTACCCTGAGACGATCCTGTGTTGAGTGAGTCAACCAGAGTGCCTGAGGATATGTATATGTGCAACGTTTTGATCAAAACCGAAGGGAACATGGGCCAGAGAGAGTAAGTGCCCATTTGTCATGAAACGGCCGTGGACCAGAGAGCGTCAGTGTCCAATGTGACCAGTACCTGAGGGATCGGTAGTGTATTACTCAATATGGATTCGAGGACTGTAGTGCCTTCTTGTCTTCGGACCGATTCCATGGAGAGAATACAAAAGAGTATTTTTTTATTGCTATACATGCTGTGATATGTGTGGCGTATGTGTAGTGTGTATAGAGACTGACTTGTGGAGTCTGTAAGGTTATATATGTATTATAACCTTGGCATAGCATGCCCATGAGAGTAACGAGATTAGATTCACCAACTTTGAGGACAAAGTTCCTAAGGGGGGTAGATTTTAATACCCCGGATCTAAAAATGGTGATTAAATTACTCTAATCTGATTATTAAAGGCCTAATGGTGCCTAGTGCATATTGGTTAGGAGAATAAAACCAAAAGAAAAGAGAAAATGCGAAAAACGCTAAAACACGCATTAAATAAGTATAAGAGATATATGATCTCGTAAGGGTCCGAGATAGATTCCTAAGGCTTATTTGGGCCTAATTAGTATACGGGAGTGACTCCCGAAGAAAACGGATCCAAATAATGGATTAAAAACACTAACGGAGTTTTAAAGCACGTTTTTCGAGAAAACCCAAAAACGTGACTTTCAGTGGTCAAATGGACCCGTAAAATTATGGTTGACTATATAACTATAGTTAAGCATTAATGGAAGTTTAATAACCATTAAAAATAAAGAAACGAGAAAAACCCGAAAAACGGGCCCGGTTAGTGAATAGTGCTAAACCGGGTAAATTAATGAGCGTTTTCTATAAAAATAAAAACAAAAAATGCTCCCAGCTTATATTTTGCGCGGGGCCAGTTTTAATTAACACACACACACACACACATATTTAAGTAACTAGCTAGCTTTATTAAGTCACAAGAAGACAAGAAAAATAAAGCAAGAGAGGGAATAGTAAAAAGAGGTAATATACTCTCTCACCTCCCTTCTCCTTGCCAGTCACGTTTCCCCCCCCCCCTCATACAGAGCCTTCTTCTTTCTGGCTTCCCATGGCGATTTCTCATACCCCTCTCAGCGCCTCTCTTCTTCTTCAATTTTGGAAGTCCAAATCAACTTCAAATCACACAAAAATACCACCATTGAATTCCTCTCATCTTGGGCAACCATTTTCACCCTTCAAAAGTTGGAAACCTCCACCTTCATCACCATGGCAGTAGGCCATTTTGAAGCTTGAAGAGGTGTTTATGGGTCTCCTCCATCTCCTTAAAGCTTTAAGGTAAAAAGAAACTCAAGAGTTCCATTTTTACTAACCTTTCTAGCAAAATCAAAATGCCCACGTGAGCTCTTGTCTCTATTTTTTTCCAGCCGGTTTTCCTTGCCTTGGTGAAGTGCTGGAATTCCATCCATTTGATTGCTAAAACTCTCCATTGGTACACTTGAAGGTAATCTCCAAACTAAGCCGTAAACTAACTCTTGAAAGTTCTAATTTAAGTGAGGAACGTGAGAACTAAACTAGCTTGTTTTGTATGGCATGGGAATGTGATTGTAGTTAGCAATCTAAACCCATTGGTTGGTGTGGAAACAAGAAGAGAATGAAAGAACAAGAGAAGTAAGAAGAAGGGAAAAGAAAAACTAAAACTAACAAGGTAAAGAGCTTACCTTGAGTTGGTTTAATTCCTTGTAAAACAGATTTTTGAATGGGAATAAATGACCTTGTTTAGTGTAGCTATGATGCTACAATATTTACTGATGTGTGGATCTGTTTTAATGAGTTTTTAGTGTGGGAAATAAATCATGAGATCAAACTGTTATATATGTGATAACAGAGGGGAATTTAGTGTGTTGTAGCAGTGACTTTAATGCTTATATAACAGGGAAGAAAAACAGATTTTTGTGAGCTGATTAGTGTGTGGAGAATGCTTAGGAAAGTAGACAAGCTATGTCAAATTTTTCCTAGGAATGTATGGGCTTGAGTGTGTCAAGGCGTGGAGTTAGAATGGTAAGAAAGAAAGGATTGAAAACTGCATCAGAGACGAGAACTAGAATCTGTAATAGAGGGGAAATTGTAGTGGAAATGGGTTAAGTAACAGACAGTTATATAGAATGGTTTAGGCTAGTGTTGAATGCCTAATCAATGTTAAAACATGTTAGAATATGTGTAGGAAGAGTGGGGAAGAAGTTGGGATAAGTTTGGAGTTGTAACATAACCAAAAACAATGAGAAACTTCACTTCTACAAGTGGTCCGGGTATGTAAACAAGTACAGAAACCCGGACCATAGAAAAAATAGGCAGAAACCCATCCCAGGGGGTGCTCCGGGTTTGTACACCCGGACACAAACCCGTACCACATGTAAAACTAGCCAGAAACAGACTTCAATGTTTGGTCCGGGTTTGTAAACCCGGACACAAACCCGGACCAGGCTAAAAATGTAACAGAATGTGTTTTTAAGTGTCCTAATGAGGAAGTGAATGGTAATGGTTTTAGATGTTGTTAAGGCCTTGTTTGGTGATATTTAAAGGCCTAAGAAGTGTAAGAAAGTGTTAGAAGTGGTTGAGAAGTAAGAACTCAAATTAACAAGAGTAAAACCGAGATAACAGGATAACGGTGTAGGTACGCGAGTAGCATTTAATTATGTACCGTATGGACTTAGTATTAATAATAATGTTTGGAACATTATCAGAGGATCGTGTGTGAGCCGAGCATGGTGAGATGACACGGTAAAAGTAAAAACCCCGGTGAAAGGTATGATTTTCTCATACTCCGCATGCTAACCGAGTTAAGTTGATTTGTGTGTTTGTGTGCCGGCTAAATCAAGACTAAAGCATGAA
Source organism: Limonium bicolor (assembly GCA_023374045.1). Lineage (NCBI taxonomy): Eukaryota > Viridiplantae > Streptophyta > Magnoliopsida > Caryophyllales > Plumbaginaceae > Limonium > Limonium bicolor. The sequence continues at coordinate 27,489,688 of CM041782.1, forward strand.
AATAATCCCTTGTTTGATTATGTATGCCTTGTTGTATGTTGTATGAGCTAACATACTTGTATGCCGGTGTGGTCTAACATAGTGCGTAGACCGACACATAGTGAGTATTGATTGACTAGAAACCCGTAGAACGGGTAGTCTCATAAACAATGGAAATATGCGAACACACACATTCTATCTATTAAAGTATAACGATAACGCAAACATATGAACTCCCTAGAATGTGAGGAGATGTACGGGTTGAGTAAATACCCGATAACGGCTAGAAAACCATATTGAAACAAACCACGAATTAAATATTGTGGAAAGGTAAATGAACCTCCATCTAGTGGATTGTAGAAAGTTCGAGATATGAACTTGTAAGAAAGGTAAAAGAGACCTAAGGGACTATATAACTCCCTTGAGACATGGTCAACCTCTTATATGAGGATTTTACCCGGTATAAGAAAATAACCGAAAGTATGAGTAAATGAGAGGTAAGGGTAACTCTTAAAACCTAAGATTAACCAAACTTTAGTAATGTTCCCAAAGTCATTAGGAACATCAAGAGTGATGCTTCTAGACTAATACACATAATATTATTATAACTCTGAGAGAGGAGTGTAGGGGAATGCGAGTAGTTCGAGAGTAGTCGGACCTATGTAAAAAGAGATAGGAACTAAGAGAGAGTTCCGGGAGCTAGTTGAACCTTCCCACCACGCTAGACACAGAGTAGGGCCGAAACAGGGGAAGTAAGACTATACTCAAGAGCCATGAGTTTTGGCTTAAGTATGTATTAAGATTAGCAAGCGTGACGTAGGAGACCTGTAGTGTCTCGAGAATCTACAAGAGCTTGAGTATAAATAACCCAAGAGTGCGGGTGAGATAGTGAGTACAAATAACCCAAGAGTGCGGGTGAGATAATAAGTATAAGTAACCTGAGAGAACGGGTGAGTATAGAATGAGTAGCCCAAGAGAATGGGTGTGTATAAGAATAAGTAACCCGAGAGAGCGGGTGAGTTATTGTATGAGTAACCAAGGCATAGTGAGATATAACCCTATGGACCTAAGAGTAAAATGATTCAACTGACAACTTTGTTATGTTAGTTAGCGATTGTATCCCATGATTGATTGTTGAATCCTTGTGTAGTGCACATATATAATGTATTACTATGTTGCATGTTGATTGAATTAAAATGAATCTCATGCTCTCGACAAAAGTAGTCGGCGTACCCCGGTTAGCGCTCGGGGTATGCGAATTTCATATGCAGCGTTAAGCTGAGCCCCTAGGGGCAACGTTTTTATTTTTCAGGTACACCGAAGATGTTACCGTCCGAGAGTAGGACGGGGTCGGTGGTTTGCATGGGTAGTTAGATTTAATTGCGTATGTATTGAAAGAGGTGTAAGACCGAATATGTTGTTGGCATCCATATAATGTATACTCGGTATAGTAAAGTATTTGTATTGTGTATTCGGTTGTTCCAGTTCATCAGACCGTTACGGTATGTAAGATAGGCCTGGTTAGCCATATGGGTGGCTAACAACGTTGTTTCACCCCTCGTTGTAATTAGAGTTCCGCTGCGTGAGTAAAAGCATTTAGTGACAGTTAAGAGGTAATGACGAGATTAACAGTTGGGATGTTACAAAAACACTTTTTTTGGATTGATTGGTCTCACAGGGGCGTAGCGAAAATTCCGAATGGGGTTAGCATTCCGCCTTCAAAACACGTTCCTAATCACTCGGTGGGTCCAGGTCGAGTTATCAATCTCTTTTATCAGCTCAAGCATGGAGTCAATCCAATCGCTACACCCCTTTTATCCTTGCAGAGATTTTTCGGTCTTTGAATCATTGCAGAACTGAGGAAGAAGAAGGGTGGTATTGTAGGATGTGCTCTATTGATGTAGAGCCATCTCAAGTGTATCAAAGACAGATTCATGAGACCCTATTTCCCAGAAAAGAGAAAACCAATCAAAGCATTTTTCTCATGTTAGTGGTTGGGACCTTATAGCAAACAGGAGTGGAGGGAGCAATATGGACGATCAGAGTCCTGGGTGGAGCCTGGGTGGCTCCATGCGATGTGATATAAAGATGTGGCAAAACCTCAAGCTTCCTTTATTTGGGCTGTGTGGGGCCATTCCATTAGCTATGCACAATAGGTAGGAGATTGGATCAAAGCAATGCCATCCTGTTATACCCAAAATTTCCCCCCCCCCCCCGGAGTAGTCTCTAAGGCATACATGTCACAAAGGGCAAAATGGGTCAAAAAGCACCAAGGCGGGATTTTCCAAGGACATTCTCGGGATATTCTATTTTCATATGACTTGTTCATTATCTCCAAACACTTCCAAATATCATAGTCATTATGAAAGGTATTTCATGATTTTCTGATAATATTTATTCTGGAAATTTAGCTTTTTATAAGCTAGTTTCTTTGATAATTAACACATGAAATAACCTCAAAATAGAAATAAAAAGGTTTCCAAAATTAAAATAAAATTGTCACATGGTTAGCATGACTACATACAGTCATAAACCTGAAATTATTTTATTTGGAACCTTAGCCCAAAATTTAAAAGGGAAATTCAATCATTTTTGCAATTTTCTCTCTCCTATGGAAAATACCGAAATTAAAAAAAACGTCATGAAATTTTAACACAAGATAGAGGATGTTTATTAGAGACTAATGCCGTTGGAATTTCGTTATTTCGACTTTCCAATAATAAGTTATGAATTATGGGAAATTCCATATTGCAAGATTTTTATCTAATCGGTTATTTATCAAAATAACCCGATTCCAACTTTCAAAATTCTTAAAAATCATCCTTTATCTTCAGTTAAAATTTCATAATTTATCTCGGCTTGAACCATATTTTACAAAATCAGATTCCCTTAGAGCACAAAATCAGCGTTTTAGATAAAGATCTTGCTCTATCAATTTGACCATGCTCTTTCTATAAAAGGACCCCCCAAAACGAACTAGGGCAGAGAAGAACACCTCCAAAGTCAGAGAACACAGCCACAAACCTTCTTCCCACGTTTTTACACTTCCAAGCCTCAAATCAATACCGAAACACTGCAGAAATCACCCCAAAATCACCAAAAACTCATCCTTTCTTCTCCTATTGAACTTCCAAGTACCAAAACATCACAAAAACAGAAGCAAACCGTCCTTAATCATACAAGGAAGAAGAAATCAGAAACTCGAGTCGAAGCTGAACCGGATCGGCTACCAACGACGCGTTCGAAGTTTCCCGACGTGAAGGAACAACCAAATCCCGAAGCCAAAACAGGTTAGAATCCGAATTATTTAACTCCACTGATCACAATACGCTTCTGGTTGAAATTCCTATTCGAACTGACTTTTCTTTGCTTTTGAATTAACGTTTGTTTGCGTTTATGTCCACTAACTTGTTCAATAAGTTTCATCCTTAATTCGTAGTCAAATTGAAAACTTTTGATCACTAACATGTTTAGAATCTTTCAGGCTACGTACCCATAAATTTTGAGCCAAAAACACCGCTGGGAACAGCCTTAATGCCGCCGTCCGAGGTCGGTCCGCACCCACGGACGCTATGTCCGGGGTCCCGAACGCTCTGTCCGAAAGCCGGACGCCCCCGGACGGTGGTGGGATATTTTTATTTTCAAAAGTTAGGGTTTTATAAAACATGTCCGGGCCCGCGGACGTCCTGTCCGTGGCCCCGGACTTTTCAAAATCTCGTTTCTGTTTAAATTCAACTTTTATGTTCACATAGGATAACTAGGGTCCGTGGGTTCGGACATTAGGTCCGTGGCCACGGACGGAATAAAAATTTGACCTAATTCTGCCTCCGAAACCCTAGTTTAGGTAAATTTCAATTTCACTTTAATTTTCTGTCAAAAAAACGTAAAAAAATAAAAAAAACAGAAGCGCGCACCTAGGTTAAAAACAACTTTGCAGAAAGCCGTAAATAGACCAAGTAGAGGAAAAACGACCTAGGAAGGGTAATGAAAGTAATTTAAACCCTAATTAAGTCGAATATTAAGCCCTCGAACCCGAACTCTCCTTTCCTAATTTGATCTAGGTTAAAATTAGGTGGCGACTCATAATAGGTTCTAGTGAGCTAGCTTAGGTTTTAATAATTATTGTTATATGACATAGTTATTAATCTTAGGTTATAAGTGGACCTAAAACCCGATTGGATCCTAATCAACTTTAATCAACATAGGATAAGGTTTAAAATCGAGGCTCACAGACTGGCGACTCTGCTGGGGACAAATTTCTTAATATTAACTTGTTTAATTTTAAGAAAGAGGGCTTAACTCGAAAAATGTTTATTTATGGCTTTGTTACTTTGTTTGTTTACCTTTGTGCACGCTTTAATTTTTGCACCCTTGCATCATATGAGAACGAGGGTCCACACAAACCAATTTCACTCTGGGACCCGTTCGAGGGTCCCCTGTCAGGGACTCACACCTTTTAGGTGATGTGAATAAGTGGGGGAAAAGAGGAGGGTGTCGTCTAACCACACCCCCTTAATACCTGGGCTTTAGCCCCAAGCATTTTCCTGGCAGTGCCCTTACCTAGCCCATTGTTTGGTCAGTCAAAGACCCGACCGTAGACGCACACCTTCAGGTGATGTGACAAAAGTGGGGAAGCCCAAAGAGAATAGCGTGCAAGCCCTATTCCTTTGTGGCGACCTGGGCCCATGCCCCAAGCACCTCTCCGGATCGATCCATACCCGGTTTGATTCTAACGTCAAGGGAGGACATGTTAAATTTGTGTGGGCCTTGTTTTCCTGCATGATCGGCCCACTACCCAGCCTAGAAATTGATAGGAACTTTTCCTACATCAACTCAGCCCAACCCGATATCGCAACTTTATTGTGTGCGGCCCAAAGGCCTTGCTTGATTTGAATGTGTGAGTTATTTGTTCGGGCTTCGGCCCAAAAGTTTAGATTTAGGTGATTTCTCTTCTGGCCCAATTCGAATTATCCAATTAGGTCTAGGCCCATAAAAAAAGAAATTCACCTGAACTTGAAATTACTCACAAGTCCTGAAAATAAAACCTTCTTTGGCTTGGCAACCATCTTCTCTGACCCAAAGAAAGTTAGGCCCATTCGTGATTTAGGGACCATTCCAGCGCACGCGCTTTACTTCAGGCCCAAATACATTCCGGCCCAAGGACTCATTCCAGTCTAGGTAGACTTCTTACCATGACCCTAACCCAAAACCCTAGACCTAGGTGTCACCTCTCAGGCCCAGTCAAAGCCATCTGTGTAGATTTCAGTCCAAATTCCAGTTCGTAGTCTGAAAGATACTCCAGCCCAGACACGTAATTCTCAGGGTATCCTGGCCCACTTGCTTTCAGCCTAAGTCTTTCGATCTATCTTGTGAAGCGTCATGTTTCAGCCCACTTCCTTTTGTTAACTAATAATGGACACCTTGGACACAGGTAGACTCAAGTCCTAAGTGCGGTCCAATCGGCATGGAAGCCCAGCTCGCAATTTTGGAACAAAAGCACATGGCCACCATTGAAGCCATGGAGCAGAGGCATAGTGTGCCATGGACGCCGTGGAATCTAACTATGTTGCTGTTATCGAAGAGTTGAAAGCAAAGGCTCTTTCCCTCGAGTCCGAACGTCAAGCTCGGGATGAGTTAGTGGACAGGCTTCTCAACACCCTTTTTGACTGCATTGAAGTTGGCTCCATTAGGGTCCGAGGATCGAAGGGGAATGTCAAAGAAATTGCTACAGAACTCAGGAAAGTGATTAGGCAACCAGGAGCAGCAACTTGCATCCAAAGCTGCACCCGTAAGAGAACCAGGCAACATGAGGAGGGCAGTGATCGACAGTCAAGAGGACCTGGTTGGAGCGTTGGGACAGTAGAACCATCCCGACGGAGTTCTCGACAGAGAGAGTTTACAGACATCGGCGAACACCAAGACAAGCACTTGAAGAGCTCCGAGGAAGATATCCGATGCAACCGCTGCCCTGAGGCCAGGAACTACTCATTTGGGGAAGGATCTTAATCAATTTTGTCACTTTCATCAGCTGCCCGGTCACGACACTGACCACTGCAGAGCCCTACAACACAGAATCCAGGATCTGATTGACCAAGGGCTCCAATTCTAAGAACATGGTGGGGAGCGTAGAGCACGCGTGCCCAGGCATCATCAGAAATGTTGTTTTTTAGTGTTTTCTCATTAAATGCATTCCTTTTTGATTAGTTGTCTTTCAACTTTTGTAGTAGTTAGTTCCCTTGAATCATTTTCGGTAGTTTTCCTGAGTTTGTAATTTCCAACATTATTCTTTTTGTTGAATAAAACATAGTTCCTTTTTCATTTATTCGAAAAAACTTAAAAAAAAAGCACTCACGTCTTTCAAGGATCATGAAGTAATCATTTTCTGACTATGCAATGGAACGACTTGTCTCTTGTTTCTAAAAATTTGAACATGCCTAACCAAACACCACAACTACCCCATAATATCCAAACAACCCATAATGAGGTTCAAGGCCCACATCTATCAAACTGTTGTCACAAACCCCAAATCAATACTGGGGGCAATCCGAGTTTAGGATCATTGTCTTCGAATCTTTCGTTTAAGCGTGTGAACTAGTCTCTGAGTGAAATTCACGAGAGTGTCTTGAGCGGAAAAACCATGAGTGAACGAGCGTGTCATTTTTACACGACTCCGGTGAGACCACATTCAAAGGTGAGGTAAACGGCATAACTCCGACCGAAGGAGATAATTTGTAAATTTACTCTTAGACCTGCGAAAAGTAACAAAGAGCGGATACACAACTATTAGGAATGACGAAGCGCCTAGGTACAGCACCACATAGCCAAAAGCTTGTGAACCCTGACATTAAACCCTAGGCACCCCCGCTGAGCCTTTCATATATCCCTTTTCGATATTATGAACTCCACAAAATAACCCAGCCAATGATGAATGTCCGACCCGGTGACCAAAGGAGGCGAGGAGCCCGACTCTCAGATAACATTCTCATCAGTCCAAAGAAGCAATGCCGCTATCAGCATGACGAAGCGATCCGCAAATGGTCCCAGAGTGACACAGGATCAAAAGAGCTCACATCAAAACAGCTCTCGAGGCCCAAAACCGGGAAACACAAGAACCCCGAAGGTAAAGCCAAGAAAGGATAAAACAAAAGGCAAACCCGAAGTGCCTTGAAGAAATCCAAATGACGAAAAGAGAAATGGTGTAAAGGACAACTTCAAAGGTCCAGGTCCAGAAGCTCGAAAACAATGTCAACATGAAGCAGCCAGACGACTTCAAGACAAGGAAGATGAATCTGAGAGAAGATGCAAGTTGCAGCTTTGGTCACCCATTTAAGCTCCACATACCTCAAATATCCCTCCATGATCTCGTCGTCTTTCATCACACCCTATGGCCACGTTATAAGCCTCAAAGACTTCCGACTTGGTAGTTGTGTATCCAATCACGTGAAAGTAACAGATCGAATGCGTAAATTCATCAAATATCAAATTCAATGGTCTAGAAGTTATGACCGTGAGTGAGAAACGAGTGTAGACACCAAACACGTCAAGTGTCGGTTAGAAAGTACCAAATCAGAACATAAGCCTTGACCCTGTGAGGACGAGGCTCGTTCGCACGTTTGATCAAAGAAAATACTGGGGGCAATCGATCGGAACGATCGATTGCCATGAACTCTAGCTCGGATTGTCCTAAGGAAAAATACTGGGGGCAATTGTTGGTTCCAACAATTGCCATGTCAACACCAATTGAAACCCAAAGCTTGAGCACCACCATCCCACCACAGGCACACATAAGCTCTTACCACCACACACACACTCTCAAGCCCGTCATTGGCCTTACCTCCACAAAAACATCAGGCCCGTCATAACCTGACCTCCATCCAAAATCACAACCCAATCCCAGGTCTGTCACAAATCCTGAACACCGGCAAAAGCCTTCAGCACCACAACAAACACCACACACTTCCACCAATGACATGTTCATTTTTCAAGAAACAAGTTGCAGATATGGAAGTTTTAGTCAGGAAATGATCATTTCACTTTCCTTTTTCAGCAGAGTCTTTCTCAAGCATTGCCATGTTTGACACATTTTCAACAGTTTCTTGTTTTAGCAAGCTTCCAACAAACACTTTAGTTGCATTTTACAACTTTTGCATAACACCTCAACAATGCCAAGTTTGGCACCTTTTCCAACAGTGTCCTGTTTTGAATGAGTATCTTTCATATATTTTAATTGCATACATTGCCATGTTTGGCACTCCAGTAATCATTTTTCACCATTTGCACGAGACCATTATCTTTCTAACTCATTTTTAGTTCGAGACCCAAAATCAGTACGAGACCCATCATTTTCAAGACTTTAGTACGAGACATCTTCATTCAGTGCGCGACCCAGAATCAGCGCGAAATCCAGTTTTTTCATCCGTTTAGTACGAGACTTCAGTGCGAGACCATGCATCTTCATCAGTGCGATACCATCACTTTCGTCAGTGCGAGGCCCATCATATTCATCAGTGCGAGACCTATCACCTTCATCAGTGCGAGACCGAGCATCATCATTCAGTGCGAGACCAGTACGAGACCTAGTATCATCTTCAGTGCGAGACAAGTACGAGACAGAGCGTGATCTAAGTTGGCGGGGGCAGAGGCAATAAGTCCCCATCTTAATGTCAACTTCTCGGGAGAAACAACTAGTGGGCAGTGGCAATAAGTCCCCTTGGTAATCTAGAAGTTATCCCAGCACCCCAGTTGGTGGGCAGGGGCAATAAGTCCCCATAGTATACCAGCCAGGAGCATTGGAACGGGTTTCGGTCCCAGAAGCATCCGAGCATCATCAGCATCATCAGCATCATCAGCATCGTCAGCATCATCAGCATCACCAGCATTTCAGCATTCTTGCATTTGCATACCACCCAATTTTCACTTGTTAGGTTGTCAACGCCTTAGAATCGCTTGACATTATCTCAATTTCACATAGTCAACGCCTTAGAATAGCTTGACATCATATCATCCTCATAGGTAGTCAACGCCTTAGAATAGCTAGACATCATTTCGTCCTCATAGGTAGTCAACGCCTTAGAATCGCTTGACATCCCTTCCACTTTACTCATAGGTAGTCAGCGCCTTAGAACAGCTCGACACAACTCGTCGGATTTCAATTGCATATAGGGTCTTTTAAGATCCCAAAATTTTGGGGTATCACTCAGGCATCAACTAGTCTTTTCACCTTCATTACAAAGCCTAGTTGACGGGGGGCAATATGTTATACCCAAAATTTCAACCCCCCCCCCGGAGTAGTCTCTAAGGCATACATGTCACAAAGGGCAAAATGGGTCAAAAGCACCAAGGCGGGATTTTCCAAGGACATTCTCGGGATTTTCTATTTTCATATGACTTGTTCATTATCTCCAAACACTTCCAAATATCATAGTCATTATGAAAGGTATTTCATGATTTTCTGATAATATTATTCTGGAAATTTAGCTTTTTATAAGCTAGTTTCTTTGATAATTAACACATGAAATAACCTCAAAATAGAAATAAAAAGGTTTCCAAAATTAAAATAAAATTGTCACATGGTTAGCATGACTACATACAGTCATAAACCTGAAATTATTTTATTTGGAACCTTAGCCCAAAATTTAAAAGGGAAATTCAATCATTTTTGCAATTTTCTCTCTCCTATGGAAAATACCGAAATTAAAAAAAACGTCATGAAATTTTAACACAAGATAGAGGATGTTTATTAGAGACTAATGCCGTTGGAATTTCGTTATTTCGACTTTCCAATAATAAGTTATGAATTATGGGAAATTCCATATTGCAAGATTTTTATCTAATCAGTTATTTATCAAAATAACCCGATTCCAACTCTCAAAATTCTTAAAAATCATCCTTTATCTTCAGTTAAAATTTCATAATTTATCTCGGCTTGAACCATATTTTACAAAATCAGATTCCCTTGGAGCACAAAATCAGCGTTTTAGATAAAGATCTTGCTCTATCAATTTGACCATGCTCTTTCTATAAAAGGACCCCCCAAAACGAACTAGGGCAGAGAAGAACACCTCCAAAGTCAGAGAACACAGCCACAAACCTTCTTCCCACGTTTTTACACTTCCAAGCCTCAAATCAATACCGAAACACTGCAGAAATCACCCCAAAATCACCAAAAACTCATCCTTTCTTCTCCTATTGAACTTCCAAGTACCAAAACATCACAAAAACAGAAGCAAACCGTCCTTAATCATACAAGGAAGAAGAAATCAGAAACTCGAGTCGAAGCTGAACCGGATCGGTTACCAACGACGCGTTCGAAGTTTCCCGACGTGAAGGAACAACCAAATCCCGAAGCCAAAACAGGTTAGAATCCAATTCTTTAACTCCACTGATCACAATACGCTTCTGGTTGAAATTCCTATTCGAACTGACTTTTCTTTGCTTCTGAATTAAGGTTTGTTTGCGTTTATGTCCACTAACTTGTTCAATAAGTTTCGTCCTTAATTCGTAGTCAAATTGAAAACTTTTGATCACTAACATGTTTAGAATCTTTCAGGCTACGTACCCATAAATTTTGAGCCAAAAACACCGCGGAACAGCCTTAATGCCGCCGTCCGAGGTCGGTCCGCACCCACGGACGCTATGTCCGGGGTCCCGACGCTCTGTCCGAAAGCCGGACGCCCCCGGACGGTGGCGGGATATTTTTATTTTCAAAAGTTAGGGTTTTATAAAACATGTCCGGGCCCGCGGACGTCCTGTCCGTGGCCCCGGACTTTTCAAAATCTCGTTTCTGTTTAAATTCAACTTTTATGTTCACATAGGTTAACTAGGGTCCGTGGGTTCGGACATTAGGTCCGTGGCCACGGACGGAATAAAAATTTGACCTAATTCTGCCTCCGAAACCCTAGTTTAGGTAAATTTCAATTTCACTTTAATTTTCTGTCAAAAAAACGTAAAAAAATAAAAAAAACAGAAGCGCGCACCTAGGTTAAAAACAACTTTGTAGAAAGCCGTAAATAGACCAAGTAGAGGAAAAACGACCTAGGAAGGGTAATGAAAGTAATTTAAACCCTAATTAAGTCGAATATTAAGCCCCGAACCCGAACTCTCCTTTCCTAATTTGATCTAGGTTAAAATTAGGTGGCGACTCATAATAGGTTCTAGTGAGCTAGCTTAGGTTTTAATAATTATTGTTATATGACATAGTTATTAATCTTAGGTTATAAGTGGACCTAAAACCCGATTGGATCCTAATCAACTTTAATCAACATAGGATAAGGTTTAAAATCGAGGCTCACAGACTGGCGACTCTGCTGGGGACAAATTTCTTAATATTAACTTGTTTAATTTTAAGAAAGAGGGCTTAACTCGAAAAATGTTTATTTATGGCTTTGTTACTTTGTTTGTTTACCTTTGTGCGCTTTAATTTTTGCACCCTTGCATCATATGAGAACGAGGGTCCACACAAACCAATTTCACTCTGGGACCCGTTCGAGGGTCCCCTGTCAGGGACTCACACCTTTTAGGTGATGTGAATAAGTGGGGAAAAGAGGAGGGTGTCGTCTAACCACACCCCCTTAATACCTGGGCTTTAGCCCCAAGCATTTTCCTGGCAGTGCCCTTACCTAGCCCATTGTTTGGTCAGTCAAAGACCCGACCGTAGACGCACACCTTCAGGTGATGTGAAAAAGTGGGGAAGCCCAAAGAGAATAGCGTGCAAGCCCTATTCCTTTGTGGCGACCTGGGCCCATGCCCCAAGCACCTCTCCGGATCGATCCATACCCGGTTTGATTCTAACGTCAAGGGAGGACATGTTAAATTTGTGTGGGCCTTGTTTCCTGCATGATCGGCCCACTACCCAGCCTAGAAATTGATAGGAACTTTTCCTACATCAACTCAGCCCAACCCGATATCGCAACTTTATTGTGTGCGGCCCAAAGGCCTTGCTTGATTTGAATGTGTGAGTTATTTGTTCGGGCTTCGGCCCAAAAGTTTAGATTTAGGTGATTTCTCTTCTGGCCCAATTCGAATTATCCAATTAGGTCTAGGCCCATAAAAAAAGAAATTCACCTGAACTTGAAATTACTCACAAGTCCTGAAAATAAAACCTTCTTTGGCTTGGCAACCATCTTCTCTGACCCAAAGAAAGTTAGGCCCATTCGTGATTTAGGGACCATTCCAGCGCACGCGCTTTACTTCAGGCCCAAATACATTCCGGCCCAAGGACTCATTCCAGTCTAGGTAGACTTCTTACCATGACCCTAACCCAAAACCCTAGACCTAGGTGTCACCTCTCAGGCCCAGTCAAAGCCATCTGTGTAGATTTCAGTCCAAATTCCAGTTCGTAGTCTGAAAGATACTCCAGCCCAGACACGTAATTCTCAGGGTATCCTGGCCCACTTGCTTTCAGCCTAAGTCTGTTTCGATCTATCTTGTGAAGCGTCATGTTTCAGCCCACTTCCTTTTGTTAACTAATAATGGACACCTTGGACACAGGTAGACTCAAGTCCTAAGTGCGGTCCAATCGGCATGGAAGCCCAGCTCGCAATTTTGGAACAAAAGCACATGGCCACCATTGAAGCCATGGAGCAGAGGCATAGTGCTGCCATGGACGCCGTGGAATCTAACTATGTTGCTGTTATCGAAGAGTTGAAAGCAAAGGCTCTTTCCCTCGAGTCCGAACGTCAAGCTCGGGATGAGTTAGTGGACAGGCTTCTCAACACCCTTTTTGACTGCATTGAAGTTGGCTCCATTAGGGTCCGAGGATCGAAGGGGAATGTCAAAGAAATTGCTACAGAACTCAGGAAAGTGATTAGGCAACCAGGAGCAGCAACTTGCATCCAAAGCTGCACCCGTAAGAGAACCAGGCAACATGAGGAGGGCAGTGATCGACAGTCAAGAGGACCTGGTTGGAGCGTTGGGACAGTAGAACCATCCCGACGGAGTTCTCGACAGAGAGAGTTTACAGACATCGGCTGAACACCAAGACAAGCACTTGAAGAGCTCCGAGGAAGATATCCGATGCAACCGCTTGCCCTGAGGCCAGGAACTACTCATTTGGGGAAGGATCTTAATCAATTTTGTCACTTTCATCAGCTGCCCGGTCACGACACTGACCACTGCAGAGCCCTACAACACAGAATCCAGGATCTGATTGACCAAGGGCTCCAATTCTAAGAACATGGTGGGGAGCGTAGAGCACGCGTGCCCAGGCATCATCAGAAATGTTGTTTTTTAGTGTTTTTCTCATTAAATGCATTCCTTTTCTTGATTAGTTGTCTTTCAACTTTTGTAGTAGTTAGTTCCCTTGAATCATTTTGGGTAGTTTTCCTGAGTTTGTAATTTCCAACATTATTCTTTTTGTTGAATAAAACATAGTTCCTTTTTCATTTATTCGAAAAAACTTAAAAAAAAAGCACTCACGTCTTTCAAGGATCATGAAGTAATCATTTTCTGACTATGCAATGGAACGACTTGTCTCTTGTTTCTAAAAATTTGAACATGCCTAACCAAACACCACAACTTACCCCATAATATCCAAACAACCCATAATGAGGTTCAAGGCCCACATCTATCAAACTGTTGTCACAAACCCCAAATCAATACTGGGGGCAATCCGAGTTTAGGATCATTGTCTTCGAATCTTTCGTTTAAGCGTGTGAACTAGTCTCTGAGTGAAATTCACGAGAGTGTCTTGAGCGGAAAAACCATGAGTGAACGAGCGTGTCATTTTTACACGACTCCGGTGAGACCACATTCAAAGGTGAGGTAAACGGCATAACTCCGACCGAAGGAGTTAATTTGTAAATTTACTCTTAGACCTGCGAAAAGTAACAAAGAGCGGATACACAACTATTAGGAATGACGAAGCGCCTAGGTACAGCACCACATAGCCAAAAGCTTGTGAACCCTGACATTAAACCCTAGGCACCCCCGCTGAGCCTTTCATATATCCCTTTTCGATATTATGAACTCCACAAAATAACCCAGCCAATGATGAATGTCCGACCCGGTGACCAAAGGAGGCGAGGAGCCCGACTCTCAGATAACATTCTCATCAGTCCAAAGAAGCAATGCCGCTATCAGCATGACGAAGCGATCCGCAAATGGTCCCAGAGTGACACAGGATCAAAAGAGCTCACATCAAAACAGCTCTCGAGGCCCAAAACCGGGAAACACAAGAACCCCGAAGGTAAAGCCAAGAAAGGATAAAACAAAAGGCAAACCCGAAGTGCCTTGAAGAAATCCAAATGACGAAAAGAGAAATGGTGTAAAGGACAACTTCAAAGGTCCAGGTCCAGAAGCTCGAAAACAATGTCAACATGAAGCAGCCAGACGACTTCAAGACAAGGAAGATGAATCTGAGAGAAGATGCAAGTTGCAGCTTTGGTCACCCATTTAAGCTCCACATACCTCAAATATCCCTCCATGATCTCGTCGTCTTTCATCACACCCTATGGCCACGTTATAAGCCTCAAAGACTTCCGACTTGGTAGTTGTGTATCCAATCACGTGAAAGTAACAGATCGAATGCGTAAATTCATCAAATATCAAATTCAATGGTCTAGAAGTTATGACCGTGAGTGAGAAACGAGTGTAGACACCAAACACGTCAAGTGTCGGTTAGAAAGTAACAAATCAGAACATAAGCCTTGACCCTGTGAGGACGAGGCTCGTTCGCACGTTTGATCAAAGAAAATACTGGGGGCAATCGATTGGAACGATCGATTGCCATGAACTCTAGCTCGGATTGTCCTAAGGAAAAATACTGGGGGCAATTGTTGGTTCCAACAATTGCCATGTCAACACCAATTGAAACCCAAAGCTTGAGCACCACCATCCCACCACAGGCACACATAAGCTCTTACCACCACACACACACTCTCAAGCCCGTCATTGGCCTTACCTCCACAAAAACATCAGGCCCGTCATAACCCTGACCTCCATCCAAAATCACAACCCAATCCCAGGTCTGTCACAAATCCTGAACACCGGCAAAAGCCTTCAGCACCACAAACACCACACACTTCCACCAATGACATGTTCATTTTTCAAGAAACAAGTTGCAGATATGGAAGTTTTAGTCAGGAAATGATCATTTCACTTTCCTTTTTCAGCAGAGTCTTTCTCAAGCATTGCCATGTTTGACACATTTTCAACAGTTTCTTGTTTTAGCAAGCTTCCAACAAACACTTTAGTTGCATTTTACAACTTTTGCATAACACCTCAACAATGCCAAGTTTGGCACCTTTTCCAACAGTGTCCTGTTTTGAATGAGTATCTTTCATATATTTTAATTGCATACATTGCCATGTTTGGCACTCCAGTAATCATTTTTCACCATTTGCACGAGACCATTATCTTTCTAACTCATTTTTAGTTCGAGACCCAAAATCAGTACGAGACCCATCATTTTCAAGACTTTAGTACGAGACATCTTCATTCAGTGCGCGACCCAGAATCAGCGCGAAATCCAGTTTTTTTCATCCGTTTAGTACGAGACTTCAGTGCGAGACCATGCATCTTCATCAGTGCGATACCATCACTTTCGTCAGTGCGAGGCCCATCATATTCATCAGTGCGAGACCTATCACCTTCATCAGTGCGAGACCGAGCATCATCATTCAGTGCGAGACCAGTACGAGACCTAGTATCATCTTCAGTGCGAGACAAGTACGAGACAGAGCGTGATCTAAGTTGGCGGGGCAGAGGCAATAAGTCCCCATCTTAATGTCAACTTCTCGGGAGAAACAACTAGTGGGCAGTGGCAATAAGTCCCCTTGGTAATCTAGAAGTTATCCCAGCACCCCAGTTGGTGGGCAGGGCAATAAGTCCCCATAGTATACCAGCCAGGAGCATTGGAACGGGTTTCGGTCCCCAGAAGCATCCGAGCATCATCAGCATCATCAGCATCATCATCATCGTCAGCATCATCAGCATCACCAGCATTTCAGCATTCTTGCATTTGCATACCACCCAATTTTCACTTGTTAGGTTGTCAACGCCTTAGAATCGCTTGACATTATCTCAATTTCACATAGTCAACGCCTTAGAATAGCTTGACATCATATCATCCTCATAGGTAGTCAACGCCTTAGAATAGCTAGACATCATTTCGTCCTCATAGGTAGTCAACGCCTTAGAATCGCTTGACATCCCTTCCACTTTACTCATAGGTAGTCAGCGCCTTAGAACAGCTCGACACAACTCGTCGGATTTCAATTGCATATAGGGTCTTTTAAGATCCCAAAATTTTGGGGTATCACTCAGGCATCAACTAGTCTTTTCACCTTCATTACAAAGCCTAGTTGACGGGGGGCAATCTGTTATACCCAAAATTTCAACCCCCCCCCCGGAGTAGTCTCTAAGGCATACATGTCACAAAGGGCAAAATGGGTCAAAAGCACCAAGGCGGGATTTTCCAAGGACATTCTCGGGATTTTCTATTTTCATATGACTTGTTCATTATCTCCAAACACTTCCAAATATCATAGTCATTATGAAAGGTATTTCATGATTTTCTGATAATATTTATTCTGGAAATTTAGCTTTTTATAAGCTAGTTTCTTTGATAATTAACACATGAAATAACCTCAAAATAGAAATAAAAAGGTTTCCAAAATTAAAATAAAATTGTCACATGGTTAGCATGACTACATACAGTCATAAACCTGAAATTATTTTATTTGGAACCTTAGCCCAAAATTTAAAAGGGAAATTCAATCATTTTTGCAATTTTCTCTCTCCTATGGAAAATACCGAAATTAAAACAAAACGTCATGAAATTTTAACACAAGATAGAGGATGTTTATTAGAGACTAATGCGTTGGAATTTCATTATTTCGACTTTCCAATAATAAGTTATGAATTATGGGAGATTCCATATTGCAAGATTTTTATCTAATCGGTTATTTATCAAAATAACCCGATTCCAACTCTCAAAATTCTTAAAAATCATCCTTTATCTTCAGTTAAAATTTCATAATTTATCTCGGCCTGAAACATATTTTACAAAATCAGATTCCCTTAGAGCACAAAATCAGCGTTTTAGATAAAGATCTTGCTCTATCAATTTGACCATGCTCTTTCTATAAAAGGACCCCCCAAAAACGAACTAGGGCAGAGAAGAACACCTCCAAAGTCAGAGAACACAGCCACAAACCTTCTTCCCACGTTTTTACACTTCCAAGCCTCAAATCAATACCGAAACACTGCAGAAATCACCCCAAAATCACCAAAAACTCATCCTTTCTTCTCCTATTGAACTTCCAAGTACCAAAACATCACAAAAACAGAAGCAAACCGTCCTTAATCATACAAGGAAGAAGAAATCAGAAACTCGAGTCGAAGCTGAACCGGATCGGCTACCAACGACGCGTTCGAAGTTTCCCGACGTGAAGGAACAACCAAATCCCGAAGCCAAAACAGGTTAGAATCCAATTCTTTAACTCCACTGATCACAATACGCTTCTGGTTGAAATTCCTATTCGAACTGACTTTTCTTTGCTTCTGAATTAAGGTTTGTTTGCGTTTCTGTCCACTAACTTGTTCAATAAGTTTCGTCCTTAATTCGTAGTCAAATTGAAAACTTTTGATCACTAACATGTTTAGAATCTTTCAGGCTACGTACCCATAAATTTTGAGCCAAAAACACCGCCGGGAACAGCCTTAATGCCGCCGTCCGAGGTCGGTCCGCACCCACGGACGCTATGTCCGGGGTCCCGAACGCTCTGTCCGAAAGCCGGACGCCCCCGGACGGTGGCGGGATATTTTTATTTTCAAAAGTTAGGGTTTTATAAAACATGTCCGGGCCCGCGGACGTCCTGTCCGTGGCCCCGGACTTTTCAAAATCTCGTTTCTGTTTAAATTCTACTTTTATGTTCACATAGGTTAACTAGGGTCCGTGGGTTCGGACATTAGGTCCGTGGCCACGGACGGAATAAAAATTTGACCTAATTCTGCCTCCGAAACCCTAGTTTAGGTAACTTTCAATTTCACTTTAATTTTCTGTCAAAAAAACGTAAAAAAATAAAAAAAAACAGAAGCGCGCACCTAGGTTAAAAACAACTTTGTAGAAAGCCTAGTAAATAGACCAAGTAGAGGAAAAACGACCTAGGAAGGGTAATGAAAGTAATTTAACCCTAATTAAGTCGAATATTAAGCCCCGAACCCGAACTCTCCTTTCCTAATTTGATCTAGGTTAAAATTAGGTGGCGACTCATAATAGGTTCTAGTGAGCTAGCTTAGGTTTTAATAATTATTGTTATATGACATAGTTATTAATCTTAGGTTATAAGTGGACCTAAAACCCGATTGGATCCTAATCAACTTTAATCAACATAGGATAAGGTTTAAAATCGAGCCTCACAGACTGGCGACTCTGCTGGGGACAAATTTCTTAATATTAACTTGTTTAATTTTAAGAAAGAGGGCTTAACTCGAAAAATGTTTATTTATGGCGTTGTTACTTTGTTTGTTTACCTTTGTGCGCGCTTTAATTTTTGCACCCTTGCATCATATGAGAATGAGGGTCCACACAAACCAATTTCACTCTGGGACCCGTTCGAGGGTCCCCTGTCAGGGACTCACACCTTTTAGGTGATGTGAATAAGTGGGGGAAAAGAGGAGGGTGTCGTCTAACCACCCCTTAATACCTGGGCTTTAGCCCCAAGCATTTTCCTGGCAGTGCCCTTACCTAGCCCATTGTTTGGTCAGTCAAAGACCCGACCGTAGACGCACACCTTCAGGTGATGTGAAAAAGTGGGGAAGCCCAAAGAGAATAGCGTGCAAGCCTATTCCTTTGTGGCGACCTGGGCCCATG
Organism: Limonium bicolor; assembly: GCA_023374045.1. NCBI lineage: Eukaryota > Viridiplantae > Streptophyta > Magnoliopsida > Caryophyllales > Plumbaginaceae > Limonium > Limonium bicolor. Next base: position 27,508,481 of record CM041782.1, read on the forward strand.
CCCCAAGCACCTCTCCGGATCGATCCATACCCGGTTTGATTCTAACGTCAAGGGAGGACATGTTAAATTTGTGTGGGCCTTGTTTTATGCATGATCGGCCCACTACCCAGCCTAGAAATTGATAGGAACTTTTCCTACATCAACTCAGCCCAACCCGATATCGCAACTTTATTGTGTGCGGCCCAAAGGCCTTGCTTGATTTGAATGTGTGAGTTATTTGTTCGGGCTTCGGCCCAAAAGTTTAGATTTAGGTGATTTCTCTTCTGGCCCAATTCGAATTATCCAATTAGGTCTAGGCCCATAAAAAAAGAAATTCACCTGAACTTGAAATTACTCACAAGTCCTGAAAATAAACCTTCTTTGGCTTGGCAACCATCTTCTCTGACCCAAAGAAAGTTAGGCCCATTCGTGATTTAGGGACCATTCCAGCGCACGCGCTTTACTTCAGGCCCAAATACATTCCGGCCCAAGGACTCATTCCAGTCTAGGTAGACTTCTTACCATGACCCTAACCCAAAACCCTAGACCTAGGTGTCACCTCTCAGGCCCAGTCAAAGCCATCTGTGTAGATTTCAGTCCAAATTCCAGTTCGTAGTCTGAAAGATACTCCAGCCCAGACACGTAATTCTCAGGGTATCCTGGCCCACTTGCTTTCAGCCTAAGTCTGTTTCGATCTATCTTGTGAAGCGTCATGTTTCAGCCCACTTTCTTTTGTTAACTAATAATGGACACCTTGGACACAGGTAGACTCAAGTCCTAAGTGCGGTCCAATCGGCATGGAAGCCCAGCTCGCAATTTTGGAACAAAAGCACATGGCCACCATTGAAGCCATGGAGCAGAGGCATAGTGCTGCCATGGACGCCGTGGAATCTAACTATGTTGCTGTTATCGAAGAGTTGAAAGCAAAGGCTCTTTCCCTCGAGTCCGAACGTCAAGCTCGGGACGAGTTAGTGGACAGGCTTCTCAACACCCTTTTTGACTGCATTGAAGTTGGCTCCATTAGGGTCCAAGGATCGAAGGGGAATGTCAAAGAAATTGCTACAGAACTCAGGAAAGTGATTAGGCAACCAGGAGCAGCAACTTGCATCCAAAGCTGCACCCGTAAGAGAACCAGGCAACATGAGGAGGGCAGTGATCGACAGTCAAGAGGACCTGGTTGGAGCGTTGGGACAGTAGAACCATCCCGACGGAGTTCTCGACAGAGAGAGTTTACAGACATCGGCTGAACACCAAGACAAGCACTTGAAGAGCTCCGAGGAAGATATCCGATGCAACCGCTTGCCCTGAGGCCAGGAACTACTCATTTGGGGAAGGATCTTAATCAATTTTGTCACTTTCATCAGCTGCCCGGTCACGACACTGACCACTGCAGAGCCCTACAACACAGAATCCAGGATCTGATTGACCAAGGGCTCCAATTCTAAGAACATGGTGGGGAGCGTAGAGCACGCGTGCCCAGGCATCATCAGAAATGTTGTTTTTTGGTTTTCTCATTAAATGCATTCCTTTTCTTGATTAGTTGTCTTTCAACTTTTGTAGTAGTTAGTTCCCTTGAATCATTTTCGGTAGTTTTCCTGAGTTTGTAATTTCCAACATTATTCTTTTTGTTGAATAAAACATAGTTCCTTTTTCATTTATTCGAAAAAACTTAAAAAAAAAGCACTCACGTCTTTCAAGGATCATGAAGTAATCATTTTCTGACTATGCAATGGAACGACTTGTCTCTTGTTTCTAAAAATTTGAACATGCCTAACCAAACACCACAACTACCCCATAATATCCAAACAACCCATAATGAGGTTCAAGGCCCACATCTATCAAACTGTTGTCACAAACCCCAAATCAATACTGGGGGCAATCCGAGTTTAGGATCATTGTCTTCGAATCTTTCGTTTAAGCGTGTGAACTAGTCTCTGAGTGAAATTCACGAGAGTGTCTTGAGCGGAAAAACCATGAGTGAACGAGCGTGTCATTTTTACACGACTCCGGTGAGACCACATTCAAAGGTGAGGTAACGGCATAACTCCGACCGAAGGAGATAATTTGTAAATTTACTCTTAGACCTGCGAAAAGTAACAAAGAGCGGATACACAACTATTAGGAATGACGAAGCGCCTAGGTACAGCACCACATAGCCAAAAGCTTGTGAACCCTGACATTAAACCCTAGGCACCCCCGCTGAGCCTTTCATATATCCCTTTTCGATATTATGAACTCCACAAAATAACCCAGCCAATGATGAATGTCCGACCCGGTGACCAAAGGAGGCGAGGAGCCCGACTCTCAGATAACATTCTCATCAGTCCAAAGAAGCAATGCCGCTATCAGCATGACGAAGCGATCCGCAAATGGTCCCAGAGTGACACAGGATCAAAAGAGCTCACATCAAAACAGCTCTCGAGGCCCAAAACCGGGAAACACAAGAACCCCGAAGGTAAAGCCAAGAAAGGATAAAACAAAAGGCAAACCCGAAGTGCCTGAAGAAATCCAAATGACGAAAAGAGAAATGGTGTAAAGGACAACTTCAAAGGTCCAGGTCCAGAAGCTCGAAAACAATGTCAACATGAAGCAGCCAGACGACTTCAAGACAAGGAAGATGAATCTGAGAGAAGATGCAAGTTGCAGCTTTGGTCACCCATTTAAGCTCCACATACCTCAAATATCCCTCCATGATCTCGTCGTTTCATCACACCCTATGGCCACGTTATAAGCCTCAAAGACTTCCGACTTGGTAGTTGTGTATCCAATCACGTGAAAGTAACAGATCGAATGCGTAAATTCATCAAATATCAAATTCAATGGTCTAGAAGTTATGACCGTGAGTGAGAAACGAGTGTAGACACCAAACACGTCAAGTGTCGGTTAGAAAGTACCAAATCAGAACATAAGCCTTGACCCTGTGAGGACGAGGCTCGTTCGCACGTTTGATCAAAGAAAATACTGGGGGCAATCGATCGGAACGATCGATTGCCATGAACTCTAGCTCGGATTGTCCTAAGGAAAAATACTGGGGGCAATTGTTGGTTCCAACAATTGCCATGTCAACACCAATTGAAACCCAAAGCTTGAGCACCACCATCCCACCACAGGCACACATAAGCTCTTACCACCACACACACACTCTCAAGCCCGTCATTGGCCTTACCTCCACAAAAACATCAGGCCCGTCATAACCATGACCTCCATCCAAAATCACAACCCAATCCCAGGTCTGTCACAAATCCTGAACACCGGCAAAAGCCTTCAGCACCACAACAAACACCACACACTTCCACCAATGACATGTTCATTTTTCAAGAAACAAGTTGCAGATATGGAAGTTTTAGTCAGGAAATGATCATTTCACTTTCCTTTTTCAGCAGAGTCTTTCTCAAGCATTGCCATGTTTGACACATTTTCAACAGTTTCTTGTTTTAGCAAGCTTCCAACAAACACTTTAGTTGCATTTTACAACTTTTGCATAACACCTCAACAATGCCAAGTTTGGCACCTTTTCCAACAGTGTCCTGTTTTGAATGAGTATCTTTCATATATTTTAATTGCATACATTGCCATGTTTGGCACTCCAGTAATCATTTTTCACCATTTGCACGAGACCATTATCTTTCTAACTCATTTTTAGTTCGAGACCCAAAATCAGTACGAGACCCATCATTTTCAAGACTTTAGTACGAGACATCTTCATTCAGTGCGCGACCCAGAATCAGCGCGAAATCCAGTTTTTTCATCCGTTTAGTACGAGACTTCAGTGCGAGACCATGCATCTTCATCAGTGCGATACCATCACTTTCGTCAGTGCGAGGCCCATCATATTCATCAGTGCGAGACCTATCACCTTCATCAGTGCGAGACCGAGCATCATCATTCAGTGCGAGACCAGTACGAGACCTAGTATCATCTTCAGTGCGAGACAAGTACGAGACAGAGCGTGATCTAAGTTGGCGGGGCAGAGGCAATAAGTCCCCATCTTAATGTCAACTTCTCGGGAGAAACAACTAGTGGGCAGTGGCAATAAGTCCCCTTGGTAATCTAGAAGTTATCCCAGCACCCCAGTTGGTGGGCAGGGGCAATAAGTCCCCATAGTATACCAGCCAGGAGCATTGGAACGGGTTTCGGTCCCTAGAAGCATCCGAGCATCATCAGCATCATCAGCATCATCAGCATCGTCAGCATCATCAGCATCACCAGCATTTCAGCATTCTTGCATTTGCATACCACCCAATTTTCACTTGTTAGGTTGTCAACGCCTTAGAATCGCTTGACATTATCTCAATTTCACATAGTCAACGCCTTAGAATAGCTTGACATCATATCATCCTCATAGGTAGTCAACGCCTTAGAATAGCTAGACATCATTTCGTCCTCATAGGTAGTCAACGCCTTAGAATCGCTTGACATCCCTTCCACTTTACTCATAGGTAGTCAGCGCCTTAGAACAGCTCGACACAACTCGTCGGATTTCAATTGCATATAGGGTCTTTTAAGATCCCAAAATTTTGGGGTATCACTCAGGCATCAACTAGTCTTTTCACCTTCATTACAAAGCCTAGTTGACGGGGGGCAATATGTTATACCCAAAATTTCAACCCCCCCCCCGGAGTAGTCTCTAAGGCATACATGTCACAAAGGGCAAAATGGGTCAAAAGCACCAAGGCGGGATTTTCCAAGGACATTCTCGGGATTTTCTATTTTCATATGACTTGTTCATTATCTCCAAACACTTCCAAATATCATAGTCATTATGAAAGGTATTTCATGATTTTCTGATAATATTTATTCTGGAAATTTAGCTTTTTATAAGCTAGTTTCTTTGATAATTAACACATGAAATAACCTCAAAATAGAAATAAAAAGGTTTCCAAAATTAAAATAAAATTGTCACATGGTTAGCATGACTACATACAGTCATAAACCTGAAATTATTTTATTTGGAACCTTAGCCCAAAATTTAAAAGGGAAATTCAATCATTTTGCAATTTTCTCTCTCCTATGGAAAATACCGAAATTAAAACAAAACGTCATGAAATTTTAACACAAGATAGAGGATGTTTATTAGAGACTAATGTCGTTGGAATTTCATTATTTCGACTTTCCAATAATAAGTTATGAATTATGGGAGATTCCATATTGCAAGATTTTTATCTAATCGGTTATTTATCAAAATAACCCGATTCCAACTCTCAAAATTTTTAAAAATCATCCTTTATCTTCAGTTAAAATTTCATAATTTATCTCGGCCTGAAACATATTTTGCAAAATCAGATTCCCTTAGAGCACAAAATCAGCGTTTTAGATAAAGATCTTGCTCTATCAATTTGACCATGCTCTTTCTATAAAAGGACCCCCCAAAAACGAACTAGGGCAGAGAAGAACACCTCCAAAGTCAGAGAACACAGCCACAAACCTTCTTCCCACGTTTTTACACTTCCAAGCCTCAAATCAATACCGAAACACTGCAGAAATCACCCCAAAATCACCAAAAACTCATCCTTTCTTCTCCTATTGAACTTCCAAGTACCAAAACATCACAAAAACAGAAGCAAACCGTCCTTAATCATACAAGGAAGAAGAAATCAGAAACTCGAGTCGAAGCTGAACCGGATCGGCTACCAACGACGCGTTCGAAGTTTCCCGACGTGAAGGAACAACCAAATCCCGAAGCCAAAACAGGTTAGAATCCAAATTCTTTAACTCCACTGATCACAATATGCTTCTGGTTGAAATTCCTATTCGAACTGACTTTTCTTTGCTTCTGAATTAAGGTTTGTTTGCGTTTCTGTCCACTAACTTGTTCAATAAGTTTCGTCCTTAATTCGTAGTCAAATTGAAACTTTTGATCACTAACATGTTTAGAATCTTTCAGGCTACGTACCCATAAATTTTGAGCCAAAAACACCGCCGGGAACAGCCTTAATGCCGCCGTCCGAGGTCGGTCCGCACCCACGGACGCTATGTCCGGGGTCCCGAACGCTCTGTCCGAAAGCCGGACGCCCCCGGACGGTGGCGGGATATTTTTATTTTCAAAAGTTAGGGTTTTATAAAACATGTCCGGGCCCGCGGACTTCCTGTCCGTGGCCCCGGACTTTTCAAAATCTCGTTTCTGTTTAAATTCTACTTTTATGTTCACATAGGTTAACTAGGGTCCGTGGGTTCGGACATTAGGTCCGTGGCCACGGACGGAATAAAAATTTGACCTAATTCTGCCTCCGAAACCCTAGTTTAGGTAACTTTCAATTTCACTTTAATTTTCTGTCAAAAAAACGTAAAAAAATAAAAAAAAAACAGAAGCGCGCACCTAGGTTAAAAACAACTTTGTAGAAAGCCGTAAATAGACCAAGTAGAGGAAAAACGACCTAGGAAGGGTAATGAAAGTAATTTAAACCCTAATTAAGTCGAATATTAAGCCCTCGAACCCGAACTCTCCTTTCCTAATTTGATCTAGGTTAAAATTAGGTGGCGACTCATAATAGATTCTAGTGAGCTAGCTTAGGTTTTAATAATTATTGTTATATGACATAGTTATTAATCTTAGGTTATAAGTGGACCTAAAATCCGATTGGATCCTAATCAACTTTAATCAACATAGGATAAGGTTTAAAATCGAGCCTCACAGACTGGCGACTCTGCTGGGGACAAATTTCTTAATATTAACTTGTTTAATTTTAAGAAAGAGGGCTTAACTCGAAAAATGTTTATTTATGGCGTTGTTACTTTGTTTGTTTACCTTTGTGCGCGCTTTAATTTTTGCACCCTTGCATCATATGAGAACGAGGGTCCACACAAACCAATTTCACTCTGGGACCCGTTCGAGGGTCCCCTGTCAGGGACTCACACCTTTTAGGTGATGTGAATAAGTGGGGGAAAAGAGGAGGGTGTCGTCTAACCACACCCCCTTAATACCTGGGCTTTAGCCCCAAGCATTTTCCTGGCAGTGCCCTTACCTAGCCCATTGTTTGGTCAGTCAAAGACCCGACCGTAGACGCACACCTTCAGGTGATGTGAAAAAAGTGGGGAAGCCCAAAGAGAATAGCGTGCAAGCCCTATTCCTTTGTGGCGACCTGGGCCCATGCCCCAAGCACCTCTCCGGATCGATCCATACCCGGTTTGATTCTAACGTCAAGGGAGGACATGTTAAATTTGTGTGGGCCTTGTTTACCTGCATGATCGGCCCACTACCCAGCCTATAAATTGATAGGAACTTTTCCTACATCAACTCAGCCCAACCCGATATCGCAACTTTATTGTGTGCGGCCCAAAGGCCTTGCTTGATTTGAATGTGTGAGTTATTTGTTCGGGCTTCGGCCCAAAAGTTTAGATTTAGGTGATTTCTCTTCTGGCCCAATTCGAATTATCCAATTAGGTCTAGGCCCATAAAAAAAGAAATTCACCTGAACTTGAAATTACTCACAAGTCCTGAAAATAAAACCTTCTTTGGCTTGGCAACCATCTTCTCTGACCCAAAGAAAGTTAGGCCCATTCGTGATTTAGGGACCATTCCAGCGCACGCGCTTTACTTCAGGCCCAAATACATTCCGGCCCAAGGACTCATTCCAGTCTAGGTAGACTTCTTACCATGACCCTAACCCAAAACCCTAGACCTAGGTGTCACCTCTCAGGCCCAGTCAAAGCCATCTGTGTAGATTTCAGTCCAAATTCCAGTTCGTAGTCTGAAAGATACTCCAGCCCAGACACGTAATTCTCAGGGTATCCTGGCCCACTTGCTTTCAGCCTAAGTCTGTTTCGATCTATCTTGTGAAGCGTCATGTTTCAGCCCACTTCCTTTTGTTAACTAATAATGGACACCTTGGACACAGGTAGACTCAAGTCCTAAGTGCGGTCCAATCGGCATGGAAGCCCAGCTCGCAATTTTGGAACAAAAGCACATGGCCACCATTGAAGCCATGGAGCAGAGGCATAGTGCTGCCATGGACGCCGTGGAATCTAACTATGTTGCTGTTATCGAAGAGTTGAAAGCAAAGGCTCTTTCCCTCGAGTCCGAACGTCAAGCTCGGGATGAGTTAGTGGACAGGCTTCTCAACACCCTTTTTGACTGCATTGAAGTTGGCTCCATTAGGGTCCGAGGATCGAAGGGGAATGTCAAAGAAATTGCTACAGAACTCAGGAAAGTGATTAGGCAACCAGGAGCAGCAACTTGCATCCAAAGCTGCACCCGTAAGAGAACCAGGCAACATGAGGAGGGCAGTGATCGACAGTCAAGAGGACCTGGTTGGAGCGTTGGGACAGTAGAACCATCCCGACGGAGTTCTCGACAGAGAGAGTTTACAGACATCGGCTGAACACCAAGACAAGCACTTGAAGAGCTCCGAGGAAGATATCCGATGCAACCGCTTGCCCTGAGGCCAGGAACTACTCATTTGGGGAAGGATCTTAATCAATTTTGTCACTTTCATCAGCTGCCCGGTCACGACACTGACCACTGCAGAGCCCTACAACACAGAATCCAGGATCTGATTGACCAAGGGCTCCAATTCTAAGAACATGGTGGGGAGCGTAGAGCACGCGTGCCCAGGCATCATCAGAAATGTTGTTTTTTAGTGTTTTTCTCATTAAATGCATTCCTTTTCTTGATTAGTTGTCTTTCAACTTTTGTAGTAGTTAGTTCCCTTGAATCATTTTCGGTAGTTTTCCTGAGTTTGTAATTTCCAACATTATTCTTTTTGTTGAATAAAACATAGTTCCTTTTTCATTTATTCGAAAAAACTTAAAAAAAAAGCACTCACGTCTTTCAAGGATCATGAAGTAATCATTTTCTGACTATGCAATGGAACGACTTGTCTCTTGTTTCTAAAAATTTGAACATGCCTAACCAAACACCACAACTACCCCATAATATCCAAACAACCCATAATGAGGTTCAAGGCCCACATCTATCAAACTGTTGTCACAAACCCCAAATCAATACTGGGGGCAATCCGAGTTTAGGATCATTGTCTTCGAATCTTTCGTTTAAGCGTGTGAACTAGTCTCTGAGTGAAATTCACGAGAGTGTCTTGAGCGGAAAAACCATGAGTGAACGAGCGTGTCATTTTTACACGACTCCGGTGAGACCACATTCAAAGGTGAGGTAAACGGCATAACTCCGACCGAAGAGATAATTTGTAAATTTACTCTTAGACCTGCGAAAAGTAACAAAGAGCGGATACACAACTATTAGGAATGACGAAGCGCCTAGGTACAGCACCACATAGCCAAAAGCTTGTGAACCCTGACATTAAACCCTAGGCACCCCCGCTGAGCCTTTCATATATCCCTTTTCGATATTATGAACTCCACAAAATAACCCAGCCAATGATGAATGTCCGACCCGGTGACCAAAGGAGGCGAGGAGCCCGACTCTCAGATAACATTCTCATCAGTCCAAAGAAGCAATGCCGCTATCAGCATGACGAAGCGATCCGCAAATGGTCCCAGAGTGACACAGGATCAAAAGAGCTCACATCAAAACAGCTCTCGAGGCCCAAAACCGGGAAACACAAGAACCCCGAAGGTAAAGCCAAGAAAGGATAAAACAAAAGGCAAACCCGAAGTGCCTTGAAGAAATCCAAATGACGAAAAGAGAAATGGTGTAAAGGACAACTTCAAAGGTCCAGGTCCAGAAGCTCGAAAACAATGTCAACATGAAGCAGCCAGACGACTTCAAGACAAGGAAGATGAATCTGAGAGAAGATGCAAGTTGCAGCTTTGGTCACCCATTTAAGCTCCACATACCTCAAATATCCCTCCATGATCTCGTCGTCTTTCATCACACCCTATGGCCACGTTATAAGCCTCAAAGACTTCCGACTTGGTAGTTGTGTATCCAATCACGTGAAAGTAACAGATCGAATGCGTAAATTCATCAAATATCAAATTCAATGGTCTAGAAGTTATGACCGTGAGTGAGAAACGAGTGTAGACACCAAACACGTCAAGTGTCGGTTAGAAAGTACCAAATCAGAACATAAGCCTTGACCCTGTGAGGACGAGGCTCGTTCGCACGTTTGATCAAAGAAAATACTGGGGGCAATCGATCGGAACGATCGATTGCCATGAACTCTAGCTCGGATTGTCCTAAGGAAAAATACTGGGGGCAATTGTTGGTTCCAACAATTGCCATGTCAACACCAATTGAAACCCAAAGCTTGAGCACCACCATCCCACCACAGGCACACATAAGCTCTTACCACCACACACACACTCTCAAGCCCGTCATTGGCCTTACCTCCACAAAAACATCAGGCCCGTCATAACCTGACCTCCATCCAAAATCACAACCCAATCCCAGGTCTGTCACAAATCCTGAACACCGGCAAAAGCCTTCAGCACCACAACAAACACCACACACTTCCACCAATGACATGTTCATTTTTCAAGAAACAAGTTGCAGATATGGAAGTTTTAGTCAGGAAATGATCATTTCACTTTCCTTTTTCAGCAGAGTCTTTCTCAAGCATTGCCATGTTTGACACATTTTTAAACAGTTTCTTGTTTTAGCAAGCTTCCAACAAACACTTTAGTTGCATTTTACAACTTTTGCATAACACCTCAACAATGCCAAGTTTGGCACCTTTTCCAACAGTGTCCTGTTTTGAATGAGTATCTTTCATATATTTTAATTGCATACATTGCCATGTTTGGCACTCCAGTAATCATTTTTCACCATTTGCACGAGACCATTATCTTTCAAACTCATTTTAGTTCGAGACCCAAAATCAGTACGAGACCCATCATTTTCAAGACTTTAGTACGAGACATCTTCATTCAGTGCGCGACCCAGAATCAGCGCGAAATCCAGTTTTTTTCATCCGTTTAGTACGAGACTTCAGTGCGAGACCATGCATCTTCATCAGTGCGATACCATCACTTTCGTCAGTGCGAGGCCCATCATATTCATCAGTGCGAGACCTATCACCTTCATCGGTGCGAGACCGAGCATCATCATTCAGTGCGAGACCAGTACGAGACCTAGTATCATCTTCAGTGCGAGACAAGTACGAGACAGAGCGTGATCTAAGTTGGCGGGGCAGAGGTAATAAGTCCCCATCTTAATGTCAACTTCTCGGGAGAAACAACTAGTGGGCAGTGGCAATAAGTCCCCTTGGTAATCTAGAAGTTATCCCAGCACCCCAGTTGGTGGGCAGGGGCAATAAGTCCCCATAGTATACCAGCCAGGAGCATTGGAACGGGTTTCGGTCCCCAGAAGCATCCGAGCATCATCAGCATCATCAGCATCATCAGCATCATCAGCATCATCAGCATCAGCATCAGCATCACCAGCATTTCAGCATTCTTGCATTTGCATACCACCCAATTTTCACTTGTTAGGTTGTCAACGCCTTAGAATCGCTTGACATTATCTCAATTTCACATAGTCAACGCCTTAGAATAGCTTGACATCATATCATCCTCATAGGTAGTCAACGCCTTAGAATAGCTAGACATCATTTCGTCCTCATAGGTAGTCAATGCCTTAGAATCGCTTGACATCCCTTCCACTTTACTCATAGGTAGTCAGCGCCTTAGAACAGCTCGACACAACTCGTCGGATTTCAATTGCATATAGGGTCTTTTAAGATCCCAAAATTTTGGGGTATCACTCAGGCATCAACTAGTCTTTTCACCTTCATTACAAAGGCTAGTTGACGGGGGGCAATCTGTTATACCCAAAATTTCAACCCCCCCCCCCGGAGTAGTCTCTAAGGCATACATGTCACAAAAGGCAAAATGGGTCAAAAGCACCAAGGCGGGATTTTCCAAGGACATTCTCGGGATTTTCTATTTTCATATGACTTGTTCATTATCTCCAAACACTTCCAAATATCATAGTCATTATGAAAGGTATTTCATGATTTTCTGATAATATTTATTCTGGAAATTTAGCTTTTTATAAGCTAGTTTCTTTGATAATTAACACATGAAATAACCTCAAAATAGAAATAAAAAGGTTTCCAAAATTAAAATAAAATTGTCACATGGTTAGCATGACTACATACAGTCATAAACCTGAAATTATTTTATTTGGAACCTTAGCCCAAAATTTAAAAGGGAAATTCAATCATTTTTGCAATTTTCTCTCTCCTATGGAAAATACCGAAATTAAAACAAAACGTCATGAAATTTTAACACAAGATAGAGGATGTTTATTAGAGACTAATGTCGTTGGAATTTCATTATTTCGACTTCCAATAATAAGTTATGAAATGGGAGATTCCATATTGCAAGATTTTTATCTAATCGGTTATTTATCAAAATAACCCGATTCCAACTCTAAAATTCTTAAAATCATCCTTTATCTTCAGTTAAAATTTCATAATTTATCTCCGCCTGAAACATATTTACAAAATCAGATTCCCTTAGAGCACAAAATCAGCGTTTTAGATAAAGATCTTGCTCTATCAATTTGACCATGCTCTTTCTATAAAAGGACCCCCCAAAAACGAACTAGGGCAGAGAAGAACACCTCCAAAGTCAGAGAACACAGCCACAAACCTTCTTCCCACGTTTTTTACACTTCCAAGCCTCAAATCAATACCGAAACACTGCAGAAATCACCCCAAAATCACCAAAAACTCATCCTTTCTTCTCCTATTGAACTTCCAAGTACCAAAACATCACAAAAACAGAAGAAAAACCGTCCTTAATCATACAAGGAAGAAGAAATCAGAAACTCGAGTCGAAGCTGAACCGGATCGGCTACCAACGACGCGTTCGAAGTTTCCCGACGTGAAGGAACAACCAAATCCCGAAGCCAAAACAGGTTAGAATCCAAATTCTTTAACTCCACTGATCACAATATGCTTCTGGTTGAAATTCCTATTCGAACTGACTTTTCTTTGCTTCTGATTTAAGGTTTGTTTGCGTTTCTGTTCCACTAACTTGTTCAATAAGTTTCGTCCTTAATTCGTAGTCAAATTAGAAACTTTGATCACTAACAGTTTAGAATCTTCAGGCTACGTACCCATAAATTTTGAGCCAAAACATCGCCGGGAACAGCCTTAATGCCGCCGTCCGAGGTCGGTCCGCACCCACGGACGCTATGTCCGGGGTCCCGAACGCTCTGTCCGAAAGCCGGACGCCCCCGGACGGTGGCGGGTATTTTTATTTTCAAAAGTTAGGGTTTTATAAAACATGTCCGGGCCGCGGACGTCCTGTCCGTGGCCCCGGACTTTTCAAAATCTCGTTTCTGTTTAAATTCTACTTTATGTTCACATAGGTTAACTAGGGTCCGTGGGTTCGGACATTAGGTCCGTGGCCACGGACGGAATAAAAATTTGACCTAATTCTGCCTCCGAAACCCTAGTTTAGGTAACTTTCAATTTCACTTTAATTTTCTGTCAAAAAAACGTAAAAAAAATAAAATAAAAAAAAACAGAAGCGCACCTAGGTTAAAAACAACTTTGTAGAAAGCCGTAAATAGACCAAGTAGAGGAAAAACGACCTAGGAAGGGTAATGAAAGTAATTTAAACCCTAATTAAGTCGAATATTAAGCCCTCGAACCCGAACCTCCTTTCCTAATTTGATCTAGGTTAAAATTAGGTGGCGACTCATAATAGATTCTAGTGAGCTAGCTTAGGTTTTAATAATTATTGTTATATGACATAGTTATTAATCTTAGGCTATAAGTGGACCTAAAACCCGATTGGACCCTAATCAACTTTAATCAACATAGGATAAGGTTTAAAATCGAGCCTCACAGACTGGCGACTCTGCTGGGGACAAATTCTTAATATTAACTTGTTTAATTTTAAGAAGAGGGCTTAACTCGAAAAATGTTTATTTATGGCGTTGTTACTTGTTTGTTTACCTTTGTGCGCGCTTTAATTTTCGCACCCTTGCATCATATGAGAACGAGGGTCCACACAAACCAATTTCACTCTGGGACCCGTTCGAGGGTCCCCTGTCAGGGACTCACACCTTTTAGGTGATGTGAATAAGTGGGGAAAAGAGGAGGGTGTCGTAACCACACCCCCTTAATACCCGGGCTTTAGCCCCAAGCATTTCCTGGCAGTGCCCTTACCTAGCCCATTGTTTGGTCAGTCAAAGACCCGACCGTAGACGCACACCTTCAGGTGATGTGTGAAAAAAGTGGGGAAGCCCAAAGAGAATAGCGTGCAAGCCCTATTCCTTTGTGGCGACATGGGCCCATGCCCCAAGCACCTCTCCGGATCGATCCATACCCGGTTTGATTCTAACGTAAAGGGAGGACATGTTAAATTTGTGTGGGCCTTGTTTACCTGCATGATCGGCCCACTACCCAGCCTATAAATTGATAGGAACTTTTCCTACATCAACTCAGCCCAACCCGATATCGCAACTTTATTGTGTGCGGCCCAAAGGCCTTGCTTGATTTGAATGTGTGAGTTATTTGTTCGGGCTTCGGCCCAAAAGTTTAGATTTAGGTGATTTCTCTTCTGGCCCAATTCGAATTATCCAATTAGGTCTAGGCCCATAAAAAAAAATTCACCTGAACTTGAAATTACTCACTAGTCCTGAAAATAAAACCTTCTTTGGCTTGGCAACCATCTTCTCTTACCCAAAGAAAGTTAGGCCCATTCGTGATTTAGGGACCATTCCAGTGCACGCGCTTTACTTCAGGCCCAAATACATTCCGGCCCAAGGACTCATTCCAGTCTAGGTAGACTTCTTACCATGACCCTAACCCAAAACCCTAGACCTGGGTGTCACCTCTCAGGCCCAGTCAAAGCCATCTGTGTAGATTTCAGTCCAAATTCCAGTTCGTAGTCTGAAAGATACTCCAGCCCAGACACGTAATTCTCAGGGTATCCTTGATAAGTGTCCAAATGAGCATGATTTATAGGTATATTTCATATATAATATTAACACTTTTCTTGCTCATTTCTCCACTTCGATTAGTTTTCCTCTAGTTTATGTTTTATTATTATCTCACTAATTTATTGGTTTAACATGAGGAAAACCAAGCTGGGACTAAAGTAGATAAAGAGACGAACACATAGACGCAAACGGCTCGAAAAACGGAGCCCAAACGAACAATCTAGATCCGGTCGAAGTTAGAAGAAATAAGTCACAACAACCTCTGCGACGTCGAGATAACTGGCGGACTAGAGGGGTGCAACCGCCTCACGGACAACAGAGAGACGACCGCCTCTTAATGGGCGGTCTAGAGAGGCGCAACCGCCTCGCGGACATAACAAGAGAGTACCGCCTCTTAATGGGCGGTCTTGGAGGCGGAACGGGAAGGAACAACCGCCTAATACCGGGCGGTTCCTCAGGCGGACGGCCGGACTATCAGTCGCGACCAGTTTCTTCTTCGCCCGTCGTCTGCAACTTCTGCAACTCGCCCACTCGTCCACTGTCTGCGCCTACCTTAATTCACGTCTGTGTTGTCCCCTGCAATAAATGAGCAATCAGTGCAACTCTTCCACCGCCTCAAACAATTGCTCACGCGTATGTTATCTCCTTTGCTGCTTCTTTCTTTTCTATATAAACCCACGAGCTTCACCCATAAATCATTCACAAATTCACCAAATCCACGACCACTTCACCACACGCCATCTCATTTTCTCTCCGCCTTCTCCATTTATTTATTTTACATTCCACAAATTCACCTCTAGCCCTACGTACACAAAATAGCAGAGTGAGACGGAGTGATTACGGATTGATTATTACTCTCGTCTCTATCTATCTGTTTAATATGTTAGGCTAGTTTACGTTTACTCTGGGAATAGTTATTATGTATCTGTATTAATTATGCAATATTTCTACTGATTTATTTATATACAGTTTGTTACGTTTTAAAAGTCATCTCGCCTTTTTAATAGATCTCGCGAATTTATTAAATTGCTCTACTAAGTCTATTTTGATCAGACCAGGTGATAAATAGACAGGTTAATTAAGGCGTAAAACTGGAGGAAACTTGTTATGATTTAATAAGTTAGTATTTAGTTGCAAATGTAATTCCTCAATACTCCTCTGCCGTTCGCAGGCTTTTGCTTGAACCTTGATTAGAACCTTGCATTACAGGTGAACGAGTTCTTATGAGGCTATGACTTAGTCCTTAAGATAATTACAGGAACCTTGCCAAATTATTAAACCAGTAGAGATAGTTTAATTATGCAGATTATATTAACCTGACCCAGAGTTCCATTTTATTTATCTGTCAACTTAGTTTATTTTATCTTTTCTTTTTTTTTATTTTACAAGTCAATTAATCCACCCCCCTCTTGTGACACGCTTAGGTACTATAATATATATATATTAGTCCCACGGTTCGACATCCGGTTGCTTACATTTTCACTATACTACTGCGACCGGGATTTATTTGCAGCCCGACGTTATTTTTGGGTTTTAATTTCTTTCTTTTATGTTAATTACACCTATTCTAACCACTCATTTATAACGTCTGCAAAATGGCGCCGTTGCCAGGGACTAGTTTATTCTAGTCCCTAAGCCCCGGCTTATTCACTTGTTACAATAGAATATTTTGTTTATATTATTTTTGTTTGTTGTTTATATTTATTTTCTTTTATATTTTGTTTATATTATTAATATGTTATTTCTAATCCTTTTATTTTCTAATCTTTTTCAGTAGTTTTGTTTTATACAGAAAAACACAAAAAAAAAAATCTCTGTACACGGCAAATGGAAGAAGCGTTTGAATATTGGCAGGATTTATACTGCTCCGAATGTGGGGGAGCTCATGATTTTGAGGATTGTCTCATAGTCCAATTGCAACTCTGGTTAGAAGATCAACCAGACTACCTGGAGAGATTCGCTCAACTACTAGAGCAATCAATGAGCGAAACAGTTCAAGAGGTAGAACACCCCACTACAAACGAGCCATTCATAGAGACTCCTCCCTCTAAAATCAATTACCGCTATTTTCCATCCTTCTCTATAATATACCCAGACAATGAGGATATTTACATCCTCGAAAATGAAGAGAAGGAATTGCCACCACCTCCCACCAAAATATCCAAACAAAACGCCACTATCACTTTCAAAGAATTAACTTTCTCTGAAGATGATAACGAGCGTTCTTTCTACGAGCCTCACCTACAAGAGGAGGAAGTTTACATCCTCCAATTTGAGGAAGACAAAGCATCACCGCCGGGTCTTCTGTTAGAACTACGTTCCCGGCATTACCTCCTCAAACACCTGATTTTGTGGAGTATTAATTTTCTTATTTTATATGCCGAGGTAACGTTTTGTTTTGATCCAGGATAACGAGCAGGCGTCTAGCCAAAGACGTTAAAGAAGGGCAGCTTCCTGGGAGGCAACCCGGGTGTACTTTAATTTTATTTACTTTTATGTTTTTTTTTTAATTTTCAGGTTCTCTTTAAATTTTATTTTTGCTAACTTTTAACCCCGTTTTCAGTATGGTTGCTTCTAGTGTTTTATGCAGGTGCACCTTCATGTGGACACCGCAACCAAGCTACGCTACTTGAGGCTGAAGCTCAAGTGTAGGGGAACTCCTATAAACGCAAGCAAAAATAATATCAGGGGAGTACCAGTTTATTTTATTTTGCTTTTATTTAAATAAAAACTGCAGAGGAGCGTTTAGGTGCTTAAATGTTTATTTGTGATCTTTGTGTTATCTCTATTTTATCTACTTACCGAAAAGGTCTTCTGAAACATTCCCTTGTTTTTTCTGGTGAACAATGAGGACATTGTTCAATTTAAGTGTGGGGGAGTGTGCCCTTTTCGGTGACATTTTGTGCTTAAATGTTTAATCTCTCTCCTTATCATACGTTTGTCCAATTCAAATATTATGGCCCTTTATATGTGGGTTGTTCTCTTTAAGAATAAATATTGTTATGAAATGTGGGATAAATTGTACAAAATTTTAAAATTTTGATTACTTTTGAGGAGCATTTTATATGCGGTGTGACCAAATAGTCTGCAAATGGTTGGATTTTATTGCTCAGGGTTTCTTTCTGTCTTCTCTCTTAGGGATTGCTAAGGGGTGCTTTTCTGTTAAAAAAAAAAGAAGAAGAAATAAAAAAAATAAAAATAAGGGACTAGCGAGACACCATTGGTAACCAACGAAAGAGAGTTGAGTGTTCTTAAATACAAAGGCGTGATGCCTACATTTTCTCATCTCTTATGCAAAAGTGAAACAAATGCATAAATCTATTTTTTCCTTTTGTTTTCTCCTCAATGCCCATTCTTGAGAGAAGTTGGCCATGGTAAAGTTCTCAGAGTCACCTAAAAGAACATTGAAGTACCTTAGATCATACCCCGAAACTCTATATTTTATTTTTACCCTGAGCACACCTATGCCACCAGCAGTTAATTTTCACACTCCTCAATAAGTTAAAAAGATCATGTTTATCCTACCTTTCATAATATTTGTTAGTATTGAGCATTCCCTACTTACTTGGTTACGTGATTTTGCTTGAGGACAAGCAAAAAGATAAGTGTGGGGGTGTGATAAGTGTCCAAATGAGCATGATTTATAGGTATATTTCATATATAATATTAACACTTTTCTTGCTCATTTCTCCACTTTGGTTAGTTTTCCTCTAGTTTATGTTTTATTATTATCTCACTAATTTATTGGTTTAACATGAGGAAAACCAAGCTGGGACTAAAGTAGATAAAGAACGAACACATAGACGCAAACGGCTCGAAAAACGGAGCCCAAACGAACAATCTAGAGCCGGTCGAAGTTAGAAGAAATAAGTCACGACAACCTCTGCGACGTCGAGATAACTGGCGGACTAGAGGGGTGCAACCGCCTCGCGGACAACAGAGAGACGACCGCCTCTTAATGGGCGGTCTAGAGAGGCGCAACCGCCTCGCGGACCTAACAAGAGAGTACCGCCTCTTAATGGGCGGTCTTGGAGGCGGAACGGGAAGGAACAACCGCCTAATACCGGGCGGTTCCTCAGGCGGACGGCCGGACTATCAGTCGCGACCAGTTTCTTCTTCGCCCGTCGTCTGCAACTTCTGCAACTCGCCCACTCGTCCACTGTCTGTGCCTACCTTAATTCACGCCTGTGTTGTCCCCTGCAATAAATGAGCAATCAGTGCAACTCTTCCACCGCCTCAAACAATTGCTCACGCGTCTGTTATCTCCTTTGCTGCTTCTTTCTTTTTCTATATAAACCCACGAGCTTCACCCAATAAATCATTCACAAATTCACCAAATCCACGACCACTTCACCACACGCCATCTCATTTCTCTTCTCCCGCCTTCTCCATTTTATTTATTTTACATTCCACAAATTCACCTCTAGCCCTACGTACACAAAATAGCAGAGTGAGACGGAGTGATTACGGATGATTTCTATTACTCTCGTCTCTATCTATCTATTTAATATGTTAGGCTAGTTTACGTTTACTCTGGGAATAGTTATTATGTATCTGTATTAATTATGCAATATTTCTACTGATTTATTTATATACAGTTTGTTACGTTTTAAAAGTCATCTCGCCTTTTTAATAGATCTCGCGAATTTATTAAATTGCTCTACTAAGTCTATTTTGATCAGACCAGGTGATAAATAGACAGGTTAATTAAGGCGTAAAACTGGAGGAAACTTGTTATGATTTAATAAGTTAGTATTTAGTTGCAAATGTAATTCCTCAATACTCCTCTGCCGTTCGCAGGCTTTTGCTTGAACCTTGATTAGAACCTTGCATTACAGGTGAACGAGTTCTTATGAGGCAATGACTTAGTCCTTAAGATAATTACAGGAACCTTGCCAAATTATTAAACCAGTAGAGATAGTTTAATTATGCAGATTATATTAACCTGACCCAGAGTTCCATTTTATTTATCTGTCAACTTAGTTTATTTTATCTTTTCATTTTTTTATTTTACAAGTCAATTAATCCACCCCCCTCTTGTGACACGCTTAGGTACTATAATATATATATTAGTCCCACGGTTCGACATCCGGTTGCTTACATTTTCACTATACTACTGCGACCGGGATTTATTTGCAGCCCGACGTTATTTTTGGGTTTTAATTTCTTTCTTTTATGTTAATTACACCTGTTCTAACCACTCATTTATAACGTCTGCAATCCTGGCCCACTTGCTTTCAGCCTAAGTCTGTTTCGATCTATCTTGTGAAGCGTCATGTTTCAGCCCACTTCCTTTTGTTAACTAATAATGGACACCTTGGACACAGGTAGACTCAAGTCCTAAGTGCGGTCCAATCGGCATGGAAGCCCAGCTCGCAATTTTGGAACAAAAGCACATGGCCACCATTGAAGCCATGGAGCAGAGGCATAGTGCTACCATGGACGCCGTGGAATCTAACTATGTTGCTGTTATCGAAGAGTTGAAAGCAAATGCTCTTTCCCTCGAGTCCGAACGTCAAGCTCGGGATGAGTTAGTGGACAGGCTTCTCAACACCCTTTTTGACTGCATTGAAGTTGGCTCCATTAGGGTCCGAGGATCGAAGGGGAATGTCAAAGAAATTGCTACAGAACTCAGGAAAGTGATTAGGCAACCAGGAGCAGCAACTTGCATCCAAAGCTGCACCCGTAAGAGAACCAGGCAACATGAGGAGGGCAGTGATCGACAGTCAAGAGGACCTGGTTGGAGCGTTGGGACAGTAGAACCATCCCGACGGAGTTCTCGACAGAGAGAGTTTACAGACATCGGCTGAACACCAAGACAAGCACTTGAAGAGCTCCGAGGAAGATATCCGATGCAACCGCTTGCCCTGAGGCCAGGAACTACTCATTTGGGGAAGGATCTTAATCAATTTTGTCACTTTCATCAGCTGCCCGGTCACGACACTGACCACTGCAGAGCCCTACAACACAGAATCCAGGATCTGATTGACCAAGGGCTCCAATTCGAAGAACATGGTGGGGAGCGTAGAGCACGCGTGCCCAGGCATCATCAGAAATGTTGTTTTTTAGTGTTTTTCTCATTAAATGCATTCCTTTTCTTGATTAGTTGTCTTTCAACTTTTGTAGTAGTTAGTTCCCTTGAATCATTTTCGGTAGTTTTCCTGAGTTTGTAATTTCCAACATTATTCTTTTTATTGAATAAAACATAGTTCCTTTTTCATTTATTCGAAAAAACTTAAAAAAAAGCACTCACGTCTTTCAAGGATCACGAAGTAATCATTTTCTGACTATGCAATGGAACGACTTGTCTCTTGTTTCTAAAAATTTGAACATGCCTAACCAAACACCACAACTTACCCCATAATATCCAAACAACCCATAATGAGGTTCAAGGCCCACATCTATCAAACTGTTGTCACAAACCCCAAATCAATACTGGGGGCAATCCGAGTTTAGGATCATTGTCTTCGAATCTTTCGTTTAAGCGTGTGAACTAGTCTCTGAGTGAAATTCACGAGAGTGTCTTGAGCGGAAAAACCATGAGTGAACGAGCGTGTCATTTTTACACGACTCCGGTGAGACCACATTCAAAGGTGAGGTAAACGGCATAACTCTGACCGAAGGAGTTAATTTGTAAATTTACTCTTAGACCTGCGAAAAGTAACAAAGAGAGGATACACAACTATTAGGAATGACGAAGCGCCTAGGTACAGCACCACATAGCCAAAAGCTTGTGAACCCTGACATTAAACCCTAGGCACCCCCGCTGAGCCTTTCATATATCCCTTTTCGATATTATGAACTCCACAAAATAACCCAGCCAATGATGAATGTCCGACCCGGTGACCAAAGGAGGCGAGGAGCCCGACTCTCAGATAACATTCTCATCAGTCCAAAGAAGCAATGCCGCTATCAGCATGACGAAGCGATCCGCAAATGGTCCCAGAGTGACACAGGATCAAAAGAGCTCACATCAAAACAGCTCTCGAGGCTCAAAACCGGGAAACACAAGAACCCCGAAGGTAAAGCCAAGAAAGGATAAAACAAAAGGCAAACCCGAAGTGCCTTGAAGAAATCCAAATGACGAAAAGAGAAATGGTGTAAAGGACAACTTCAAAGGTCCAGGTCCAGAAGCTCGAAAACAATGTCAACATGAAGCAGCCAGACGACTTCAAGACAAGGAAGATGAATCTGAGAGAAGATGCAAGTTGCAGCTTTGGTCACCCATTTAAGCTCCACATACCTCAAATATCCCTCCATGACTCGTCGTCTTTCATCACACCCTATGGCCACGTTATAAGCCTCAAAGACTTCCGACTTGGTAGTTGTGTATCCAATCACGTGAAAGTAACAGATCGAATGCGTAAATTCATCAAATATCAAATTCAATGGTCTAGAAGTTATGACCGTGAGTGAGAAACGAGTGTAGACACCAAACACGTCAAGTGTCGGTTAGAAAGTACAAATCAGAACATAAGCCTTGACCCTGTGAGGACGAGGCTCGTTCGCACGTTTGATCAAAGAAAATACTGGGGGCAATCGATCGGAACGATCGATTGCCATGAACTCTAGCTCGGATTGTCCTAAGGAAAAATACTGGGGGCAATTGTTGGTTCCAACAATTGCCATGTCAACACCAATTGAAACCCAAAGCTTGAGCACCACCATCCCACCACAGGCACACATAAGCTCTTACCACCACACACACACTCTCAAGCCCGTCATTGGCCTTACCTCCACAAAAACATCAGGCCCGTCATAACCCTGACCTCCATCCAAAATCACAACCCAATCCCAGGTCTGTCACAAATCCTGAACACCGGCAAAAGCCTTCAGCACCACAACAAACACCACACACTTCCACCAATGACATGTTCATTTTTCAAGAAACAAGTTGCAGATATGGAAGTTTTAGTCAGGAAATGATCATTTCACTTTCCTTTTTCAGCAGAGTCTTTCTCAAGCATTGCCATGTTTGACACATTTTTCAACAGTTTCTTGTTTTAGCAAGCTTCCAACAAACACTTTAGTTGCATTTTACAACTTTTGCATAACACCTCAACAATGCCAAGTTTGGCACCTTTTCCAACAGTGTCCTGTTTTGAATGAGTATCTTTCATATATTTTAATTGCATACATTGCCATGTTTGGCACTCCAGTAATCATTTTTCACCATTTGCACGAGACCATTATCTTTCTAACTCATTTTTAGTTCGAGACCCAAAATCAGTACGAGACCCATCATTTTCAAGACTTTAGTACGAGACATCTTCATTCAGTGCGCGACCCAGAATCAGCGCGAAATCCAGTTTTTTTCATCCGTTTAGTACGAGACTTCAGTGCGAGACCATGCATCTTCATCAGTGCGATACCATCACTTTCGTCAGTGCGAGGCCCATCATATTCATCAGTGCGAGACCTATCACCTTCATCAGTGCGAGACCGAGCATCATCATTCAGTGCGAGACCAGTACGAGACCTAGTATCATCTTCAGTGCGAGACAAGTACGAGACAGAGCGTGATCTAAGTTGGCGGGGCAGAGGCAATAAGTCCCCATCTTAATGTCAACTTCTCGGGAGAAACAACTAGTGGGCAGTGGCAATAAGTCCCCTTGGTAATCTAGAAGTTATCCCAGCACCCCAGTTGGTGGGCAGGGGCAATAAGCCCCCATAGTATACCAGCCAGGAGCATTGGAACGGGTTTCGGTCCCCAGAAGCATCCGAGCATCATCAGCATCATCAGCATCATCAGCATCGTCAGCATCATCAGCATCACCAGCATTTCAGCATTCTTGCATTTGCATACCACCCAATTTTCACTTGTTAGGTTGTCAACGCCTTAGAATCGCTTGACATTATCTCAATTTCACATAGTCAACGCCTTAGAATAGCTTGACATCATATCATCCTCATAGGTAGTCAACGCCTTAGAATAGCTAGACATCATTTCGTCCTCATAGGTAGTCAACGCCTTAGAATCGCTTGACATCCCTTCCACTTTACTCATAGGTAGTCAGCGCCTTAGAACAGCTCGACACAACTCGTCGGATTTCAATTGCATATAGGGTCTTTTAAGATCCCAAAATTTTGGGGTATCACTCAGGCATCAACTAGTCTTTTCACCTTCATTACAAAGCCTAGTTGACGGGGGCAATCTGTTATACCCAAAATTTCAACCCCCCCCCCGGAGTAGTCTCTAAGGCATACATGTCACAAAGGGCAAAATGGGTCAAAAGCACCAAGGCGGGATTTTCCAAGGACATTCTCGGGATTTTCTATTTTCATATGACTTGTTCATTATCTCCAAACACTTCCAAATATCATAGTCATTATGAAAGGTATTTCATGATTTTCTGATAATATTTATTCTGGAAATTTAGCTTTTTATAAGCTAGTTTCTTTGATAATTAACACATGAAATAACCTCAAAATAGAAATAAAAAGGTTTCCAAAATTAAAATAAAATTGTCACATGGTTAGCATGACTACATACAGTCATAAACCTGAAATTATTTTATTTGGAACCTTAGCCCAAAATTTAAAAGGGAAATTCAATCATTTTTGCAATTTTCTCTCTCCTATGGAAAATACCGAAATTAAAACAAAACGTCATGAAATTTTAACACAAGATAGAGGATGTTCATTAGAGACTAATGCCGTTGGAATTTCATTATTTCGACTTTCCAATAATAAGTTATGAATTATGGGAGATTCCATATTGCAAGATTTTTATCTAATCGGTTATTTATCAAAATAACCCGATTCCAACTCTCAAAATTCTTAAAAAGCATCCTTTATCTTCAGTTAAAATTTCATAATTTATCTCGGCCTGAAACATATTTTACAAAATCAGATTCCCTTAGAGCACAAAATCAGCGTTTTAGATAAAGATCTTGCTCTATCAATTTGACCATGCTCTTTCTATAAAAGGACCCCCCAAAAACGAACTAGGGCAGAGAAGAACACCTCCAAAGTCATAGAACACAGCCACAAACCTTCTTCCCACGTTTTTACACTTCCAAGCCTCAAATCAATACCGAAACACTGCAGAAATCACCCCAAAATCACCAAAAACTCATCCTTTCTTCTCCTATTGAACTTCCAAGTACCAAAACATCACAAAAACAGAAGCAAACCGTCCTTAATCATACAAGGAAGAAGAAATCAGAAACTCGAGTCGAAGCTGAACCGGATCGGCTACCAACGACGCGTTCGAAGTTTCCCGACGTGAAGGAACAACCAAATCCCGAAGCCAAAACAGGTTAGAATCCAAATTCTTTAACTCCACTGATCACAATACGCTTCTGGTTGAAATTCCTATTCGAACTGACTTTTCTTTGCTTCTGAATTAAGGTTTGTTTGCGTTTCTGTCCACTAACTTGTTCAATAAGTTTCGTCCTTAATTCGTAGTCAAATTGAAAACTTTTGATCACTAACATGTTTAGAATCTTTCAGGCTACGTACCCATAAATTTTGAGCCAAAAACACCGCCGGGAACAGCCTTAACGCCGCCGTCCGAGGTCGGTCCGCACCCATGGACGCTATGTCCGGCGTCCCGGACGCTCTGTCCAAAAGCCAGACGCCCCCGGACGGTGGCGGGATATTTTTATTTTCAAAAGTCAGGGTTTTATAAAACATGTCCGGGCCCGCGGACGTCCTGTCCGTGGCCCCGGACTTTTCAAAATCTCGTTTCTGTTTAAATTCAACTTTTATGTTCACATAGGTTAACTAGGGTCCGTGGGTTCGGACATTAGGTCCGTGGCCACGGACGGAATAAAAATTTGACCTAATTCTGCCTCCGAAACCCTAGTTTTGGTAAATTTCAATTTCACTTTAATTTTCTGTCAAAAAAACATAAAAAAATTAAAAAAAAAAAACAGAAGCGCGCACCTAGGTTAAAAACAACTTTGTAGAAAGTCGTAAATAGACCAAGTAGAGGAAAAACGACCTAGGAAGGGTAATGAAAGTAATTTGAACCCTAACTAAGTCGAATATTAAGCCCCCGAACCCGAACTCTCCTTTCCTAATTTGATCTAGGTTAAAATTAGGTGGCGACTCATAATAGGTTCCAGTGAGCTAGCTTAGGTTTTAATAATTATTGTTATATGACATAGTTATTAATCTTAGGTAATAAGTGGACCTAAAACCCGATTGGATCCTAATCAACTTTAATCAACATAGGATAAGGTTTAAAATCGAGGCTCACACATCCCTATGACCCATGAATGTCACCAATTGGAATTTTCTTATGAAGATGAGGGGTGTAGCGATTCTTCAAGTAAAAGAAGGAGCGAAAGCCTATAAGCAAGTGCACAGAAGAACACCGGGAAAGTTTATAGGATAATGATGATTATCAGTATCCCGCATGGGATGCTAGTCTAAGAAAAGGATTTTTGGCTCCGAAACTCAAGTCTGTGGTCCATATCTGCCTATGCCAATGAAAGAGAGTGTAGAAGTGCAGATTCTGGATGAAAGCAGAAGTCTGGTATGATTAGCCACTAAGAAACTACAAGTATAAAATAAAATTCTCCTTTTTGAAAACTTCAGGCCACGTCTGAAGGAGTTTACGAAGCGAGAGTCAAGAGCGAAGTGAGGAGTTGGAAAAAAAGACACGGAGACTGAACCGGTATATTGACAGTGTCCCAAGAAAAAAAAAGCACGGACTGACAGCAAGGAGTCAACTGAATGACCTTCACATCGGGTGCTTCAATCAATGTTCAGTATGACTACGAGGCTTAGCCGCCCACAGCTTACTACTTATTGAAAGGCAAAACAGGGGCGTAGTGAACCTTGCCTTTTCTATTTCTAATGTCAAACCTGCAAACAAGCCCTTCTCTTCTTTTGCACAAGCCCTTTTTGCTTGAAGCCCTAGCCCTGAATGCCCTATTCGCCCTTCGCACCTTTGAAAATGGATTAGTACTCATTCGATGCCATCTTCTTTGACTATTCAACCCCTCTGCTTTCAAATCCGGTCAAGATGCTGGATTGCCTCTTACTGGTAGGGGTCTACCGGAACTCGTGCTTTGACTCGACCAACCTCTTTCATAGCTTCTTCTGCTTCAAGTATTGTTAGTCAAAGGTGCTGTTAGCTAGGAGATAGGATCTCGATATAAAACAACAGAATAACCTGCTCAATCCACCGCTGCCAAAAGATAGGGGAAAGGGGAAGTCGCTACGCCCCTTTCTCCGTGCCATCTCGACTATGGTCCTCTTCTTCCGTTCAGGCATCAAAAGCAATATTCAAAAGATCTGCTTTATCTACCCCAAGAGTAAATGAATGCTTATCCTGTGGATGCGGCATTAGCAGTCTTAACACTTTCCCTCTTAGGAGGAATCCGCTAAGGCTAGGGTAGAGATTCATCTTTCAAATGGCCAGTGGAAGAATGCCCTGTGGGACTTAAGCTAGTGGCATAATACAAATAGTCCGCTTGATAGCAAAGCGTAGAATCGGACGTTGTTGATGCGGAGACGGGCATTCCTACTATCGTTGAAGCGTGCTACTGCCTTGGCACCTTGGAATGCTAATAGGAGTCAAATCATTCCTTCTTCACTCTCCCTAGGTCAACGAAGACCAATGCCTTTATAATGACGTATGCCCCTTACCTGCTCTTTCCAAGAATCTTTTGACGGATCTAGTGGTCTTCCCCCTTCCGTAGTCGCTAATGGCATTTCTCTTTTCCGATACTACAACTAGTTGATGAATGCTCATCCACTTCTTCTTCTTTGACTTAGGCTGCTCCGTTCCTTTCACAGACAGGAGAGAGGATTGCTATAAAGTGCATCGTATTCTGCCAAAGAACCTATTCCTCCTTGCTTGACTACCACAGGCATGCTTGACTGCCATTGACTGGCATAGTCCTTAGGAAAGAGACAGGAGACAGGCTTACTACTGGTTTGCTTCCTTGATTGACAGACTGGCTACCAACCTATACAAAACTTCAGCTTGCTTGATTGATTGCTTGCCCTCCATGCAAGGATTGAGACCACACTCGTAGGACAGCTGCACCCCTATGCTTTGGCTGCTTTTGCTTGTTTGTTTCGTTTGGCTTGATAATAGTGGAAAAAAAAGGTGACCTCCTCCCTCCGTTGAGATTTGAAGGCCTTAGGGGCGTAGCGAAGAAAGAATCCTGAGCAGACTCGAACGTCTCAACAGCTTAACAGACTCGACCGTCTCAGCAGCTCAACAGACTCGACCGTCTTAGCAGCTGAACAGACTCGACTGTCTCAGCAGCTCAACATACTTGAATATCTCCATAGACTCTGCAAACTCAAACACCTCGAAAACCCTCAACTCCTCAAAAAGCCAAACCCCTTGAAATTTGATATCCTTTCAAGCCTCAAACGTCTCACAGACCCGAGCGTCTCACAGACTCTGTCATCTCAAGATTTTAAATGTCTCACAGACCCAAGTGTCTCACAGACTTTTTGCATCTTAAACTTCAAAATAAACCCGACAATTCGTCAAACCTCAAAAAATGACCACAAAACCTCTTTGACCTCTTAAAGACCCAAAAGGTCAAAACCCCAATTCCCTCAAAACTCCAAAACTCCCAAACCTCCAAAAACCCTAAACTACGTAAGGCTTGATCACAACAAGGAGTTGAGTACGTAGGCAACCCACAACGGGTGCAACCCCATTCCAAACAAAAACCCTTTTCCCCTTCTGAGGTGGCTCTCATATCTCTCAAAACACTCAAACCTTCTTCGGTTCCTACAAATTTAAAACCATCAGACTCCAATTCTTGTTTATTCACTAAACCCCAGACTTTCCCTGATCTTTATTCTATACTCATCCGAATTCTTCAATTCCCTCTTCTAGGCGTTGGCTTGGCAGAAAAGCTCACCTCATCCCTCTCTCTCTCTCTCTCTCTCTCTCTCTCTCTTCTCATCCTAATCCTATCCTTTGGCTTTAACTGAATCTCGCTAATAAGGTTTTGAAAGAAGGCAATTCCGACAATTGGAGACCGAGGTTTCCTCGGGCACCAATCTGAAGTCATGGTCGTTGCCACTTCTAAGGGGTGTAACCTAGTGCGAACCCACACAGAATCCTTTGTATGACCAGATAAGTCCAATCCATATGCAAATCACAGAATCAATTGACGGTTCTTAGAACCCTTCTCCTCCCTTCCTAGTTTATTAGGTCAAACTAGGTGGCGACTCTAGTCAAATCCGCCTTATAGAGGCATAAGTCCCCGTGGAGCCCATCGAGAGCGGGTGTAGTGCACACTTGCACTCTCCCTTATGCTTTATGGGAAAGACGGATGATTTAGTAGGTATTTGAGGGATGCCAGAATAACGGGTTATCACCCTCCACAGAATGGCATTTTTCTAGGGTCAAAACTTTTCAGTCAGGCCATATTTAGATAGACCCCCCTCATACCGAAAAATCACCCTCCATAACAAGGAGATCTATCAGCGGTTTCTTCATACAGATTGAAGGATGTCCACTCTCGTGAAGTGTAAGAAGAAGACTACTGTTGCTCTGTCCTCTACAGAGGTAGAATATCGAGCGATGAGAAGTGTGACAGTAAAGCTTAGTTGGATTACAAGGGTGTTGCACGAGCTGGGAGTGAAGGACATTCTTCTAGTTCTGGTAAAATCTTACAGCCAAGCTACTATCTATATTGCACGCAACCCACTCCTCCATGAGTGGACTAAACACATGGAGCTCGACATACATTTTGTTAGGCATAAATTGCAAGAGGGCATGATCAGGGTGGAGTTCGTTAGCTCTAAGGAACAGTTGGCATATGTGTTGACAAAGGCCTTTCCCGGGAAAGCCTATCCAGTGCAAGTCAAGAAGTTGGGTCTAAAAACAGATGGTTGAGTAGTGCATTATCTAGGGTATTTATGAATCTTTTCAAATCTTAGAAGTGTTCCCCTTCTAAGCTTTGAGGGGGGCTGATAGAATAGGTTTTATTAGTTTATGTTATTGCACTACTGTATATTGCATAGTCTTTAAGTTTCTTTGCAACGGTGTCGTTTAGTCTTTTGACGGTAGCTACTTTGTGAGGTTGACTAATATTAGTCTCAGCCTGTTGAGACTCGAGTGTAGACTGGTGAATAGTGACTTTTGTGTCCTAGGGTTCTCTATACCATCTTCCATCTTCATGAGCGATTATTGAAAGATTCATCTCTGTTCCTTCCTTATCCCAGTCTCGATTATTTTCAAAATCCAGTTCATCATGGAAGGACAAAACATGTCGACTTGAAGCTACATTTTATTCGATAACTTGTGTCTCGAAAGAAAACTGCCATGCAGTTCTATTCAACAAAGATGCAAGTTGCTGATATATTAACCAAGGCTCTACCGAAGGAGAAGTTCATTTTCTCAGAGATTGTTTAGAAGTGTGCAAGTTTGAATTAAGAGAGGATGTTAAAATATTAATTCCTATATAAGCACACCATTAAGATAATTATATTAGCTGGATAATTAGTCTTTTGTGTTATTGTCGCAACGTTCACATTTGTTTTTCTGTTCCTACTATTTATAAGAGTTTTAGTATTATGGTTTGTTATATCAATTAGAATTATTTTCTCTAATTTAGTTAGAGTGTATGTCTATATGATGGCTAATTATTATTGCAATAAACACATCAGATTTTCCTCTGCTATCTTTTTTGTTTCTATTTACCGTATTTTCAATCCAACACAAACTATCATAATGACCATAACCATGAAAGAGCATGATTAATGGAATCTATTTGTCCTTTAGTTCAGGCTCTTCACCCTAGAGAAACGGCTGTTGTAGTCTCTTAAAATAATCAAAGTCTCCTTCAATGAACCACTCAGTCTCTTCCCACCTCATCAAGAGCTCATCTGTAACCTTAGAAAAGCGATGAAGAACTACTGCAATAAGCCATCAATTTCACATCATAAATCATAGGGTTACTGCACCTCTCTTCATTCCTCCTTGTTTCTATACGCCATGCGGTAATAAATCACTGGACCTGTTGCACTTTGCACACCAAATTTCATGGGCTGGAAAACTTTCTTCTGAAACCGGTAATAACTTCCAACTAATTTATTCTACTTTGTTGTTGATATAAAAATAGAAGTTTTGGATTTTTCTGTCACATAATAGAAGTAAATTCGAGATAAAATTGGTCACTAATGATCGGTTATTGATATTACCGAAAAGAAGTAGTGGGTATAAACTCTATGAGTGTTTTGAATGCCTAAATAAGTTATAATGGAAACTAAAACTGAGTAGAGTTAGTTTTGGTGTATGAATATATATATATATATAAGTTGAAAAGTAGAATTACCCATCGTTAGTTCTGTTATCGCTGTCCTTGGAGTAGGTGATTTGTGAGGCGACTCACTTGGTGATATTTGCTTCACTGTAGCTATAGAGTTTTTTTAGCAGTAATGTATGTCAGGAGAGGGGACATGCGAGATACCTCATTAAAACCATGAAATCACCTCACTAAAGGTTTATTAGGAGATAAAGTAGATAGCTAAAAGTACTTCAGTAAAGAAGATTTAAGGGCTGGGAGGAGAGTTTACAGCTCTAGAGTCCACGTGGATTCATCGCAAGGGAACAACATCTTTCTTCTTTATGGTGGGATCCTTTCCAACGGCCTCCCTGGTTTCATCATCATAGATGAGAAACCTTGGGACAAAGATCAAAAGTTCCTCCTCGTTTCCCTAAGCTCGGTTATTATTCACTGTGTGGTTTGGTGTAGCTTTGCTTGTACTATTCGGGATAAAAACTGGTTTATAGCAGGAGAAATCTCAAGCTTCAAGTGTTTTAATGAAGAAAGAAAGAAGGTGCTTAGTTTCCTTACGAAGATATTTTTCTGTCAACGGACGGGATGCTATCTAAGTGTTCCACCCTTAAGATCCACCCTGGAGAAATAGAAAAAGTAGAAGGAGATTTGCTTCGTCAACAGCCTTGAAGTTTAGAGATTGATAATTCTCTTTTCAGTAAGATCTGGCATCCTAGTAGAATCTTAGCTAAAACTTTATAGAGTTTTCTTGTGCATTTATGGAAACCAAAAGCACATTTCAGAGTTAGTGATATGGGATACAACAAGTTTACCTTCTTCTTCATCTTTGGGAGTGATATAATGAACAAATTAGCTAATAGGCCTTGGCATTTCCATAATAGGCTTTTGTCTCTTATGCCTATAGATCCTACAATTCATATTGGTGAGCATGATCCTAGGAAGATTAAGATATGGGTAGGCATACATAACTTGTCAATGATGTATTTCAACAGAGCTTCTGCTATCATCCTAGGAAATAAGATAGGAGTTTTCGTGAGTTGCCCTGAAAAGTTTAACCCTTTGTCTACTAAAGTGTTGAAAGTCAGAGTAGAGATAGACATCTTAGCTCCTGTATGTAGGATTCCGGTGATTATAGATGGTCACAAAGATAGGTGTTGCACATTATCCTACGATAATCTACCTCACTTTTGCTTCAGATGCGGAAGAATGGACCACATGTTTGTAGAGTGTTATATGAAGAAAGTTGATAAAGAGGAACCAGAAAGATATAGAGCCTGGCTCAGATTAGAATATACTGGATCCATAGCTGCATTGACCGAGGATTTAGTAATAAATCAGAACATCAAACGAATGATGAATACAAGAACCTGAAAAGGGTATCAAGATTCTAGACTTTAATGAAGAAGTCATAGGGGTTAAAGGCAATGAAATCATAAGGTCTCGGGTGATGGTAATTCAGCCTCAAGGAGATAATGGTGTGTCAGGTTTAGAGAATAACAACAGCCTTATTGTGTTAGACTCAACCTATGAGAAGGATATGGAAGAGGGGAATAACAGATCAGTATAGGAAAGGTTTCAGGCATTGAAGCAGTCTACACTAGAAGAACTTTCTATTAGAATTCACTTTGAAGAGACTAATATGGTGGATAAAGTTCTGATGGAAGCAGTGACAGAAGAAGATTTTATCCAGAAAGAAGAGAATAGGGCCCCTGATGATCCTCCGGGCTTCGAGCCCAAAGAAAAAGTGGAGGCTTGTAAAAGAGATTTTTACCAGGCTTTTGAATGCGCTTCTGCTTTAGAAACTTTCAATGCTAATATCCCAAAAAAACCCAAATGTAATACTTTTGCTCAAGCCGATATCGACATGTCAATAACCCAAATTATGCAAGAGGCAGATAACAATAGGAAGAGCAAATCTAGTCAGGTTCTAATCAGTAAAGAAGATCAGGTTTCTCTTAGTAAAAGTATATAAAGGGAAGGTAACATAATTGTTTTCAAATCAAGCATGAAGAATAAATCACTAACTCTCAAAATCAAAAAGAGGAAGAGTGGTACTCTTAAGTCTCTAGAGGTTAAATCTTCTGGTAAAGAAGGGATAATCAAGGACCCTCAAGAGAAATCTCACCCTCAGTCTCAGGCGGACCTTGCTCATAAGCAAGGCTCCCAAGAAAAATGACTTGCCTTAGTTATAATTGCCGAGGTTTGGGTCGACCATCGGCAGTTATGTGGGTGAGAGATCTGATAAGATCTAAATCCCTAGATATAGTTTTTCCCACGGAGATGCATAGATCAGTAGAAGAAATGAATCAGATTAGCAAGAGATTCAAAGGTTACGAGGTTCTTTCCTCTGCTAGTATTGGCGAAAGTTGGGGGCTGGCTTACTATGGAAGAATGATATTAAGCATTCAGTTAAAAATATGTCTAAGCATCATATAGATGCTGAGGTGGTTTTTCTTGGTGGTTTAAATTTTAATTTGACGGGATTTTACGGGTGGCCATATTGGTGATTCAAATATTTTGTCTTGGGAAATGATAAAAGTTTTGAGAACTCAGGTGGTCCTGTCGTGGGTGATTATAGGTGACTTTAATCAAATTATGTGGAATTCCAAGAATACAGGTAGTAATAGGAGAAAGGAGTATGATATGAGAATCTTTAGAGAGACAGTTGATATGTGTGATCTTTCTAATACTGTTTTTTTTAGAAGAAGGCACATTTACTAACAAACAGTTATATGATAACCTGTCTATCAGTAGGCTAGATAGGGCGTTGTTATGCAAGGAAGCTCTTTCTATGTTCCCTTCCTTATCTATTGAACATCTTCCGTGGGAGATTTCCGATCATAGACCTATCTTGATTAGGTTTTTTGGGTAATAAAGGAAATATAAGCACCTGTTCAGGTTTGAGTCTGTTTGGCTAAAGGAAGAAAAGTGTCTAAGTATTGTCTCTAAGGTATAGGGTGGCAATCGGAATAACTTGGACCAGAAAATAAAAGATTGTGCGCTAGCTTTATCTAACTAGAAAGGATGGTCCTATGGCAAGATTCAATAGAAACTTAAGAAGAAGAAGCTCGAGCTATATTCTCTTAATCAACATTAGGTTACTGATGAGATAGAATCTAAAAGAAAAAGACTCAGAGTTTAGATTGAACATCTCTCTTTTAGCATTCAAGCCTAGTGGAGACAGAGATCTAGGCTGCAATGGATTTCTGAAGGAGACAGAAATACCTGTTTTTTAAATTCTAGAGTTACAGCTAGAAAAATAAGAAACACTATCTTTGGCATGGTTGACCAGTCAGGTGATATGTCTTATGATTAGAGTAGCATCGAGAATGATACTACAGGGTACTTTCAAAAGTTATTTCAAAGCTCTAATCCTAAGACAGATTCTCGGTGTTTGGATGCAGCCAGACGCAGATTATCCCAAGAGCATTTGTCCTCTCTTAAACTTCCTCATTCAGCCTCTGAAATCTTCAGAGCCATGAAAGATCTTAGTGGGGATAAGTCTCCAGGACCAGATGGATTCAATGGGAATTATTTCAAAACTTATTGGCACATATGGGAGCTCAGGTTACTTCTTTAGCTATCTCTATCTTGCAAGGTAATTCTATTTCTGATATCATAAATCAGTTTTACATTACTTTGATTCCAAAATTTAAGGGAGCAGTGGACATTAAGGATTTTAGACCTATAGCTTTATGTAATTTTATTTACAAAATAGCGTCTAAAGTCCTAGCTAACAGAGTCAAAGGCATCCTACCTGAGATTATTTCTCCAAATCAGTCAGGTTTCGTTAAAGGAAGACAGATTACAGATAATATCATTATTTCAGGTGAAATAATGCACTTCTTGTCTAAAAGCCAGGCTGTTAAAAATGGCTACTTCGCACTCAAGATGGATTTGAGTAAAGCTTATGATAGGTTAGAGTGGAACTTCATCAAGGACATCCTCTTTGCTATGGGTTTCCTAGAGATGTGGCTGGGTCCTGTCCTAAATTGCATTTCTTCAACGAGTTGCTCAGTTCTTATAAATGGGGTGCCAAGGTCTTTCTTCTCTCCTTCTAGGGGTATCCGTCAGGGAGATCCCATTTCTTCCTTTCTTTTCATCATTGCTCGAGAAGCCTTCACTGCTGGAAAAAATAAAGAATAAACAACGTTTATATTTGTCGTATAGAACATTTTATAAACGTTTTTTATACCAGCGACGCAAATGGTCGAATCTCTTAAAGAACGCGTTGTAAGCGTTTTGTATACATAACTTTAAAAGAATGCTTATTTCTTAAGTGTTTTTTAAGGTGTGTAAGGCGCGCGGGAATCTACGAGGCATAAAGAACACTTTCATCTTGAAGCATTCTTTATGTTTGAACATAAAAAACGCTTGTTTAATATAAGCGTTCTTTATGATATTTGGCAAGAATGTATAAGAAACGCATCTACATATAAGCGTTTCTTATATGGTCCTTTTTTTATATTTTTATTTTTATACAATTTATTACCCTGCGCATAACACAAAATGGGCGCTACAGATCACAAATTGTCATTCACAACCTGTTTGCATTATATATACCAGATCAACCAAAATGGTGAATTTTAACAGATATGCAACAGTAATACTTTGTTTGCATTATATAGCACACAGGCTTAAGTGTAGTACCAATGTACTACATCATTTGTAACTAGTTAACCAAACTACTAAAAATGGTTCAAGTTCATAACAATACAACCATTTGAAAAAAGAAAAGATAGCTACAATTCATGACTTCTTCTGATCAATTTAGTGCTTTCAACACATGTGTGCTCCTTGACAAACTTGAGATCGGCTTGTGAATAAGTATGTCATTGTATTGAGAAGAAATCAATAAGCTGCACGCGAGATTTATTAAAGTAATTAAGTACACAAATATTTAAATTACCGATTCAAACACAGAAGTACTTATAATAATACGTACCTGATGAGAAGAAATTTCCATTCGCTAAGACAGTTGCTACCTCTGTTGAAGATGAAAGTACCGATGATCATGATGATTTCTCTACTGATACAAAAGAGACAGAAGAAGAAAAGCATGATACAAAAGAGATAGAGGCATGTACAGATGAAAGGATGAATAAGAACTTAGAAACAAAGAGGTTGAAGAAATTGGCTAAAAAGTTAAGTGAGGCTGCCACGAAGTAGAGTCCGGTGGCGATAAACGAATTACTGGCCCACTTCATGACCTTGAATGAAGAAAACGGTTTTCTAGAAATGTTATATGAGGAAGAGAAGAGGAAACTTTGTCGATTATATGGTGGTATGGGGGACTATATGAAGATAAAGTGGTACCAAATAGCCCGGTTGATGAGTTTCAGGACATATGGATGGAGATGAAGATGGAGAAGCTAGGCACTTCTCCATCTTCAGTTTTGATTCACATCTTCTTTCAGTTTTGAACACCAATAGGTCTATGATGTCTTAAACACTTGGACATGAATGTCTGTAGATTGCATGCAGTCAATTGGAATACTAGCCACACACTGTTGATGTGGGGTACATCGTATCTTTCAAAAAAACTAGATGAAGGTCCCTTGGCAATTAAAAGGATTGAGAGATTCCCGCTAAGTAGAATTCTCCCTGAGTTTGCGTGTTAAGGGTCTTTAACAAATGATAGCAATAAGTGACAAATTTTATGTACAATAAGTGACAACTTTTATGTTATACTATAACCATAGTAGAAAAGACAGCGTTCTACCAAGGTTATAGTATAACATAAAAGCTCTCACTTATTATGCATAAAAGCTGTCACTTATTGCTATCATTTGTGAAAGACCCTTAACATGCAAACTGGGGGGGGGGGGTCCTTCTTAGAGAGAATATCTCAATCATTTTAATTGCCAAAGGACTTTCATCTAGTTTATTTAAAAGATACGATGCACCCCACGTCAACAGTGCATGGCTAGTATTCCAATTGACTGCATGCAATCTACAGACATTCATGTCCAAGTTTTTAAAGATTTCTCAGACCTATTGATGTTCAAAACTGAAAGAAGATGCGAATTCAATCGAAATTGGAGATAAGAAGTACCTAGCTTCTCCATCTCCATCCATAAGACATGAAACTCATCAACCAGGCAATCTGGTACCACTTTATCTTCATATAGTCTCCCATGCCACCATATAATCGACTAATTTTCCCCTTCACCTCCTCATATAACTATTCTAGAAAACCGCTTTCTTTATTCAATGTCATGAAGTGGGCTAGTAATTCATTAATCTCCACCGGACTCTACTTCGTGGCAGCCTCACTTAACTTTTTAGCCAATTTCTTCAACCTCTCTGTTTCTGAGTTCTAATTCATCCTTTCATCTGTATCTGCCTCTAGAGCCAAGTCTAGTGCCCTGCATTTGCATCGTCATCTACTACTACATCGCCAAGTCTCACGGTGTCGTAGTTAATCTCCCAGCGTGAATTTCCACAACTCATTACTGCCCGGGAGTCAAACAACCAAAAAGAAAAGGTGTCGTAGTTAATCTCCCAATGAGACGGTGGTTGTCTCTCTGAGCTAAATAGTAGTGATGGAGGATAAACCTAAGCCGGTTAGCCCACTCCCTATTCTCCAATTTCAAACGGTTCGCTTGAGCTCTCAGTTTCTCCAAGTGCCTCTGCTTCCTCATCCTCGATCTACTTGCTGATTCCCGGTTTGATATCATCCTCCTCCACCTTATCTCCTCCATGATCGACACCATGAAGTTGCCAAGCTGCAACAGCGAGATCATTATGATGATGAGTTCGCGGTCTTGAGGGCGTCAAATCCTAAAGTCGATTCTTGCATCTACAATATCCGTTCTTCAAATTGTCTCCCTCGATTCAAATTTTTAATTTTGTATCTCTCGATTCAAATTTTTAATTTTGAATTTGAATTTTCATTTTCGCTGAGCTCCGCCGTATTTGCCATGAGGAAAAGGAAGGATCATGACTGAAGAAAAAGTGACAAGAAGTCTTGTTGGAATAAAAAGATCGGGAGGAAGTCCGCTGATAATTCTTCAAGGCAGGTGTGGGCTTCAAGTCAGGATTCAAGGCGCAAGTTGTCAGTGAGGAAGAGATCCAATACAGATGGGTATTTGCGAGGTACGGGTAGCGCCAAAGGTTACACTACTACCACTGTTTTCATTGATAATGTTCACAAAGGAGTGTTGAAGTATCAACTGGGTAGAATTGTGAAAAGATTTGCTCTATAAAGTTGGCTCTACATTTGTAGAAAACGGAGAACGTGGAATAAGAATGCTTGTGCTTTTGTCGATGTTAACAACGTCAAGGATGCTAAAAGAGTTATTGAAGGCACCAAAAACTTGTAAAGCAGAAATATATGTTACTATATCTCAACCTAGGCAATGTACCTATCATTTTGCGGAATAGTGAATTAAGTGGGGTTGTCGATCTCAGGGACCTCGTTCAATTAACAGAAAATTTATTAATTAACTGAGAAACTAAACTAAGAAAACAAGAAACATCATGTTTCAGGTTTTACTTGATTTAAAACAAACTAAGATAAAATAACAAAATAATGAGATGGTAAAAATAAACTAAATAAAGGAATATAGACTGAAACTTTTAAATCTAAAGAAGCACCCCGGATTGTTCTGAACCTTCACTTTATTAATCTATTAATATACTCTTCCATAATTCTGCAATAAACTCAAAAATTTTAATTAAATGATTTACCGGTCCTTGTACAAATAATCCTAATTGGCAAAATAACAAGCCGCAAACCATGCCCAAGTCAGTTCTAACCAATCGCTTTATTACCAATTCCTATTAAGGACAGATTAACCAATAGGCAAACCATGCTTCTAGTCGTTAATCCGGTTTAACTTTCTATGTGTTGTTAACTAATCTCAGCACCGCATTTTGATTAGAAAACTAAAATATAGCTTTAATAATTGATCAGAGAATTAAAGCGCATGAAGAACTGGAATTAAACTACTACATTAATGAATTAGTAAAGAGATTACAAAATAAATATAAAGATTCGGTTTGCTACCCCAATTCGGGGAGCTTGTCTAACTACTCAAACATAAATATTGAAATAACTAAAAACAACAAAGGAAGAACACATTGACAGATTAGATAAAA
The DNA here is from genome assembly GCA_023374045.1 of Limonium bicolor. Lineage (NCBI taxonomy): Eukaryota > Viridiplantae > Streptophyta > Magnoliopsida > Caryophyllales > Plumbaginaceae > Limonium > Limonium bicolor. The sequence continues at coordinate 27,547,610 of CM041782.1, forward strand.
AAAAGGAAGAAGAACTCTGTTAGAAAGTTCCCCACTCCGCCTTTTATCTTTATGTGTCTCTGCATTAATTCTCTGTCAAAAGTATGCAATGCTAACAATGGCAAATTGGTGTGGTGTGGTGGTGGAGAGAGGACCGAAGTCCCCTCTATGAGTGGCGCGGCGGACTGGTGTGGTGTGAATATGAATGTATACGTCGAAGCCCTAGTTCTCCTTTTAAATAGCCACGATTGTCAAACTGATATATCCCATTATCTTCTATCTCATATATTGATAAAGTGCGGTCGTGAATGAATTGGTGTGAGAGTAATAAGCAATCAATGATTACTTATGTTACTGGCGTGAGTTTACACGTGACATACTTCATTGTTGATTGCAGCCGCTATTGAATGGTGTGCTCCAGCAGCAGGTATATGATTAATTCATGATTAATCCATCATGAATTAATCATGATTTATTAATGATGAATTAGTCATAAAATAATGTATGTAACTCCAATGTATTTTTTCTACATTTGACATATAAAATGTATCAGTTCACATCAAAGCATAAATCTTAGGAAAAGCATATGATAAGTGAGAAATATGACATAAATTGTTATCAAAATAGGAAGAATTAAAGCCCTAAAAATAGATATATTCCACACTTATCAAATGCATCAAAGGATGGATTATTAATGGGAGTAGCCTTTGGGCGAGAATGAAATTTCAAGGTCACAAAGCTAGAGTGAGAAGAGACGGTCCCATTAGCGGTTCGTCATAGCCCATGAATTCGAATTTTTGGGTCCAGAAGGAGCATAGCAATGTCAAATCCAGACTTTCTTTAAAGGTTAAGGCCGACGAAGGGATGAAGGCATGCCTATCCAAATGTGTGGTTACCACGCTTCAAGAGGATATGAACCTAAAAGAAGCTATGGATCTCCTTCATAGCTGGTGGCTGAATTGTACAGGGATGCTAGCTTTCTCAAGGTGGAAATTCCTCATGCTCTTCAACTCTATTCATGAAGCTAAGGAAGTTGTTCGCTAGGCTCATTCAGTAGGTAAGGAACCTGGAGGGATGGATGTGCGTTCTTGGGCTTGGGATGACCAAGTGGAGATGCGAAGGACGTGCGTTGTCATATGTGGAATCCCTCTCCACGCATGGAATAAGGTTAACGAGTGAAAGATTCCACGATCAGTGGGTGATGTCGTTAAGATCGAAGAAGAAGAAAATCAATATGTGCAGAATGCTGAAATTCGTGTCCAGATATAAACTTCGACTCTTCAATTGGTAAACTGGAAAATAGCGGTGGAGGTCGAGGGCAATAACTTTCCAGTATCCATAGTCGAAGTTGGCGAAATGGGGATTGTCCATAATAACACGGACCCAATAGAGAGTATTGTTCAGATTCTGCATGATGTTGAAGCACAAGATAACAGTCAACGAAAGGCTGATAATTTCGACTTGTCTAATAATGGGGTAGGAGAAGATGTTAGGTGTTTAGACACGTCCCTAGAACATAATTTCAATAACGGTAACACAGAGTTCGAATTCCCATTAGCTGCTCATTTTGGTGAGCAAGTCACAAAAATTTCTAAATTGCAGCAGTCATTATGTGTTACGCTTCTTGCTAGAGAGACGGTTCTTGAGACTGATTGGAAGGGGCACACGGGAGACAATATGCCTGGTGCTGAGTCAGGAGCATCCGAAGAAGTGAATAGTTCAGGAATTGGACAGTCTGGCTCTCCATTCACTGAGACTAATGAGGTAGTGCCCACTCCTCTTGGTGATGATTACACGCTACGAGATTTGTTTGTCCAGGAGACAGATGCCAATAATGACGTGGGGCGCAGTGTTAGTGACTTAATAGAAAGTAGGCCTGGTAATACTCCATCTCTAATGAGACCACACACACAAGGGGAGAAGGCTTCAGAAGGAAAGGAAGGGATAAACCTTGTTGTTGAGTTATTGCACAATACCCCTCCAAAGTATCAGTCCAGTAATTTACTGCCGGCGAGGGATGAAAAGGGTAGAATCATCAACCCAGCTACAGAAGTAGATGAATGCATCAGCTTATTGAGACAATTAGGTTGCCACGTTCCGAATCCAGCCCGAACCAAAGCTAATATTCTCAGTCAAATCCAAGAGTAGCTAAACCACTAAGTGGTTTCACAGGGTGATTATAGGTATTCGGCACATAGGAAGACTAGGATCTATTTTGTAGGTCTCAATCAGAAGGGGCTTGATGAGAGGTTGGTGTTAAGCTGATGATTTTTGGTCAGCTCAGTTGTTCTCAAGGTGGATCGTCTCTATAGGAGTATGTATAGTTTCGTAGGTTGTGTCGGCTAGTGTCTGGTCATGTACTAGCTTATCTAGTTTGTTATGGTAACTTCTAGGCTTGTAACATCTTAGTCTTCTTGTTGTTGGCTGGGTGGAAGTATTTAGATGGAATTATAAGTTGTAATGGATGTGGAGGGCACTCTTTTTCCTCCCTAGGTTTTTTCCCATAGGGTTTTGCTTAGGGAGGTTTTAATGAGGCCCTATCGTAACCCATCTGCCTTTTATATTTAATAATATGGCTATATGCCCAAATTATCAAAAAAAAATATGTATCTGCCTCTGTCTCTTTTGGACCATGCTTTTTTTCTTCTGTCTCTTTTGTATCAGTAGAAGAATCATCATGATCGTCGGTACTTTCATCTTTAACAGAGGCAGCAACTGTCTCCATCGGCCAAATTCACCTGGCTTTTTATCCGATTTTCTCTGTGATGTTTTTGAAGATCAATACCACTTGGTCTCTGCTAATCTCGGAATTCCACATTATTCAGCTATGTCATCCCCAAAGTTTTCAGTGCTGTCCAGTTCTGATTGTTTGATCTACTGAAGCTTCCACAACATACTAGTCAGAGGTGACTAAAGGAAAAGGAGAGAAAGAAGGTCGTGAAGGAAAAGTTGGTGGACCCGTCCAAGTTCAATTTTTATTTTTAAAGGTTGATGGCGATCGAAAGTGCATAGGCGCTAGCCAAAAAATGTAGAGGGATACTAAAAATAACCAAGAATTAAGAAGCTGTAAGTAGAGGTCTCTAATATACCCAGTGGTGGTCATATAGATTTCTAAAATATTATAGGTTTAATTGGAATGCCTGACCAGATAACAAATCTGAGAAGAATGTGAATTTAGGAACTTAAAAGTTTGATGTTGGTATTGGTAGAAATGTAGATAAACTTCTGGGTGGATGTTAAGGTAAAAGCAATATGGGGAAGGGGATGTCAGGCAAGCTGACCATGCCGTAATGCTATGTCTTCATAATTAATTAATACACCCTATAGTCATCTGATATTTGCACCCTAGGTTATACTATAATATAATATAACATTTTAAAAACATAAAAGCCTTGATATACCCAAAATTTTGACCCCCTGGTTAGGGTCTACGAGGTACTGGTGTTGTGAGAGGCATTTTAATCAAGCGGTGAGGGATCCCGGCCCGATCGGCACGTTCCATGGCATGGGGAGCAGCTTCGTCACTTTTAGGGGCGTTTTGGTAATCTTTAAAGGCTCCTAAGACCTCTTGTAATCTTTCTCTCTCCTCCAAAGGATGCCCAAATCAGCTTGAAACGCTTTGATATTTTAACCCATGATAGAGGATGACATTTTAAGCATAATGGCGTTGGAATTTTGATTTTTAGAATTTCCAATAATTTTCTAGCAATTTCTGACTGAATCTGACGAGAAATTCAATTTAAAAATATTCCAATATTCAAAAAATTCGGTTCCACCTCAGAAAATTCACAATATCCATCCTTGACATGTGGTTAAAATCTCACAGCAAAATTCATTGGGGAAGTCACTTAATTAAAATATCAAAAAATCTTACTTTTACTAGATTTTCTTTATCTTTAAGAAAGTCTATATAAGGGGATAGGTTTTTGGATAAAAGGAGAACCTCATATGCTCAAGAACCCTAGACTCTCAAAGAAGGCAGCCGCCTCTCTCTCTCCACGTTTTGAACCCCAGAGCCACGATCAAACACCGAAATCTCACCAAAATCAACACCAAAACACATTTTTCAACTCCCACAACATCATCCATCATCAAACCCCCACCAAAACAGCACCAAAACGTGAAGAACATCAAGAACAACAAGGAGTCAGAAGCTGGGTTCGAAGTTCTTCTGGATCCGCCATCAACGAGGCCTCCGAAGAATCCCGACGTGAAGAATCCTCCTAAACTCGAAGGTAAAACAGGTTGCAATTCTACTTTTCTAACTCTCCACGACCTTATTAACTCTCCGTCAAATTTTGGGTTCAAACTAACCTTTTTACGCTTCTGTATTGCTAATTACTTTTGTTTCTGCCTTGTTACTTGTTCGCCAAGTTTCGTACATAATTCGACTTCAAACTGCAATCTTTCAATTATAACGAATTGTACACCTTTCAGGCTACGCGTGCATAAATTTTGAGCCGAAAACACCTTCGGGAACCACCATAAAACCCCTGTCCGTGGGTGGTCCGGGATCCCGGACCTATGGTCCGGGACCACGGACGGGTTGTCCGTGGCCACGGACACCCACGGACGGCGGCGGGATTTAAAAAATTTAAAAATTTAGGTTTTGTTTAACTATGTCCGGGCCTACGGACATCCTGTCCGTGGCCCCGGACTTTTCAAATTTTTGTTTTCTGTTTAATTCGACTTTTATTATCACATAGATTAACTAGGGTCCGTGGTTACAGACATTAGGTCCGTGGCTACGGACGGAAACAAAATTTGACCTAATTCTGCCTCCGAAACCCTAGTTTAGGTAATCTCAACTTTCACTTTTATTTTCAGTCAAAAAATGCTAAAAAACAAAAAAAAACAGAAGCTCGCGCACTTAGCTTAAAACGACTCGTAATAAGCCGTAATTAAACTAAGTAGAGGAAAAACGACTTCTAGGGGTAATGAAAGTAATTGAACCCTAACTAAGTCGAATATCAAGCCCCCGAACCCGAACTACCTTTCCTAATTTACTCTAGGTAAAAATTAGGTGGCGACTCGCAATAGGTTCCAGTGAGCTAGCATAGGATTTAATAATTATTGTTATATGACATAGTTATTAACCTTAGGTTTTAAGTGGACCTAAAACCCGACTAGATCCCAATCAACTTAATCAACATAGGATAGGGTTTAAAATCGAGGCTCACAGACTGGCGACTCTGGGGACAAATTCTTAATTTTAACTTGTTTAATTTTAAGAAAGAGGGCTTAACTTGAAAAATGTTTATTTATGGCTTTTATTACATTGTTTGTTTACCTTTGTGCGCACTTTAATTCCCTGCACCTTTGCATCATATGAGAGCGAGGGTACACAAACCGATTTCACTCTGGGACCCGTTTGAGGGTCCCCTGCCAGGGACTCACACCTTTTAGGTGATGTGAATAAGTGGGGGAAAAGAGGAGGGTGTCGTCTAACCACACCCCCTTAATACCTGGGCTTTAGCCCCAAGCATTTTCCTGGCAGTGCCCTTACCTAGCTCATTGTTTGGTCAGTCAAAGACCCGACCGTAGACGCACACCTTCAGGTGATGTGAAAAGAGTGGGGAAGCCCAAAGAGAATAGCGTGCAAACTCTATTCCTTTGTGGTGACCTGGGCCCATGCCCCAAGCACCTCTCCGGATCGATCCTTACCCGGTTTTGATTTAAACGTCTAGTGAGGACATGTTGAATTTGTGTGGGCCTTGTTTGCTTGTATGATCGGCCCACTACCCAGCCTAGAGATTGATAGGAACCTCTCCTGCATCAACTCAACCCAACCCAAATTGGCAGCTTTATTGTTTGCGGCCCAGAGGCTTTGTTTTGCTTGATATGTGAGTCATTTGGGCTTCGGCCCAAGTTTAACTTAGGAGAATTTCTCTTTCAGCTAATTTGATTATCATTTTAGTTCTTGGCCCATGAAAAAAACAAATCTACCTAAAGTAGTCCATGAGAATCAATCAGGCTTTTCCATTTCGGCCCAAGGCCCATTCTAGTCTAGGTAAACTTTTGTTCGGGCCCTGGCCCAAAGTCCTAGATCTAGGTGTCATACCTTTTAGGCCCACTCAAAACCGTTTGTTTAGGTTTCAACCCATTCGAATTCAGGATAGTTCTCGTACTCATTCATTCCAGTTTCCGGCTTCAAAGCCCAACAAGAGCATCAAACAAATCTAGACTTCAAGGCTTATCCTTGGCCCAACGGCCCATTCGCGGTCCATGTGATTTCTTTCAGCTTGTTTGCTCAATTCCTGGATTCAGGCCTACATGTCCGTTCTAGTCTAGGAATCACTCTAGTCTATGCACTTCACTCCCAGTTTGGCGAAGACTCAGGCCCAACTGCTTCCTACATAACCCATAGGTATTCCTAGTTCGGACATTTTACAGGGCCTACTCGAAGTTTGGAAGGAAGACGATCACAGTCATCTTAACGACATCCCAGCGGTCAAGAGCTCGAGTCTTCAGCATGCCGACTTCAGACGGTTCAGCAGGATTTCGATTCAATAGAAATTTTAGGGTTCCTATGCATTCTACTGCATAACCTGCCATAACACTCATCTTTCAAATGCACCTCTCATGCTTTTCAAAGAATGATCATTTTCAAACCACTAATAAGAAGCATCGATTTTGTTGAATCATCTTCTTCATCATGTTCACAAATGAATGACTTTTTCAAGTCTAAATGATAACACAGAAAAAAAAGGTTTTGTTTCACAAAGTTTCTTTTGAGAAAATGGTTCATGAATTAATTATTTCCCGACAATGGAACACAAAGACTTGTATTTGTTTCTGAAGTTTTGAGCATGCCTTACCAAACCCCACATCTTATCCCAAAACATCCAAATAACCCCCAAAGCGGTTCCAAATCCATATCTTTTAAATTGTTGTCACTAACCCCAAATCGATACTGGGGGCAAACTGAGTTTAGGTTCGTCATCTTTCATCTTTCGTTTAAGCGTGTGAACTATTCTCTGAGTGAAATTCACGAGAGTGTCTTGAGCGGAAAAACCATGAGCGAACGAGCGTGTCATTTTTACACGACTCCGGTGAGACCACATCCAAAGGTGAGGTAAACGGCATAACTCCGACCGACCGAAGGAGATAATTTGTAAATTTACGCTTAGACCTGTGAAAAGTAACAAAGAACGGATATACAACTATCAGGAATGACGAAGCACCTAGGTACAGCACCGCATGGCCAAAAGCCTGCAAACCTGTCATTAAACCTTAGGCACCCTCGCTGAGCCTTCCATATATCCCTTTTCGACATTATGAACTCCACAAAATAACCCAGCCAATGATGAATGTCCGACCCGGTGACCAATGGATGCAAGGAGCCCGACTCTCAGATAACATTCTCATCAGTCCAAAGAAGCAATGCCGCTATCAGCATGACAAAGCGATCCGCAAATGGTCCTAGAGTGACACAGGATCAAAAGAGCTCACATCAAAACAGCTCTCGAAGCCCAAAACCGGGAAACACAAGAACCCCGAAGGCAAAACCAAGAAAGGATAAAACAAAAAGGCAAACCCGAAGTGCCTCGAAGAAATCCAAATGACGAAAAGAGAATAGTGTAAAGGACAGCCTCAAAGGTCCAGGTCCAGAAGCTCGAAAACAACGTCAACACGAAGCAGCTAGACGACTTCAAGACAAGGAAGATGAATCTGAGAGAAGACAAAGTTGCAGCTTTGGTCACCCATTTAAGCTCCACATACCTCAATATCCCTCCGTAGCCCCATCATTTTTCATCGCACCCCACGGCCACGTTATAAGCTTTAAAGACTTCCGACTTGATAGTTGTGTGTCCAATCACGTGAAAGTAACAGATCAAATGCGTAAATCCATCAAACGTCGAATTCAATGGTCTAAAAGTTATGACCATGAGCGAGAAATGAGTGCACACCAAACACGTCGAGTGTAGGTTAGGAAGCACCAAATCAGAACATAAGCCTTGACCCTGTAGGGACGAGACTCATTCGCACGTTTAATCAAAGAAAATACCGGGGGCAATCGATCGTCCCATCGATTTGCATGAACTCTAGCTCAGATTGTCCTAAGGAAAAATACTGGGGGCAATTGTTGGTTCCAACAATTGCCATGACAACACCAATTGAAACCCAAAACATGAGCACCACCATCCTACCAAAGGCACACATAAGCCCTTACCTTCACTTCATACACTACACAGGCCCACATAAGCCCTTACCTTCACATCATACACCATACCCCACCTGCGGCATGTTCATCTCGTAGGAGATAAATTACAAGTCCGAAGTCTATAGTTAGGAAATGATAATTTCACTTTCCTTTTCACTAAACAGAATTTTCATCAAACACTGCCACGTTTGACACCTCTTTCAACAATTTCTTGTCTTGAACAACTTTCCTTCAAACACTTCGGTTTCATAAACCTCATCATGGCCACATTTGGCACACTTTCTAGCAATGTCTTGCTTTGGACAATTTTTGATCCTTAACATGCCATGTTTGGCACATTTTCCATCGATTTCTTGTTTTGGACAAGTTTTCCTACATACACTTTGATTGTATTTTGACATGCACATCATCATTGCCACGTTTGGCACTTTCATAATCAACTTTCATCATGACCATTTGCATAAAGTTTACCTTGCATCCGTCCGTACGAAACTCCTCATCATAGACCAGAGATACAGATTCTCGCCCTGAAGATACAGATTCTTCAGATATACAGATTCTCACCCCGAAGATACAGATTCTTCAGAGATACAGATTCTCGCCCCGAAGATACAGATTTTTCACCCCGAAGATACAGATTCTTCAGAGATACAGATTCTCGCCTCGAAGATACAGATTCTTCACCCCGAAGATACAGATTCTTCAGAGATACAGATTCTCGCCCCGAAGATACAGATTCTTCAGAGATACAGATTCTCGCCCCAAAGATACAGATTCTTCACCCCGAAGATACAGATTCTTCAGAGATACAGATTCTCGCCCCGAAGATACAGATTCTTCAGAGATACAGATTCTCGCCCGTAGATACAGATTCTTCAAATTCTCACCAGAGTAGCAGAACTCACCCGAGTAGAAGAGCTCAATCCTATAGGCTCGTCATAAGACCTAGATCCCACCTTTAGGCTCGTCATAAGACCTAGATCCATCCTTAGGTTCGTCATAAGACCTAGATCCATCTTTAGGCCCATCATAAGACCTAGTTCCACCTTTAGGCTCGTCATAAGACCTACATCCGTCCTTTAGGCTCGTCATAAGACCTAGATCCTTCCTTTAGGCTCGTCATAAGACCTAGATCCGTCCTTTAGGCTCGTCATAAGACCTAGATCCGTCCTTTAGGCTCGCCATAAGACCTAGATCCGTCCTTTAGGCTCCCATAAGACCTAGAACCACTTTTAGGCTCGCCATAAGACCTAGTTGCATTCCCTTAGGCTCGTCATAAGACCTAGATCCGTCCTTTAGGCTCGCCATAAGACCTAGAACCATTTTTAGGCTCGCCATAAGACCTAGTTGCATTCCTTTAGGCTCGTAGTAAGACCTAGAGTTACCCTTTAGCTTACCCGCTCTTATCAAACACCCTGCATTCATCACATTCATATAGGCTTGTCATAAGACCTAGTTGCATTATCCAGGCGCGTCACAAGACCTGGCGACAGAAAAGTTGGCGTGGTGATGGCAATAAATCCTCCTTTTACGATGTCAACTTATTTTCGGGATCAACGAATGGTGGGCGAAGGTAATAAGTCCCCAAGGGTTTTACCAGGAGTTATCCCTGCACACTAGCTTGGGGGCGATGGCAATAAGTCCACATTGGGTCCAGCCAGGAGCATTGGCACGGGTTTCGGTCCCCAGAAGCATCCGAGCATCATCAACATCATCAAATCATCAGCATTATCATCAGCATCATCAGCATTATCATCAACATTTCAGCATTCTTGCATTTGCATACCGCCCAGTTATCACATTTTAGGTTGTCAACGCCTTAGAATCGCTTGACATTATTTCCACATTTTAGGTTGTCAACGCCTTAGAATCGCTTGACATTATCTCATTTTTACATTTTAGGTTGTCAACGCCTTAGAATCGCTTGACATTATTTCCACATTTTAGGTTGTCGACGCCTTAGAATTGTTTGACGTTACTTCATTTCACTTTACTTATAGGTAGTCAACGCCTTAGAATCGCTTGACATCATCTCATTCATTATAGGTAGTCAACGCCTTAGAATCGCTTGACATCATCTCATTCGTCATAGGTAGTCAACGCCTTAGAACCGCTTGACAACATCTCATTCATTGTAGGTAGTCAGCGCCTTAGAACCGCTTGACATCATCTCATTCATTGTAGGTAGTCAGCGCCTTAGAATAGCTCGACACAACTTATCAGTTTTCTGATAACATGCAGGGTCTTGGAAACATTTGAAATTTTGGGGTATCACTCAGGCATCAACTAGCCTTCTCACTTTCATTACAAAGTCTAGTTGACGGGGGGCAATCTGTTATACCCAAAATTTTGACCCCCTGGTTAGGGTCTACGAGGTACTGGTGTTGTGAGAGGCATTTTAATCAAGCGGTGAGGGATCCGGCCCGATCGGCACGTTCCATGGCATGGGGAGCAGCTTCGTCACTTTCAGGGGCGTTTTGGTAATCTTTAAAGGCTCCTAAGACCTCTTGTAAGCTTTCTCTCTCCTCCAAAGGATGCCCAAATCAGCTTGAAACGCTTTGATATTTTAACCCATGATAGAGGATGACATTTTAAGCATAATGGCGTTGGAATTTTGATTTTTCGAATTTCCAATAATTTTCTAGCAATTTCTGACTGAATCTGACGAGAAATTCAATTTAAAAAATATTCCAATATTCAAAAAATTCGGTTCCACCTCAGAAAATTCATAATATCCATCCTTGACATGTGGTTAAAATCTCACAGCAAAATTCATTGGGGAAGTCACTTAATTAAAATATCAAAAAATCTTACTTTTACTAGATTTTCTTTATCTTTAAGAAAGTCTATATAAGGGGATAGGTTTTTGGATAAAAGGAGAACTTCATATGCTCAAGAACCCTAGACTCAAAAAGAAGGCCGCCGCCTCTCTCTCTCCACGTTTTGAACCTCAGAGCCACGATCAAACACCGAAATCTCACCAAAATCAACACCAAAACACATTTTTCAACTCCCACAACATCATCCATCATCAAACCCCCACCAAAACAGCACCAAAACGTGAAGAACATCAAGAACAACAAGGAGTCAGAAGCTGGGTTCGAAGTTCTTCTTGATCCGCCATCAACGAGGCCTCCGAAGAATCCCGACGTGAAGAATCCTCCTAAACTCGAAGGTAAAACAGGTTGCAATTCTACTTTTCTAACTCTCCCGACCTTATTAACTCTCCGTCAAATTTTGGGTTCAAACTAACCTTTTTACGCTTCTGTATTGCTAATTACTTTTGTTTCTGCCTTGTTACTTGTTCGCCAGTTTCGTACATAATTCGACTTCAAACTGCAATCTTTCAATTACTAACGAATTGTACACCTTTCAGGCTACGCGTGCATAAATTTTGAGCCGAAAACACCTTCGGGAACCACCATAAAACCCCTGTCCGTGGGTGGTCCGGGACCACGGACGGGTGTCCGTGGCCACGGACACACCCACGGACGGCGGCGGGATTTAAAAAATTTAAAAATTTAGGTTTTGTTTAACTATGTCCGGGCCTACGGACATCCTGTCCGTGGCCCCGGACTTTTCAAATTTTTGTTTTCTGTTTAATTCGACTTTTATTATCACATAGATTAACTAGGGTCCGTGGTTACGGACATTAGGTCCGTGGCTACGGACGGAAACAAATTTGACCTAATTCTGCCTCCGAAACCCTAGTTTAGGTAATCTCAACTTTCACTTTTATTTTCAGTCAAAAAATGCTAAAAAACAAAAAAAAACAGAAGCTCGCGCACTTAGCTTAAAACGACTCGTAATAAGCCGTAATTAAACTAAGTAGAGGAAAAACAACTTCTAGGGGTAATGAAAGTAATTGAACCCTAACTAAGTCGAATATCAAGCCCCCGAACCCGAACTCTACCTTTCCTAATTTACTCTAGGTAAAAATTAGGTGGCGACTCGCAATAGGTTCCAGTGAGCTAGCATAGGATTTAATAATTATTGTTATATGACATAGTTATTAACCTTAGGTTATAAGTGGACCTAAAACCCGACTAGATCCCAATCAACTTAATCAACATAGGATAGGGTTTAAAATCGAGGCTCACAAGCCTCAAAACACTTAATCCCCATTTAATTTCTAACCAAATTAATTTCGCCATAACTACGTGGCTATATGTGTATGCATGTTGAAACGCATTATATTTGACGCCTAATAAGCACATTAATTCCCAAGTCCATTGTACAACCAACAAGTAAAAATCAGCACATAGTATAACAATAGATGCGCGCGACAGTTTGGTTTGCATGCAAAACTATTCCCAAACACACACTTTATTTCACGCCTTTAATCCTAAACAAACAGAGCATGTATGTTCCTAATTAACAAGTTTGGTTTGCAAAATTACCTCATCAGTAGAAGAATAGAGGCGAAAAAAATCACCACATAGTACAATAATATATGCACGCGACAGTTTGGTTTGCATGCAAAGTTATTCCCAAACACACACTTTATTTCACGCCTTTAATCCCAAACAAACAGAGCATGTATGTTCCTTTTGCTAGTTGGGGTAGTAAAACTATTTCTAGGTAGACTGAATCCAGGAGGCGCCGCGCGCGCAACAGGGCATGTATGTTCCTGTTCGTGTGATTTTGCAAAAATTAATTACCGATCGAAAGAGTATATGAAAAATACATATAGGCATATATATGTATACCTGTTCGCAGATTGCGCCCAAAATACCGAAAGCGAGATTCGCCGATCGATATCGACCCATGCATGTAATAGCCTACCTTCATCACCAGTTTGGCCAGGTTGAGAGATTAGAAGATAGAATGTTATTGAAGATAGCGTGTGCAGTATCGGGAGAAAGGAAGAAGAAGCGCCGTGGCGGTGAGGCGATGGAAATTTCTGGGCTCACTCAATTCGATTGAGAAGAGAGCTTAGTGTTTTCAGAGAGCGAGGTTTACAGATAGTGGTTAGCTGAACAGTCGTGATTTGATTGATGAGAAGACTGGGTGGGAGGGTGAAAAGAGTTTATAATTTAGGTAACATAAAGAACACTTCACTTAAGAAGCGTTCTTTAAGCTAACCGTAAGTAGCATAAAAAACGCTTCTTAACTGAAGAGTTCTTTATGTTATCGCACCCAAAGACATAAAAAAATGCTTCATTTGTGAAGCATTTTTTATACGTTACATATAAAAACGCTTATCGACAAAGCGTTGTTTTTATTTTTAGGCGCGATAACATAAAGAACGCTTCGTAAGAAAAGTGTTTATTAAGATGTCCGGCCTATGATTAAAAAATGATTTACAATATAACCGTTTTAAAGGGGCATTGTTTATTCTTTTTTCCAGCAGTGCTTTTCCAGTGGCTTGAATACCGCAGAGAATAGAGGAGAGTTCACGGCGATTAAAATGTCTAGCTCGGACCCAAGTATTAATCACCTTGCCTTCGCAGATGATTTACTTGTGTGTGGCAAATGTTCAGTCAAGAATGCTCTTTTTCTTCAAGATATCTTGAATTCTTTCTTAGCATCTTCAGGTCATGAGATTAATAATCAGAAGTCAGAAATTCTTTTTAGTGGAAAAGCTAACTCTCAGTCTAAGATGAAATTATGTAATTTGCCGGGGTATGGGAGAAACTAACAACTTTCAGAAATATCTAGGCCTACCTTCTGGTTCAGGTAGAAATAAGAAGCATATTTTCAACTTTATAGCTAAGGCTATACATAGGAAAATTACTAGGTGGGGTAATCCTATGTCGCAAGCAGGTAGGACTGTATTGATGTCTAGCGTGCTTCAAGCTATTCCAGCCTATACCATGTCTCTGTTTCTACTTCCCAAGTGCATCAATGACAAGATTAATTCCCTTCTAGTGTCCTTTTGGTGGGGAGGGCAACTGAACAAAAAAAAGTACTCATTGGTTGAAGTGGAAAGAGGTTTGCAAGAGTAAAGATTCTGGTGGGGTGGGCTTAAGATCTTTGAGGGATTTCAATAAAGATTTGCTAGCTAAGCAACTCTTGCTTATTCTTACTGATTCTAACTCTCTAGTTGCTAGGACTGTTAAGGGTATCTACTTTCCCAACTCTGATATGCTCCAGGTTAAAAAAAGAAATGAAACTCGGATAGTCCAATCTGGAAGTCCCTAGTCTCAGCTCTTGATCTCTTAAAGATAGGGGTTGGAAAGGAGATAGGGGATGAGAAAGACACTCTCTTTTGGAAAGATAATTGGATCACTAGACCTACTTCTTTCAAGTTGTATTCTCCTATTCCTTAAGGTAGTATCAGTTTTACCATTGATCAGTATATGAAACAAGAGAGGGACAAATGGAACTTGGAGTTACTTCATTAGCATCTATGGGATAATGACTTTGATGAGATCTGGAAAACCAAGATTAAGAAGCAGTATAAGGATCAATTGATTTGGCAACATACTAATGATGGAAATTTTTTCAGTCAAATCTGCCTATCTCACTACTATTTATTCAAATGATTCTAACACTCCCTCTTCTAGTGATGTTAAGTAAGGGATAGATGATAGAATTAACAAGATTCGTTGTAGCCTAAGACTTAAGTTACTTTTTTGGAAGTTTAAGCATAATATTGTTGCTTGTGTTACGAATTTAGCCAGAGGAATAGGGGGTTCTCCTCTGTGTTGTTTCTGTGGCAAATAGATACTATGTTCCATACTTTCTTGGATTGTATCATGGTCAGGCACTTGTGGGTTGGTATACTTCACTTCTCTATTAACCAGTCCCTAGATGAGAAAGATATTTAGGAGTTCATTTTCTCTAATGTTGATAAATGGTCTAACGGGAAGCTCGAAAAAGTAATCAACACAATGTGGATTGTGTATGATGCTAAGAATTTAGCTAGACACAATCCTCTTCTTTCTTGGATGGCACTGATTGAAGCTAATCAAGCTTATGTAACAGCTTATAAGATAGGTACTGGAAAAACAGTTCTTGCTACTCTTCCTAAGTATGTGTGGTGCCCTCCTATGTAGGATACGATCAAAATCAACTGTGGAGTCAATTCAAAACGTGGTCATGTCATGATCTTGGCTGGGTTTTTTAGAGATGTAGATGGTAGCATTTTGATGACTTTCAACAATAAGATGATGGCTTTTTGCACTATGATTGGAGTAGAGATTCTAGGTTTGGTTTACGCCTTGAAATGGGGATTAGAAGCAGGTTATAACAAGTTTGAAATTGATGTCTGTAACTTTGATATCTATCAGTTTTTGATGAACAAGGGGAATTATCTACAAACGAACAGCTGTCACTAAAGATGGGAGCAATTATGGAGTCTTACTGATTCATGTGAAATTAGCAGAATTAATTTAGATAACTCAGAATGTAATTTCCCTCATCTATTGGTTTCACCTATGTATAATAGTTCAATACTTTTCAACACACGGGTGGGAGAAAACATTCCTTATAAGATCTCTAGGGCATTTACTTTTGATGTTGATGATTCATCAAAGTAATGAAGAAGAACCAAAGTTATGATACAATATATGTATAATTTGGGTGATTTAGGAAGTTGGTGACAAATTGAGTTATTATGCTGGTTGATTGGAGGAATAATAAACAAAGAATAATTAAGCCTTTTAAAGGATTAGTAATTTGGGATTTGACATATATATATATATATATGATTATAAATAAAATATATATAAGTAGAGTAAAACCAACAAAGTACTAATATAAGGTTTCATTAGATTCATAAATAAGTAATATTAACACGTAACAATACGTACTTGGTTAATAATTATGATGTAAACGAAACAAATGAAAACATTAAAAAAAGGAAAATGATTTACATAAAATAACTAACTAATTATTGAGAAGGTAAATAATTTAGGATTTAATATATATATATATATATGTATGTATAATAAATTTTGGGGTTAAAGATAGAGAATAAGATGCATTATTAAGTAAATAATGAGAGAGATAATTATATGTATAACTAAGGGTGATAATATGGAATAAATCAAGAGATAGGATAACAAACCGAGAATAAATAGTTAAGTTGTGGGAAAATTAATACTTTGAAATTATATATTATGGTTAGTAGAAGAGATTAAAGGAACAAGTTAGGATAATATATATATACATATGATAGTAATAACATGTACGAAAACTATAGGTGGGGTATTGTTACAACTTTGGATTAGGATAAGGATTTGATATAAGATGCTAAGTTTAAGTAATTATGTTAGGGATGAATTTATTAAATCAATAAACGGGTAATTTGTCAAAAAAAAGTGAGAAAGAAAAGGTGCATAATAATGGTTCAGTAAATTGGTTAAGAAGAGTTGGTATATTTATGATTTAAAATAAAATAAAATATCTGAAACAGAGTTTGGTAAAAAGAGGGAAATTATTTGCCTAAGGTAAATAAGGAATTACTAAACAGTTGAGAGGGTTGATAATTTTGGGATCTATATATATATATACAACTAAGCTTAAGAATATAGGATGATATTAATAACAAACTAATAAGATGAGGGTAAAGAATTTAGTTGTTAAAAGGTTAAATGGAATTTGATTGTTGGTAAATGAGTTAGGAAGCTTGAGTCTCTTTATACACTAAGGTGGAATAAATTAGACTACAACTTTGTACGATCGGGTGGCTAACTCAAACCAATCAAAGGTGTGAGCCTAAGAGTTGCACTACTAGAAAAAACGGACTTACCTACGGACATTTCCGTGGGTAAGTCGTAGGTATTCAATTATACCCACGGAATACCTACGGAAATGTTCTGTGGGTAAACACCTCGTGGGTAAGCTAATTACCCACCAAAAATATTTCCCGTGGGTAATCACCTACGAAATTCCTACGGCCTTTCTTGTCGGTAAATACCTACGGAGGAGTCCGTGGGTAAATACCTACGGAATACCCTCGAAATACCATCGAATATCATGTTCGTATGCCACGTGGATACCCACGGAATACTTACGGAATGATCCCGTAGGTATTTTACCCACAGAATACCTACGGGTATGCATGTCATATATACCCACGGTATACCTACGGACAATAATACCCACGGTACTTTCCGTAGGTATTACCCACAGATTACCCACGGACAAGTGTTTTTGCTACCTTTGTAGTTTAGCCACGGAATGCCTACGGACTAGTTTACCATCGGGTGTTTCCGTGGGTATTCCGTAGGTAATGTGTGACATTTTTTTAAAAAAAATATAATACATTGCTTACAACCAAATATATCCAGAACAGAAGATTGTCAACCACAGTTTTATTTCACAAGCCTTTTCAGTAAACCCAAGCCAATAGACATACATATCCATGACACAAAAATACTACTCAAACTAAACAACTACAATGTTTAGTACCCAATTTATTTTTGTTTGCCCTGGCTCATCTCAATCTTCAATCCATACGGGATGAGTGAGGCTGCATACAATCCATACAATCCCTATATACCAGGAGCTGTTATAGGAGCTGATGGTCAGTATTCTGGAACACAACCTTATTATACTGTCTCGTCGTATCAGAACTCGGAGCCTTCCTCTCCTCTGATTATTTCCTAGTTGCCATGCAGTCTAGCCTGATGCTGTTGCTAGCAGTTCAGTGGATGCTTCATTTGAAACAGTCCCCTCTTCCGTCAATCATGTCACCTCATCAGCTTCTAAACATGGGCAGTCTTCCTCATCTGTAACATTGGCTAAAAATCTATCAAAGATAGCACATGGTCATTCACTGTCTATAGCAAAGTCATCGAATGGTTCTAGAGTTAATTCTGGAACCAATCAGCGTGTTATGTCTTACCGTGGTAACTCAGTTGGCAACCATGGAGCTTCATTTACCCCATAGAGTGTTAATGATAACAAGTTCACGTAGAAGAGTTCCTTCTCAGCAGAATCAGATGAAGATGTCCCTCCTTCTGAGTAGTGGCTTATCTGACTTTGGATGTAATGCCAATGGGCGAGATGTTGGAGACAATAATTGGTCTAAGTATTATCAGCGAAGACCAGTGAATGATTCAAATGGAATCCCTGATTTATTGTCCGAGCAGAGCAGAACCGGCCAGAACCAATAGATCAAGGAATCAGTTAGTAGTGAGAGCCTATACTAAATATTTATACTCTTTCACACATCCAACACAAACTTCTACATGAATTAAACGTCCAAAAATTCAAAGTATATATGATCTTAGCAAATAAATTGGTTCAAATATTTATACTCTTTCACACATCCAACACAAACTTTACATGAATTACACCTCCAAAAATTCAAGAGAATAATGTGGTTTCATAAGACATACCAAAGTAGTCACGCAGAATAGCTCACCAGCACCTTTGCACTCTGAAGGTGTGATAATTGGAGTCGATATCCAAACAAAACCATTTTCTTGAAAGAACTTATGTGTAGCATATGCCAATGCGTTTCTCACTCTAGCAACCTAAAAACAACTTAGACAACAAAAGAAAATGTAACTATGAGTCCTGACATAATAATCCTTGATCATCAGGTTATTAAATAAATTCCAGCAAGAATTTAATTTTGCAATAAGGATCCACCAGATGAAGGTTTTACAAACATAAAAAAATATCAGCCAAATCAAGAACATCAAAGAAAAATAGAGCTTCCAACACAAAAAGTTAAATATGTATAATTATAGAAAAAACCATCATACTGCCCTGAAAGTATTCGTCCTCGGTCGCATATGAGCTTTCCTAGCAAATATTCTTTGGTGGCTCTTTTCTTTTGGTTTGGAATATGAAGGATCACTCTTTCCAATCTGAAATTAGTACAGCATAGAGAAAAACAGGTCAAAGACCATAAAAATTCAGACATTCAAAATGGTTAATTACAAAATGAGGAACGTACAGATGTACGTCATGTACTTCATGTTCACTTACAAAGGTGAGAAGTCAACTGATGATCAGGATATGTACTTCATGTTCACTTACCAAGTTTTATGAAACCTGAGAGACCAAAATCTGTGGCCTTTAGTGGTTTATCGTCTTTGGTTGATTTAAACAGAAAGTTCTGTCAACAAAACGTTTTCAAAATAAAGGACTAGCGAACCAAAATTCAAAAACAAGGTGTGGATGAAACTAACTAGAGAGCAGAAAGGATTACCTCTGGTTTCATGTCACGGTGTACCAGACCATGCAAATGACTTTCAGCTGCAACTTTCAACATTTTACAAGATTATAGAAACACAGTTACCAAGCAAGAAGTATAAAAACAGAATAGAAACTACACTTTGGTCATATAAAAAGACAACTGCTTAGCATATGCATTATAGATCTAACATACTACTTTTGCAAGTCAAAATGAAAGCATTTAAACTACGTACAAACATCTTAATTGTCTACTAATAAAAATATTTCACAGATTCATGATTAACAATTGCTTTCCTCCCTTACTATGAGATATCATCTCCCTCGTCCCCCTCATCCGTCTCGTCCCTCTCATTCCCCTTATCCGCCTAAACAGTGGCATTATTAGAAGCTGGTGATGGACCTGTGTGTGTGTAGTCATAGCTGGAGGCTGTAGAGGAGGCAACCCAGTATCCCGATCCAGGTCCACCATAGTATCCTGGTCCGGGTGGTGGAGGAGGGCCCCATCCCGTAGGTGCTTGAGGTACAGGCTGGCCAGATGGTCCAGATGGTGGAGGCCCCCACGGCATCTGGAACCTACTCATCATTGCAGCCATCTGTTGCTGCAGTTGCAGTTGCACTTGTTGTTGCTGTTGGACCTCATTGTGTAGTGCCTCCACTCGTAGCTAGACTTGCTCTCAACTTTATCCTCTAGTGCCTTTGCACGAGTATTGTATTTCTCATCCATCTCTGCCCTCGCTTTCTCTATCGCCTGCATCACATTAGGCATAGTTGTGGATGCAGTTCTCGTGAACGACTCAGGGAAGTACTGTATAGCACACAGGGTTGAGACGCCGTAGACTCGTTGCACTAGTGGAAAAAAATATCAAAAAACACGGCCTATAAAAGGAGGTTTTAGCGAAAACCGTCTTAAATTAGCAATGGGCGCGAGAGATTAGACTTTAAAAGACGGTTTATCTGAAACTGTCATTTAAAGTGCTGCTCATACGCGCGCGAAGCACTCTTAAAAGACGGTTTTAAATGAACCGTCTTTTAAAGTGCTGGCGAAGCACTTTTAAAAGACGGTTTACTTGAAACCGTCATTTAAAACGCTAAACATATATATATATATATATATTTATATGTTATAAAGCTTAGTAAATTAGTCTTTTTATAATAGCATTGTAATTATTATTGAAAAAAATATTTATTATTTATATAATTTCATAATTAGCATTGTAACTTGGTTTTATATATAATTTTATAATTAGCATTTATCATTTTACTAAATTAGTAGTTTAATAAGATAAACGAATTAGTCTTATTTACATATATGTGTAATGTTCATAAAATAAACGAATTTGATGCAGTAGCCTAGTGGTAAGGGGTGCGTGTGTGGGATCGATTTTATCATGGGTCGCGGGTTCGAATCCCGACACCACCATAGATTACAAGTTAATCTTGGCAAATGAGACTAGATTAAAAAAATTTTACGTTCAGGAGCTTTTAAAAAGGCGGTTCGACAAAACCGTCGCTTAATGTATCTTAAAAGACGGTTTTTGAACCGTCGCTTAAGACATATGACAAAAAAACAACGGGCGTTTAAAAGACGGGCTGAGATGGGCCGGCTTCGTCAGTGCTCCGGGACTGTTGAGTTTGCAAGTCAAACTGGCGTTGAACCTCCTCCTTAAAAAAAGATTAAAATTCATTATTACAAATTACCTTAATAACAATATTTATTTAATGATTAAGTCTTACCTCAATCATCCGAGCCTTCTCACAGTTGCATTCTAGCTCACCCCGTTCATTTGTTTTTGTGTGAGTGTGGAGGAACAAGTCGTATGCATCAGGAACCCGCCCATTTCTTTCGCTCATCTTTTCAATTTTTAAACACGAAAGATATTATTAGTTGTTATGCGTACAATACAATAGAAATATATCACACACTCAAAGTTTAAAAGACAAACATCTTAAGTGCAAAACAGCTCTATGTTTTTTGAAAGCATTAAACACTTACCCATATCTTCTGGTGGTCAATATACGAGCGAGACCCTCCGGTGTGGGTTGACATACCAGCACCAGGTATGTGCTCCGTACGCTTGTTTGTCGAGTTACGCCGGCACATTTCCTTGAATTCTGGAGTGCTCCACACGTCCTTCCATGCTTTAATAATTTCAGGGTCTATCGTGGCTCGTGATTTCTTTTTAGTTCTCAACTCATATGTAACCTCTTTGTATCTTTCTCTTGCCTTTTCGCAAAAACATTCATAGATCAGTGCATCAGTGCAATCCCACCTAAATAACTTCTGTAGTTCAAATTTAAAAAAAAAATAAATTAGCATAAATAAGACATGAATCATAGTTAAAAAAAATTGATCACCTTAAACTCCTCAAAATAGAACCTCTTCTCATCCTTAGACAACCCCTTCCCAGCATACCCCGATGAGAACCACTTCTTATCAAAGATTCGTCGCATCGATTGGGCCACATCTTTAATAGGTTCCATGGTGCTTGGAAGACAAAAATAAGATTGACTAAATTAGTGATGAAAAATAATAACCTTGCATAAATCAAAATTAAGATAACATTTAATTAGTTAGACATACGTGGTCCCGGGGATGATAGTAATCAAGATCCGTGGGTCGATGCTTGAACTTCCGGCTGCGGTCTCAGAGGCACAACTAGATTGAGGTGTCACTATTGTCTGGGATGTACCCTCACCATCTACAGTAGCTCCCACATTGACATTGTCATAACCCGTTTCCTGGGACTCAGATGTCGACTCTGGATCCTGAGACCTAATGGGAGTATCATGCTGGGAGGAAGTTGTTTGTCTTCCTCTGGTAACCTCGATGAAGTGAGGTGTACCCATAGGTGCACGGGGAGCTCTAGATGCATTGTGGCTACTGGGCTGCTGACCACTCCCCTCAGCAGAGTTCCCCGTAGTACCCGGCTGCTCATGACTCTTACCCTTTGCATTTCCCTTTCCCTTTCCCTTGCTCTTCTTAGATAAAAGGTTGTTGACCATCCCACCACCTGCCATATCAAAATTCACAAAAATATAGTTAGAAAAAATACTTGTAACTCTATATAAAATATGAATAAATAATTGTCATTCTCTAATGCTTACAATTTAATACAATAACGGTACATTAATCTGAGTAATCGTAAGTGTTCACTCCTACGTACATGTATATTCTAAATCATAATCATCATCATCATCATCGATCCCTAATTCATCATCAAGATCTTCAACCTCTTCAGCCTCATCATCCTGGTTTTCAGTACTGTGCAATTCACTAACTATAGCGCCTGATGTATCAACCAACTCAATGGGGACATCATCATAATTTGGAGAAAAATTATGTTGAATCAACTTCTTCATCTTGTAGTGGTTGAGTCTCTTCTTCAATTGAAGTTGAATTTGGCATGTCCAAAAAATTTCTAGCCTTAATTTTACACACCGACCACCAAGATTGCACATCCTTTTTTTTAGGGATAAGAACAATAATAGACTTGTCCAACTTGTTCCGCTAAAATAAATGGTGCATATCTCTTCCTTCATATGATAATCTCTTTGTATGTTTGACATCCACGATCTTGTATCGTGAATGGATAACACGGGAAGATTCAGAAGTATTAAACCATTGACATCGGAACACGAATACTTTCTTCATAGGATAAGCTGGATATTCAAGCTCTATGACTTCATCTACCATCCCGTAGTAATCATCCTCAATGTTTCCTTCAGTAGATGCACATAAGGATACTCCACTATTGGTCGTTGAGCGTCCTACTCCATGGGTTACTGTGTGAAACTTAAAACCGTTCACAATGAAACCGGGATAAGAAGTTGCCACATTTAATGGACCTTGTGCTAAACTACGTATGTAGTGATTTTGGATTGTAACTTCATTGGACTGTTGAACACAAAAAAAAATGTAGCGCAATGTAAGTGTGGTAAACATTTATAATTTATATCATGTTAAGGTATAAGGTGTCCTCACATATTCTTTGAACCATTCCCTAAATTCTTGCTCCATCTTCCTATTCATAGCAGCTTCGTCAATGGATGGATATTGTTGATAAATCTGCTCCATAAATATTCTGCAAAGTGGATTGAAGTGAAATATTGGCATAACATGCATGTATGTTACCAAAATTGAATTTGATTGGGATGCACAACTTACGACGCATATGGCTCAAGTTCGAGAGTGTTCATAAGAATATAATTATGGGTAGCTGCTAAATCAACCCTTCCTAGGATGAAACGAGTGCCTTTGCAATAGGTTTTTAATAGTTTTGAACACTGAGATTCTATCTGGATCATTGTCATCAACCTCCTCAACAACATCGTTCCTTCCAAACCTGTAACGGAATGACGGTTCACCATCTCCAAAGTAGAACGAGGAGAACTATGTAATTTCCTCCAATAGATAACCATTGCTTATTGATCCTTCAACGTAATTCCTATTTTTGACCTTTCTTTTAAGTTTTCCCATATATCTCTCAAACGGATACATCCACCTATACTGCACTGGTCTAGCTATAGCAGCCTCATAAGCCAAGTGGATTGGAAGGTGTTCCATCGAGTCAAAGAAACTAGGAGGGAAGATTTTTTCTAATTTACACAGAATGAACGCAATGTCATCCGACATTCGTTGCATGTTAGCTACATGAATGGATGTCGTAGTCAACTCCTTGAAATACAGGCACAATTCGGTAATTGCCTCCCACACTACAGAGGGAAGTAGATGATGAAAGGCAATAGGCATCAATCTCTGCATAAAAACATGGCAATCATGACTCTTCATACCAAACACCCTCCTGTTTGTCATGTCTACACATCTGCCAACGTTAGAAGCGTACCCATCTGGGGACTTCACGTTTCAAACCCATTCACAAAATATGTCCTTCTGCTCCTTATCCAACACATAAGAAGCCTTTGGATAAGTCTTCTTAGAGGGATCAAATGCCAATGAAGGGCGTGCATAAAATCATTTAGCTCAGCACGAGACTTCTCATTATCCTTCGTCTTTAGCTTGACATTGAGAACTGTGTTGAATTATCCTTCGTCTTTAGCTTGACATTGAGAACTGTGTTGAATATATTGTCAAAAAAGTTCTTTTCGATGTGCATTACATCAAGATTATATCTTACCAACAGGGTTGACCAATATGGAAGATCCCAAAATATACTTCGCTTGCTCTACCCGCATTTTTCGTTATGACATTGTTTATTATATCAGAGCCAAACTCAGTCACTTTTCTAAGACCTAACTAAGTTATTTCTTCAAGTATTTCCTCGCCGGTCTTAACTCGTGGTGCCCTCTTTCGTACCTTTTTTCCTTTAATGAAAGAAACAGTGTCATTTCGAAACTTGTGCTTACATGGCAAGAACTTCCTACTGTTATCAAACCATGATTGTTTTCGACTATGTGGAAGCGTAAACGCATCACTGTCTTCCATGCAGTACGGACATGCCAATCTCCCTGCTGTGCTCCACCCTGAGAGCATTGCGTATGCAGGGAAATCACTTATTGTCCACAACAACGCAACGTACATCTGAAAGTTTTGTTTCTTGGAAACATCATAAGTGGTGACTCCTACATTCCATAATTTTTGTAGTTCAGCAATAAGAGGTTGGAGGTAAACATCAATTTTTCCTTTTGGATTCTTTAGCCCAGGAATCAAACATGTCAGAAAAAAGAATTTATCCTTCATACACATGCCAGGCGGAAGATTGTATGGAGTTAAAATGACAGGCCACAGTGAATAAGGTTTTCCTGATGGGCCAAAAGGTTGAAATCCATCAGTACACAAAACAAGACGCACGTTCCTAATTTCTTTGGCAAAATCAGGATTTTTTTCATCAAAATGTTGCCATGCCTTTGAGTCAGATGGGTGACACATCTTATCATCTTCCATACGGTGCTCAGCATGCCATCTCATTTCACTTGCGGTTACTGGAGAAGCATACAATCTTTGCAACCTTGGAATGATTGGGTAGTAGTGCATTTTCTTTCGAGGAACATTTCCTTTCTCGTTTAGATCCTTCTGCAATTACCTTGTACCTTGGTTCTGCACAAAACCTACAATGATCTAGATCCTTGTCTGCTCCCCGGTAGATCATACAGTGATTAATGCAGCTGTGTATTATTTCAACCGGAAGATAAAGAATGCTCACAGTTTTTTTACAACTGTAATAGTCTTTGGGAATGTCATTGTCATTTGGCCACAAATCATGGTACGTCTGACATACCCGATCAATGAGAGCCTGTGGTGCTTGATGGTCTGTCTTTATTGACATCAACTCAATTGTCAGTGATAGGAGTGAGTGGTTTCCATTAAATAACTTCTTCTTTGATGCCTCCATCAACTCATAAAATCTTTTCGCATCAGGGTTTGGAGGCTCTACCATCGACAATGTTTCCACTTCTTCGTCTGCAATGTCATCAGGAACCTCATCAACTATATCATCCTCGAAATGAGTTCCAATGGCATCGACGATCATTCTTTCCAAGTTGTTTGTGTGTTGATCATTACTTGTTTGAGGCACTTGGGGCAAGATGACATTGTTGGTTGAGTCATCCACCTCTCCATGAAAATTCCAGACATAATAACCAGGCATGAACCCCTTCTTTGCCAGATGCACTTTCACTGTGCTGACATCGTAGTACAGGTTCTTATTCATGCATTTGCTCAACGGACAAGGGCATCTTATCTTGTTACCATCCCTCGTGCATTCAGGATGTGACAGTGCGAAAGTGGCAAATTCTTGAATTTTGGCCAACCACTCTTGTGTTGGTCTACCATTTCGAATTCGCACTAGTTCATACATCCACTGTCTGTCAGCCCGTTGGGATAAAACTACACGTTAATATATATAGATTTATAGCAAACTAATAGGCAAGTGCACCTATTCGGAGTAGTAAAACAAGTGTCGTATCCACAGGGAAATTGTTCAATTATCCTAGTCTTGGTAGTTAATAAAAACTGTAAAAGGGGTTTAGCCGGACGCAAACTTGATTTGTTATTGGATTAGTACATAAATAATAAAAAGCTTAAATAAAACAGTTGTGTATTAAGTGGATGGAAAATGTGCTAAGGAAGGTGAAATCGCCCAAATATAATTCAGATATTAACTATAATCCTGGTTTGCTCTTATTTGTCTGTTAAGAATTTATCTTGTGGCCTTCCTAAATCATAGATAAGGACAACTCTTAATTAATTCAATAGACATTTTACAATCAGAAAAAGACTAAAATCATTAATTAGCTTTAAGCGAGAATTCTTTTTATAACAGCGATGGATTTTATCTGCTAATCAAGGAGATAATATCTAACGTTTATCTCTATTTGTGGTCTATTCTCTAATTTACAAAATCTTTGAAATTAGAGAAACCGTAAATGCATAAAAATGATCAGTTGTTAAGCATTTAATAATTTAGAGAGATAAAACAAATATTTATAAGCAAACCCGGTATTATAAATACGTCTGAATTATTTTGGGGTTAAACACCCATCCTAAGCACAAATATAAAATTTCTCAGACATCGACAGTACTAAAAACAGAGTAAAGATAGAAATAGTCATTATTCAGAAACTGCTTGCGAAGAACGGGTCTGCACTCGCTCTCACTTCTGCTGCCTCTTTTCTCTCTTTGTAAAATACTGCTTCTGTTTGAGTACGTACGTGAGTGAATGTGGTGAAATAAATAAAAGAGAGAGTTATGGTGTTACGGGAGGAATTGAATGGAAGAGAATGGAGTGTGGTGCTGTTTGTGTGATTTCTCTCAGTCTCTCGTACGTGGTGCAATTTTATTTATGGTAGAAGGAGTGGGTTTATATAGAGGCAGAGGATGAATGAAGATAGAGCTGGAGAGGAGACAGAACTTGAGTTGATTGGGGACAAACGCGTGAAATGATTTACAAGATAAGGGAGGTGCATGATATTGTTAACGGAGCAGTTCGACATGTCTGTAGGCGCCGCAAAGCAAGAAGCAATTGGGGAAGACGGTCTGCGAAAACCAGTCGCGACAGTTCTGGATCTGCGTTGTATTTACACACGTCCGCCACTTGTCCGCCCAAATCTACGCGAATAACTCTATGTCTTGTCCGCTACTTGTCCTCCCTTCTGTCCGCCTAAATCTACGCGGACAACTCTATGTCTTGTCCGCTTGCTTGTCCTCCCTTCTGTCATGCGGACAAGTCGAGGACAACACACGGACAACACACGGACGTGTGTATTTGACTTGTGAATTTTGACCGGCTCTAGATTCTTCGTTTGGACTCCATTTTTTAAGCCGTCTGCGCTTATGTGTTCGTCTCTTCGTGTAATTTTCTCCTAGCTTGGTTTTTCCTCATGTTTTAACCAATAAATTTGTGAGATAACCAATAAAACATAAACTAGAGGAAAAACATACGATAAGTGAGAAATGAGCAGAAAAGTGCTGATATAATATATGAAATACACCCATAAAACATGCTCATTTAGACACTTATCACACCCCCACACTTACCTTTTGCTTGTCCTCAAGCAAAACCATTTACCCAAGCAAGTAGGGAATGCTCAATACTAACAAATATTATTATGAAGGGTAGGATAAACAAGTGAACAGTACATGATCTTTAAACTTTTCGAGGAGTGTGATCCATCAACTACTGGTGGCACAGGGGTACTCAGGGTAAAAAAAAAAATTAGAGTTTCGGGGTATGATCCGGAGTACTTCAATGCTTCTTAGTTAAGGTGACTTTGAGAACTTTTACCATGGCCAACTTCTCTCAAGAATGGGCATTTGAGGAGAAAACAAAAGGAAAAATAGATTTATGCATTTGTTTCACTTTTGCATAAGAGATGAGAAAATAATATGTAAGCATCAAGCTTTTGTATTTAAGAACACTCAACTCTCTTGTTGGTTACCAATGGTGTCTCGTAAGTCCCTTATTTATTTTATTTTTTCTTCTTTTTTTTTACAGAGAAGCACCCCTTAGCAATCCCTAAGAGAGAAGACAGAAAGAACCCTGAGTAATAAAAATCCATCCATTTCAGATTATTTGGTCACACCGCATAAAAATGCTCCTCAAAAGTAATCAAAATTTTTAAATTTTTGTACATTTTATCATTTATCCCACAATTCATAACAGTATTTATTCATATAGAGAACAACCCACATATAAAGGGTCCACGATATTGAATTTGGACAAACGCAAGATTAGCAGAGAGATTAAGCATTTTAATCATAAAATGTCACCGAAAAGGGCACACTCCCCCACACTTAAATTGAACAATGTCCTCATTGTTCACCAGAAAAACAAGGGAAAGTTTCAGAAGACCTTTTCGGTAAGTAAATAAAATAGAGAGAACACAAAGCTCACGAATAATCATTTAAGCACATAAACTCTCCTCTACATGATTTATTTAAATAAAAGCATAATTAAAGAAACTGGTACTCCCCTGAGATTATTTTTGCTAGTGTTATAGGAGTTCCCCCACACTTGAGCTTCAGCCTCAAGTAGCGTAGCTTGGTTGCGGTGTAGACATGAAATTGCACCTGCATAAGACACTAGAAGCAACCATACTACAAACGGGGTTAATAGTTAGCAAAAACAAAATTGAAAGAGAACCTGGTAATTAAAAGAGCATAAAAGCATATAAAAGATAAGTTCATCCGGGTTGCCTCCCGGAAAGCTGCCCTTGTTTAACGTCTTTGGCTACGACGCTTTGAAGCGTACTCAAAATCTGAGGATCTTGTAGATTATTGTACGAGCATCAACTATCTCGAGATTACCACCCTGGTATGCTTTAGTCTAGATCCATTGACAGGTAAAGTACATAGATCAGAAAGATAGACATACTTCAGGTGTGAAGGTAATTGTTTCATTTCTACGAGAGGGGGTTGTTCGATTGATGGTGGTATCTTCTTAGTAGAAAGCTCTAATGGTTCTGGTGGTGGGTATCGTGGTTTTGTATATGATTTTATCTTATCCAGAGCTGCTACCATTTGGATTGTGTCAGGGCACATTGGTTGTTTATCACAAATTTCAGCTAAAGCATTTTCAAGAGCATCATTACGAATAATAGCAGATGAATTATTCTGCACAATAGAGTCGAAAATGTCTATGAAAAAGGTGTCTTCTATATGAGCGAGTTTCTTTATAACCTTGGACATGTCGTATTCTAAAGTTTCGTTATGCAGCCTTAAAATGATTTTTCCTTTTTCAACATCGATTAGTGCTCTAGCAGTTCTCATGAAAGGTCGTCCTAAGATTAAGGGCACCCTAGTGTCTTCTTCCATGTCAATTACAATAGAATCAGCGGGGAACACAAAAGTTCCTACAGTAACAATCAAATCTTCTATTATCCCTTTTGGGAATACTAAAGATCTATCTGCTAATTGTAATTGAATAGAAGTAGGCAGACATTTACCAATCTTAAGTTTGTTGAAAGTTGAAAGTGGCATTAAATTGATACTAGCTCTTAGATCACATAGCCCACTACCACAATCAACATTATCAATGGAACATGGAATGATTGGCAAACCTGGGTCTCCAAGTTTCGGAGGGAGACTCTTGAGAAGCACTGCTGACACTTCTTGTGTAAGGTGCACAGTTTCCACTTCCTGCAACGATCTTTTGTTTATGATGATATCCTTCATGAACTTTGCGTATATTGGCATTGTTTTAAAGCATCTGCAAAAGAAATATTAATCGTCAGTTTCTTGAAGTGAGTTAGAAATTTTCTAAACTGTTCATCTAGATTTTTCTTTCTTATTCTGTTTCGAAAAGGAAGTGGGGGAAGAATCTTAGTGAGAGAGGAAGGAGTAGATTCAGGAGGCTCCTTCTCCTTGGAAATATTTTTTTGGAGGAGGGGCTTCTTCAGCATCTTCTTGTTCTTCTTCTTGAGGCTCCTGAGCTTGCTGCTCTTGAGTATCAATATCATCTCGGGGAGAGATGAGTCGAGCGGCCTACCACTTCTCAACGTCACTGCCTTGGCCTGTTCCCTTGGATTTGGATTTGGCTGACTAGGGAAGGCACCAGGTGGCCTTTGTGCAAGTTGCTGGCTGATTTGCTCCAACTGTTGGTTGGTTTGTTGTATTTGGGCTTCAACCCTTCTGTTAGTGGCTTCTTGATCCACGAGTCTGGTATGGGTCGTAGTCACGAATCCTTTCATTAGGTTCCTGAATTCCTCATTTGGATCAGAAGAGGTTGAGGATGGTTGTTGTTGTTACTGGAAACCTGGAGGGGGACCTTGTGCTCTGTAACCTATATTAGAGTTTGGTTGGGGTCTGTTTCTGTAGTATTGGATAGGTGTTAACTGTTGTTCTGCCTCCTTGGTTCTGATCATTATTTTTCCATGAGAAATTCGGGTGATTTCTCCATGGGTAGTTGTTGTTGAAGTTATTGTTGTAGGAATTACCGGGGCGGTTTCCTATGAAGTTTACATCCTCGTACTGGTTTTTACCTTCGCACTGATGGGTTTCATGAGGACCAGCGCATATGGCACATCCTTCTGGTGATGGATTTGTAGGTGGGGAAGCTATTGTCTTCACGATTTCATTTTGAGATGTGTTAGCTTTTCCACCATCTTTGCAAGGGACAAGATCTGAGCCGATAAATGATCTGTAGGCTCAACATGGAGTAGGCCTGCTGCTCGTGGTGTTCTTCCTTTGGATCTCGTCCACTGTCTTGTATTGCTCGTCATGGTTTCGAGAAGGTTCATCCCTTCTTGAGGAGATTTCATCATGAAACTTCCTCCTGCAGAGGAATTGACGAGTAGTCGGTTTCCATCATCTAGACCATTGAAGAATGACAGGCAGAGGGATTGATCGTCGAGACCATGGTGGGAACATTTCATCAGTATATCCTTGAATCTGTCCCATGCGTCGTATAACGTTTCTCCCGGTTCTTGACAGAATGTGTTGATTTCTCCGATCAACTGCCTTGTTCTACTGGTTGGGTAGTATTTGGCAAGGAACTTCTGGGCCATTTGCAACCATGTAGTGATTGATCGGGAGGGAAGACTTCGGTACCACCTGTTTGCTGAATCTGACAACGAGTGAGGAAATAGTTGTAGACGGATTCTTTCTTTGACGTTGCCAGTTTGACCAAAGGAATTGCAGAAGTCTAGGAAGAGACTCAAATGATTTGGGGCTTTATCAGGATTCGCTCCACTAAATTTGCCTAGATCCCGGACGGCGGTGATGTAGTGGGTTTTGAAAGCCCATCGTCCGGTTTCTAGCGGTGTTAGTTCGGGGAGAACTATGGCTGATGCCCTTCCTTCGGTATCCGGTTGGTGGTAATCAGATAGGGCACGGTGTTCTGGTTGATTTTCATGGTTCATTTTCTTCTTAAACTTCGTTATTAGCCATGTTTTGATTTCTCAGGTTTCTTCTTGCTCGTAATAAAGTGCGCTCGGGTTCAGGTCTCGGATTGACAAATGGAGAACCTCGGGTTCGAGTGTTTGGCATGCACAGAAGATACTTGATTTGTGAGAAACTGCGAAAATAATTAGTAAATAGATAAAGAAAAGCAAAGATATTGGTTAGGCCGATAAACGTTAGTTAAATAACACTGATATATATTTTTTATATTTTTTTATATTTTTTTTTCTATTTTTTAACAAGAGTAAAATGACAGAAAATAAGTGACAAGGGAATCAAATGACAAGGGAATTTAAATGTTAGTAGTTAGATGACAGAAATTTAATGTTAGTAGTTAGTTGACAGAAATTTAATGTTAGTAGTTAGTATACTGGAAATTTAAATGTTAAGGACAATGGAAAATAAATGTTAAGGACAATGGAAATTAAATGTTAAGGACAATGGAAATTAAATGTTAAGGACAATGGAAATTAAATGTTAAGGACAATGGAAATTAAATGTTAATAATATTAAGAAGTCAGAAGTCAGAAGTCAGATGTCCAAAGTCAATGTCAGATGTCGAATTAGATTAACAACAAATATATAACAAAATATTACAGTATAGCAAGTGAACTACCGGAAACTAGGGAAATTGATGGAAACAAAATCCCCGTCACGGCGCCAAAAACTTTTGGGATAAAACTACACGTTAAATAAAGATTTATAGCAAACTAATAGTCAGTGGCTCCTATTCGAGTAGTAAAACAGTCGTACCACAGGGAAATTGTTCAATTATCCTAGTCCTTGGTAGTTAAAAAAAACGAAAAATGTGATGGGATCGGGGTGCTGACCGAGTAGGTCTGAGGTGTTAATCTCAGATCAACTCTGCTTGAAGAATAAAGGTGTGTAAAAGTAACGCGGAAGCTTTTGTTTAAACTTAACAAGATAGGATTCTGCTTGTATTGAAACTCAATGTGAATTACAACCTAGCTTCCTATCTTGGGATTCGACAGAAGTATTCTGTCTCATCCAACACTCGCTCTACTCTCGGCTTTGATCAATGCGTCACAAGGAGTAAAGGGAATGTTCTATGTGTGCTCTCTAGGTAATAAATACCTAAGCTAATTGACACTATCTCACTAAGATCTCTCAAGAATATTTTCTCTCTCAAGGGCGGTGTATCTCTCTGAATAATCTCGAATGCACACCTTAACTAATTACATTCGCATGCTTATATACTTGTCAACTATCTCCTAAATCTTCGGTGGAGTCTTCAAGTGTAACGACTCCTTGGGTTGGTTCCGCAAGTATCGGAGTTATGGTCCTCCTTGTGCGTCACGATCTCACGTCTTGCTACTGCTCCAACGATGCGAGATTTCCGCAACTACTTCAGCAACGTCGCGCTTCTTGGCATACAGGAGATCGTGGACAGATGCTTCTGCAGAGGTACTCGAGCTGGAACATCTTTCTGTATCGCGCCTAGTATCTCTGCATCGCTACTTTCACTGAGGAGGCAATCATCTGCAAAACCTAAGTCTTCAACAAATTCCCCTTTTTGCTGATGATGGCAAACTCAGTGTATCCAGCGTAACCTTGAGGTTTTGTATAGGATGTACCTGCAAGAAGAACAGACAACAAAGCGGAGCAACTATCTTGGGAGAACAACTTGCTGTTTGTTCCCCCTTAAACATATATCCCCCTTAAGATAATGCAGTTGATAAGAACAGATAAAAAACCATAGTACGTAAACTACTTCAAATATCACGTTGCAGAAATAAACGACCAAGCAAAAACAGATGAGGCCTTCAGAGGCACTCATTATCCACACATAGTTACCCGCAGACACCAGCCGCGGGATACACCGCTTCCCCCGTTTGCCAACATCAGGGGAAACGCACAAAAATATCCAAAAAACCATTATCTGAAACAGTTAGTTAAACACAACCACCAGCGTAAGTCAAAAGTATTCAAGAATCACTACTGCCTAAGGCTTAAAGGGGTGGGGTAACAAAGTTAGTCATCTCCTCCATCCATTCCTGTGTCCTCATCCCGTGCTCCATCTTCCCCCGAAGTCCCAGCGCCATCCAATCGCTTAGCCGCTTCCAGAGTTTCAGCAAATGTTTCCCGGAACTCCTCTGCCAGCTTCTCGACTCCCCCTGCAATGATGTTCATCGTCTGTTTGTGGTTCTTGTTGAGGACGTCGATGAGCATGTCTATCTTCTTGGATAGAGTGGCGAGGTTGTTCTCTACCGCTGCTACCCTTTCAGATAAAGAGACGGAGTCAGGGGGTGATGCGGGTTTTGGTGGGGCTAGCTTTTTGGAGGGAGGGTTTGTCTTGGAGACCGATTTGATCTGGAAAGACGGGGTTTTGTTGTACAGGATCTGACCAAGTATGTCGGTATCCATTATCCGACTGGCTTTGGAGGGATCGAGGACAACATCACAGTGGGTAAAGATTTTTGGGAGCCAGAATACGTACCCCAGGCTGTGTCGGGGTGAGGAGATGGTTGAGGCAATGTGGTTGAGGATTAACTTTGAGAGGTTTATCTTTTGGTGGTGGATCAGACAGTACATAATAGCAAGATCAAGCGGACGAACAAACTGATTTCCTTCCTTTCTAGGGACTAAGTTTTTGATCACCAATGTATGGAGCATTTGGTGGGTATTGGACAGAGCTGGTCGCTCAAGGAGTGACCGACTCTGCTGTTTGGTAGGAAGAAGTCATAGACTTCTTTTGCACTTATAACCCTAGATCAGGAAAACCAGCCCTATCATAAAATTCTAATCCGCTAGTTGGAATTTCTAGATGGGTTGCTATTGAGTTTGAGTCGAGAAGGATGGTTTGCCGTGTACCTCTGTCATTATCTTCCCCTTGCGAATGACGCAATTTTGGTAGAACTCATACGCCTCTGCCTCATGGTAGGTCTGAATGCCGTGGAAGAGATGGATCCAGTTTTGAAAGCGGAGCATCTCCTCGAACATGTCGAAGGCCATCGATTGGAGCCAGTCCAGGTCGAGTAGCTTTCCCTTTACCAAGTGTCGTGATTCAGCAGAATCGTCAGCTGGTAAGGAGTAGACGGCAGAGTGGGTGTCGATCAGACCTAGTCGAGTAGCAGGTGTAGGTGGGACAGACTCGGAGCGAGGACGGAGTCGCTTTCTGGTGGAAGTCGTTGCCGTGTCGGAGTCTGCCTGGGTTGAAGAGTTGGTGGTACTGCGCGGCTTTTCTTCAGTAGTTGGTGCCGTGACGACAGGAGATGGTGCAGGAACAGGAGCATCAGAAGTGGGTTTTGAGGATGACTGAGGGTTTTTGGCTCGAGAACGAAGAGTTCGAGTAGCTGGAGGGCGGGGGACGTTGGATTTAGCACGGCGGGTTTTCTTGGGTGGTGGTGAACACTCAGGAGCAGGTTGCTGGGCTTCGAGGTCAAGTACCTCAGTGGGTTCTTTAGCAGGAGAGTTGGGTTGTTGATCTTTTGCTTCTTCATCAGCGGGTGGAAGAGATCCGAACTGAAGTTTAGTCGGAGATTTTGTGATAGTGTCGGGAGTGGGTATGATCGGGGTGGTGGGAGGGGATGTTTGTTTGGTTGGTGATGGGGTATCTTCCGATTTTGTGGATGCCGTAGTGTGAACTATGGCGGTTGTTTCAGTTGTGACGGTGGGTAGTGTGGTGGTGATGGGTTGAGTGTCGACGGACATTGCAGGGGCTACGGCGGTTGAGTCAGAGGTGGAGGTAGGGGTTTGTTTGGCTTGGAGGATGGTGAGTTTGTTGATGAGAGCTTGGAGGAGCAAAGGGTCGTTGGGTAATTCGGCGTCGGAAAACATGGTGTTAGGGTTAGGGTTGGAAGCCATGGAGATCGGAGGTTGATCGAAGTGGACAAGCGAGTGTAGAAGACGAAGAGAAGCAAAGAAATCGGACTTTGGTGTGATTGGACGTGGGGGGTGAGAGATATTGACGTCGGAATATAGGCAGACGTCGTGTGTCAGGGTAATGTGAGGTGATTGGTTGAGCTGGGGTGTTGCGGATAGTAGGGCGAGAATTTCGCGGGTTTAGTTATCAGAAACTGAACACTCTTGTTTTACGCTGGTGTTTTGTTACTTAAACAGACAGACTAGGTCATCAGACATATTCATACATTTCACCCCGAAATTAACAAAACACGAGAAGGAGATACGACCTTAGCTAGGTCATACGGGTCATACCTAGTTGTGAACGTAGTGCTTCAAAAGGACCTCGTTGCAGTGGCTTGGTGAATATGTCTGCAAGTTGCTCTGAAGTAGGAACATACTCTAGTTGTATCTGTCCTTTTTCAACGCAATCCCTTAAGAAATGGTGACGAATTTCAATGTGCTTTGTCCTGGAATGATGAACAGGATTTTTAGATAAGTCAATAGCACTATTATTGTCACAAAAAATTGTAGTACAAGTCGGAGGAATGAGATAGTCCTGTAGTTGTTGTTGTATCCAGAGAATCTGTGCACAGCAAGCAGCGGCGGAGACATATTCGGCCTCGGCGGATGACAGTGCTACTGTGTTTTGCTTCTTTGAACTCCAAGCGACAAGACATAGTCCTAAAAATTGTGCAGTACCAGACGTGCTTTTCCTGTCTAATAAGGAGCTTGCAAAATCAGAATCACTATAACCCATTAGAGTGAAATCAGGAGTACTTGGGTACCAGAGGTACAAGTCTTGGGTACTTTTCAGATAGCGAAAAATTCGCTTTACGCCTTGTAGGTGTGATTCTTTTGGGTTTGCCTGAAATCTTGCACAGAGACATACAGCATATAGAATGTCAGGCCTACTTGCTGTTAGATAAAGAAGGGAACCTATCATACCTCTGTATAGCGTAGCATCAACCGCAATTCCTTTTTCATCCATATGTAGCTTCTCTGTTGTTGTCATTGGAGTGGGTGTGGCTTTTGAATCCTGCATCTTGTATTTGATTAACAGCTCGTGAATGTATTTCTGTTGATGAATTTGAGTCCCGTTTTCCTGTTGGGTGACTTGTAGACCTAGAAAGAATTTCAATTCTCCAAGAGCACTCATTTCAAATTCTTTACTCATGAGATCAGAAAAGAATGAGCATAGTTCAGGAATAGTGGATCCATAAACTATGTCATCCACGTATATTTGCACAATGAGTATGTCTTCACCTTTGGTGAGAGTAAAAAGAGTTTTGTCAACTTTACCTCGAATGAATCCATGGGACAATAAGTAAGATGAAAGACGTTCATACCATGCCCGAGGTGCCTGCTTCAGGCCATATAATGCTTTATCTAACTTGTAGACATACTCTGGGTGATGTGGATCTTCGAAACCCGGAGGTTGAGCAACATATACATCTCTGTCGATGTATCCATGTAGAAAGGCAGTTTTTACATCCATTTGGTAGAGTTTTATACCTCGATGTGCTGCGTAGGCCACGAGTATTCGAATTGCCTCAATTCGAGCTACTGGAGCATAAGTTTCATCGTAATCAATTCCTTCAGCTTGAGCATATCCCTGGACTACCAGTCTGGCTTTGTTGCGAGAGATATTTCCTTGATCATCTAACTTGTTGCGGAACACCCATTTTGTACCAATTGGTTTATGATTGGTTGGGCATGGAACAAGTCGCCAGACAGAGTGTCTTTGTAGAGAATGTAATTCTTCTTGCATGGCGAGTATCCAGTCATGATCCTGTAGAGCTTGGTTGACATTCTTAGGTTCGATTTTGGATAGAAAGGCATTGAAGGCACATAGATTCTGATGCAGTTCACTACGTGTTTGCACGCCTTTGGATGGATCACTCAGGATTTGAGAAATGGGGTGAGCGGAGGCTTGTTGAAATTTTCTTGCGGAGGATGATGGAATACTATTGGAGTGATCTGGTGTTGGGTGATCGTTAGGTGTGGGTGTGGTTGTGTTTTGTGGAGGAGGTAGTGGTTCCTGTGTGGGAGTAGGTGAGGCATCTTTAAATGAGTCATCAGGGTCGTCGTCGCTGTCAGAGGATGAGTCTGTTGCAAGAGGTGTTTGTGGTGCAGGGATAGTAGCTACTGGTATTTCAATGAAGGTAGTATCTGCGGCATCTTCGTGTTTTTTTGTGTGTGGTCACAGTCACTGGAGTTAGAGAGCTCTTCAAAACGAATATGAGGGCTTTCTTCAAGACAGGCTGTACGCTTATTGAATACTCTGTAAGCTCGACTTTGTGATGAGTAGCCAAGGAATATTCCTTCATCACTCTTAGATGCAAACTTGCCGAGATTATCTTTTCCATTGTTGTGTATGAAACACTTGCATCCGAAGCGCCGTAGATGTGTGACTGAAGGAGGACGGCCTTTGATAATTTCATATGGGGTTTTGCCGATGAAGGGATGAATTGATGCTCGATTTAGAATGTATGCTGCAGTGTTGATAGCTTCTGCCCAGTATGTGGCTGGAAGGTTACTATCGATGAGCATTGTTCTTGCCATTTCTACAAGCGTGCGATTCTTTCGTTCTACAACTCCATTTTGTTGTGGGAGTACGAGCAGCTGATGTTTGATGCATGATTCCCTTTTCCCTGCAGAATTCTGAAAACTGAATATTGCAAAATTCTGTACCGTTGTCAGATCGAATTGTCTTGACAGAGGTGGACATTTTGTTAGTGATCAGTTTAAATAAGGTTTCGAATTCGGAAAAAGTTTCCGACTTGCTCTTAAGAAATAGTACCCATGTCCAGCGCGAATAGTCATCGACGATGACTAGAGCGTACTTCTTACCACTTTTGCTTTGAACACGCATTGGCCCACATAGATCCATGTGTAGCATGTCCAGTGAAGATGATGTAGACATATCTGTTTTACCTGGAAAGCTTGATCTAGAATGTTTCCCTTGTACGCACGCAGGACAGAGGATGTCGGTCTGGAAGAAGTTCGTCTGAGGAAGTCCCACTACAAGATTTCTGTTTTTGATTTTGTTTAGTAGTTTGCCGTGTGCATGACCTAGGCGAAAATGCCATAAGGAGATATTCTTGTCCTGTACACTAAGACAGAGAGTACCATCTAGGTTAGGGTTTTCAAGAGATAGCTTATAAAGATTGTTCACCCTTATACCAGTGGCTTTCAGAAGACCTGTTTGCTCGTCAAAAATTTTGCAGTCAGAGGCCGAGAAAAGAACAACATTAGAGAGATCACAGATTTGAGAGATACTTAGAAGGCTGTGTCCAAGTCCATTTACTAAATTAACATTTTCTATTTTAAAGAGAGAGGGATTACCGACGGTTCCAATACCAATGATTTCACCATGAGCATTGTCGCCAAAAGTGACTTTCCCCCCGTTGTGTTGAGAGAGAGTCGTGAACTTGTCAGGGTCTCCTGTCATATGTCGTGAGCATCCACACTATCCAGAACCAAGAGTCATTGTCCACGGTCTCTCCCTACAAGATAATCAAAAGTTAGACTTGGGAACCCAGGCGAACTTGGGTTCCCTCTTTGAAAGAGAGCTATAACCATCTCGTGCTTTAGACAGAGTATGTAAACGTTGCATATTAAAAGACAAATCTTTGCCAAGCTTATGACACGAGGAGTGAATATGCCCGTCGTAACCACAGTAACCACAAATTAATAAAGAAGGTAGATGAACGTACTTCTTTTGCCAACGGAATTTGTTTTCAAATTTTTCTTTTTGGAGTTTCCTTCTTTGAAGATCATTGGGTTTTGTGGCTATTTTTGGTAGGTTTACTTTGCCTTTATTTCTCAGCCAACGAGGAGGATTAGATGATGAGACCGATTCCATCCGTGCCTTTTTAAGAGCGATGTTCAGGGAATCGACCTCTTTCTCAAGTCGAACTTGTCTTTCTTTTGACTCACGGAGTTCGTTTTCAAAGAATTTTGGCTTTTGCATTGCAGCACCTCACACGAACAAAGGTGATTGGTTTGAAGAATTTTTGTGGAATTTTGGAACGATTTTTCTGTAGAGAAGAGACTTGATTTTGTAGGAGTTGATGAGGTTGTGAGCATCTTTTAGCTCTTTTTCAAGTCGTTCGGCCTTTTCTTCAGATTTTTGCAATTTTAGACGATCGTTGTTGACATGACCTTTTAGCACATGGATTTCTTCATAAAGAGAGGCTATCCTGTCTTGTTCTTCAGTTAATTCAAATTCAGGATGATTTGGGTCGATGTAGTAAGTAGATAAATCTAAAGAGGGAATAGCACATGAATCTGAGAAATATTCAGTTACCTCTGAAGAGGGACTCTTGCATACCTGACTTTTGTGAGCCATGAGGCATATTAGGCTTGACGTTCCTATCTCAGGTTCTTCTGAGTCAGAGTCTCCCCATGCTGAATTTGCCATTAGTGATGATTGCTCGCGATCATCTTTCTTCTTGAGAGGACAGTTGTTGGCGTACGTTAGTGCCCCGGCTTCAGGCATTTGAAGCATACTCGGTCTCCAGTTCCGTAGTACCTTGCTGATTACGATTGTAGGATTGATATTGTCGGTTTTGATTTTGACTGAAACTGTTTGGATTGTTCCCTTCTGATCGATCTCGCATGAATCTCTTAAAGTTCTTGACCAGCATGGCCATGTCTTCGAAGGTGTTCGCTGATCCTTCTTCTATTATGCCGTCAATCAGAGTGTCCCGAAGCTGCTGGATTAACTCCTGATTTGGAGAGTTAGCGTCATAGTGGAATGACTCATTCTGGTGAGCTGCTATCTGGCTGGGCATAGTCTACCTGCAAAGCTTGATTCACATTGAAAACGAAACAGCATGGTTTGGGGGAGAATTATTACCTCTGTTTTTATATTCATCTTGTACTTGTTGATGGACTGAAGATAGGATCCCAAGTCGGTCAGAGTCCATTTCTCTAGACTTTTGGACGCCTTCGTGGAGATAACGCTCTCGGTCCATTCCTCACCCAGACTGTCCAGAAATTTGTTGTTGATGTTTTCATTTGACTCTCCAATCTGTAGCTCTTCCATAGTAGCGGTGAGTTCAGTAAATCGAGCGAGCATGTCGCTGAGGGATTCTCCAGGCTTTCCTACGAAGTTTTCGTAGTCCATCTTCAGTTCTTGTATCTTTGATTTTCGAAGCTCAGTATTTCCTTCATGAACAGCTCGAAGGTGATCCCAGATGTCTTTGGCTACTTTGATGTGATACACTCTTCTTCTTTCAGGTGGAGAGAGACTGGTGTAGATGACTCGTACGGCTTGGGCATTTAGCTCAACGCATCTGCACTCCTCAGCAGTATAGGAGCTAGGATCTTTCCCTCAGGTACTGGGAAGTTGCCTTTCGTCACTACCGTCCAGAGTTGTTGATTCAAGGACTGGAGGTGTGACTCCATCTCGTTTTCCACATGTTGTAGTTTGTGAAGTTAGCTTTGGATTCTCCACTTGCATTCTGTTGTTGTTGTTGGTGTTTGAGATTTCCGCCATTTTGAGAGATTTGTCAGCCAACGCGGCTCTGATACCACTTGATGGGATCGGGTGTGCTGACGAGTAGGTCTGAGGTGTTAATCTCAGATCAACTCTGCTTGAAGAATAAAGGTGTGTAAAGTAACGCGGAAGCTTTGTTTAAACTTAACAAGATAGGATTCTGCTTGTATTGAAACTCAATGTGAATTAAACCTAGCTTCCTATCTTGGGATTCGACAGAAGTATTCTGTCTCATCAACACTCGCTCTACTCTCGGCTTTGATCAATGCGTCACAAGGAGTAAAGGGGAATGTTCTTATGTGTGCTCTCTAGGTAATAAATACCTAAGCTAATTGACACTATCTCACTAAGATCTCTCAAGAATATTTTCTCTCTCAAGGACGGTGTATCTCTCTGAATAATCTCGAATGCACACCTTAACTAATTACATTCGCATGCTTATATACTTGTCAACTATCTCCTAAATCTTCGGTGGAGTCTTCAAGTGTAACGACTCCTTGGGTTGGTTCCGCAAGTATCGGAGTTATGGTGTGTCCTCCTGTGCGTCACGATCTCACGTCTTGCTACTGCTCCAACGATGAGAGATTTCCGCAACTACTTCAGCAACGTCGCGCTTCTTGGCATACAGGAGATCATGGACAGATGCTTCTGCAGAGGTACTCAAGCTGGAACATCTTTCTGTATCGCGCCTAGTATCTCTGCATCGCTACTTTCACTGAGGAGGCAATCATCTGCAAAACCTAAGTCTTCAACAATTATGTATAGGAGTCGACTACGGTGGAAACCAATCGAAGCAAGGACCAAGGTATGGTTTTCTTGCAGTCTGTTGCCTACCGGTTTACACCGGCTTGTGTGTTGTTTGTTTTCTGTGTTTATGACCTTGTAAGACTTAAGTCATGAAATGAGTTTACCGTTGTTCATATATTGTGATGGTGAGTTATGCCTCATTCCCTTGTGTGTGGGTCTAACTAGACCTAAACACTTGCTTGTGATTGACTTATTAAGCTCCAATGATGGTTTTCTAACAAGTGCTAACGGGGGAAGTGAGGAGTCCGGTCTGTTCCGGCCACGCGTGTGAGTATGGGAGTCGATGTCATAAACGGTTCGATTCTCTTTGTATGTTATGGTTGTTTTCCATTTTTGTCTCCAACTTCCCTTTAGCTTAACCAAGGCTTTTACTGACTCACGTCGGGCCACAGGGGCATACTATGTTTGTTCGGTGTGCTTGGATTACTATATCCGACACACCTATGGGTTAAGTTAACCGTCATTTAACCGGACGGTAACGAGTTATGTAACGAGCTTAACATGAGTTTGGCAGCAATCTCTAGGCTCACCGGGGAATTGACCTTTTTTGGTGGGTTCCTAAAGAGAACTGTACTTGTTATGTTATGTGTTTATGTTGTGATGCAATTCTTATTGCCAAGATAAGTGAAATGTTTGTTTAAAATCAATGCCATGTTATCATGGCAATTGGTTGCGTGTATCCGGTAGTCAATGGGCTGCATGTTAGCCATGCCAGCCATGAGTTGCTGAGCCCCTTTGGGGCACCATATGGTTATCTATGTTGCAGGATGAGGATCGAAGAGGCGGAGTGGCTCTAGATTCTAGGTTTATGGAATACTTTTGGTTATTTGGATGTTGGGCCCGGGATGCGCCTGTGCTCCCGTGGCGTTTATTTTGGATCCGTTGTTGTTACAGTGGTGGTATAATGATGGTTTACAGTGATGGATTGTAATTAAATACTCGGTATTGTATAGTATGTATTTATGGATGTTAGTACCTAACGCTCGGGAGTCTGATCATCAGACGGTTAACTTGTATTTATTCTGCCTTGTTAACCACGTGGGTGGTTAACGGCGTGTAGCACCGAACCGTTTAGTAATTGTTTAGTTGTTTATTTCCGCTGCGATTTCGGTTAGTTGTTAAGTATGTAGTAGGGGTGTTACAAAAAGTGGTATCAGAGCGAAGTATCGCTCTGATGACTAGAATACCGAGCTTAGGATATATCGAGTTAGGAAACCTAGCTACAGTTATTTGAGTGAACAGTTATGGAAAGGTTAACCACTAACTAAGAGTGGAAATACCTTGTTGTCGGGAAGATGTTACAACCGTTGGACCGATAAGTTTGAAAGCATTATGCTAATGAATGTTCGTGTGAAATCAGATGTCAGGTAGACCACGTGGTAGAGGCCGCGGGCGCGGCATTGGTGACACCGGGAACCAGGGCGAGACTACTACGGCACAAGTCATGGCCGATGCTGTAGCGGCCGCCGTAGCCCAGATGGTCCCGCATTTAGTAGCTGCGATTCAGCAGGGGCAACAGCCCGAAGTTCAACCACCACCGCCACCGCCACGGAGACCAACTGGGTCAAGGTGGTGGTGATTGAGACCACCGTCGTATAGTGGGGAGACCGACCCTAGTAAGTTGGAGGTGTACATCTCCGAGATGGAGACCGCCTACGAGACCTTGAATGTGCCGAGGAGGTCAAGGTCCGTCTTGCCGTACTACCTGAAGGGATCGGCTCAGAGTTGGTGGAAGTTAGTACGGGAGGGCAGAGTTGCTGACCCTACCTTTCAGTGGGGAGTACACGGCTCTGTTGCGAGCCAAGTACTACCCGATACATGTGCAAGAGGCAAAGCGCCTTGAGCTGGACAGCCTGAGGCAGGGGGATAAGATGTCGGTAGATGAGTACTACACCGCCTTCATCGGCCTTATCCACCTGCTACCAGATCTGGGTTACTCAGACCGGATTCTGGTAAACCGTTTTATAACGGCCTCAGCTACCGCCTACGCTACGGAATGGGCCAACCGGATATATACCTTGCAGGTAATGGAACAACAGTGTGATGTGAATTAGTATGTATAGTGTGTGAATGTTACTATGAGTTGTTTGGCGGGGCATAACTAACACCCTAAATATAGGAGTGTTATCATGCCGCTGCAATAGTAGAGATCACCGCCCGTCTGAGGGACGAGGAGAATGCGCTCAAGCGCAAGGCCACGAGCGAGGGCCAAAGCACTCAAGGGTACGGGGGAGGAAAGAAGAAGAAACCTTATCCCCAGTCCCAGAAGGGCCAGTAACAGAGTGGCAAAGGCCAAGCCCAGACCACCACTGCTGAGGAGCCACTGCAGCTCACCTATGCCTATGCGGCAAAAGCCCCTACGCTCTCACCCGCCTAAGGGTAACTAC
Source organism: Limonium bicolor (assembly GCA_023374045.1). Lineage (NCBI taxonomy): Eukaryota > Viridiplantae > Streptophyta > Magnoliopsida > Caryophyllales > Plumbaginaceae > Limonium > Limonium bicolor. Next base: position 27,591,769 of record CM041782.1, read on the forward strand.
GAATCCGTGTACCAAGTTTAAATGTGTGTTAATGTGTTATGAAGTGTGTACTGATAGTGTAATGTTATAGCAGCTAGCACGGGCTCTGGACCGGAGCGCCACTATTACTGTAAGTGGTGCAACGGAGACACCCCGGCAAGGACTGCAAGGGAAACGATGTACAGTGTCGTTACTGCCTGAAGATGGGGCACCGCGACTACGAGTGCTGGCAGAACCCAATGGCAGGAACTACAGGCCAAAGGGGCAGTGGAAGGGTAAGGCCGCCGCGACCACCGAAGGCCCGAAAGCGACTAACCAGCAATCCTCTGACAAGGGGAACATGAACTCCCAGAAGGGGAAAGGGCCGGGAACCAGCAGGGCCTCCCTGAATGTGGTGGACCGGTCTGAGGCACCAGGACCCTCTTCTAGACCAGGTACCGCCTAAACCGTTAAATAAAATAAGTGATTGCATACCGCATTTCATGCATGTGTGTTAGAGAGTCTAAGTGTACAACCATGTAAGTAAAGAGTTAAAGTATAATGTGAAAGTCACCTAAATTAGGTAATTTGGAAACTTAGGAACCTTCGATATTTGCTATCCAATCCCACCCGCACCTGCACCAAACCCTGAAGAAACCACCATCAGCATCACCGACTTCCAATGGAGCGATGTCAGGTCATCCAACCAGGTATGATACTCTTAAATGGATACCTAACACCGGAAGCACAAATCCACATTATCCGACGATGCGACGAACTGGGAGCAGCACCTGGAGGTTTCTACACACCCGAGTACCCGAGCGGGTCAAAAATGAAGTTGAAGATGATGTGCATGGGTAAGGACTGGAATCCTTACACCAAGACATATCAAGACGTGCGAGCTGAAGACGGGGCAACTGTACCGATGATACCTGAGGAGTTCCTTGCGGTCGTTAACCACGCCGTGGGAATTGCTCAACAAGTTGAATCGGATACAATACCAAGTGTTAAAGCATATCTATGTATTGTGAACTTCTACCAGAAAGGTGGACGGTTAGGGTTACACCAAGATAAGGACGAGTCACCCGAGTCTCTAAGTAAGGGAGTACCCATGGTGTCTTGGTCCATTGGTGATACCGCAGTGTTTTATATGGCGAGCAGAAGCGTGGTGATCTCGCAAAGAAGTTAGTGTTGAATCGGGAGATGTGTTAATCATGGGTGGGCAGTCGAGGATGTTATATCATGGTATCAAGAAGATCAAACTGAATACCGCACCTTCGACAGTAATCAATGCCACATACATGAAACCATGACGTTTAAACTTGACATTTCGGCAGTTTTAAGCCTTCTGTAACTTGTAATGGATGAAGCCAGTTGTATGTTAAGGATGTTATGTATAAGTCAGTTATGTTGACAGTGTAAACCGACTAAGGTGTAAAGAGTGTGTTAGTGAATAAGAGACGTGTTTTGGAGTATATCAACCGTGTTGTTACTGTGTACTTATGAGTTTGTGAACTGTATTAGGTTGTGCACTCGGAAAGGGAGGGTATACTGGGAGTGTGTAATGAGGCTGAGGCCGGCAAGAGCAGCACCATCCTCACCGGTACCTTTCCAGTCAATGGCGTGGACGCATCGATCTTGTTCGACTCTGGAGCCTCACATACGTTTGTTTCGCTTTCATTTGCGAAGAGGCTGGGGTTAGACGGTGAGAAGATGCCTGACTTCCAAGTCACTCTCCCGTCAAGAGAACGGATCAAGTGTACCCGCTATCACCGAGGTGCTATTGTACGAATCAGGGGTGAAGAGTTTCCGATCGACATGATAGAGTTCGACGGACTTGGTTTTGATGTTATTGTGGGGATGAACTGGTTGGAGCGGTACAAGGGTCGAATCCTATGTGCCGAGCATCGTCTGCTTCTTCGGAATCCGACTGGGTTACTATCTCTTACCGCCAGAGGCCCAGGGAGCCTTCGACTCAGCTTATCTCCGCTATGTGTATGTATCGTGAGTTACGATGAGGGAGTGATGTATACCTCTGCTATGTCCAGGACATAGAGAGAGATCCAGAGTTTAGCCCAGATGTGTCGGTAGTGTCAGAGTTTCCTGATGTATTTCCTAAGGAACTGCCGGGCTTGCCGCCACCACAGGAAGTAGAGTTTGAGATTGAATTGGTGCCTGGAACCGGACCAATAGCGAAGGCGCCCTACCGTATGGCTCCAGCTGAAATGACAGAGCTCAAGGAGCAGCTGAGAGACCTACTCGACAAGGGATTTATCCGCCCTAGCGTTTCACCATGGGGGCGCCGATCCTCTTCGTGAAGAAGAAGGACGGTAGCCTCCGTCTTGCATGACTATTGAGAGCTGAATGCAGTTACGGTGAAGAACCGTTATCCTTTACCCCGTATTGACGATTTATTTGACCAGTTGAAAGGAGCATCAGTGTTCTCCAAAATGACTTACGATCCGGTTACCATCAGATAGCCATTCGAGAGGGTGACATTTAGAAGACCGCTTTCAGAACCCGATACAGTCACTATGAGTTTACGGTTATGCCGTTTGGTTTATCCAATACACCAGCCAAGTTCATGGACTTAATGAACCGCTTGTTCCAAGATCAGTTGGACAAGTCAGTTGTAGTCTTCATCGACGATATTCTAGTGTATTCGAAATCGAAGGGTGAGCATGAAAGCCACCTGAGAAATGTGTTACAAACATTGAGAAAGAATCAGTTGTATGCTAAATTTTCTAAGTGTGAGTTTTGGTTGAACCAAGTTTCCTTCTTGGTCATGTGATTTCTGAGGTCGGGATCACTGTTGATCCGTAAAGATAGATGCAGTGCGCACCTGGCCAAGGCGAAGACAGTTACCGACTTCCGGAGCTTCCTCGGTCTGGCAGGATATTACAGGAGATTTGTGAAGGACTTCTCCAGTGTCTCGAAGCCGATGACTTCCTTAATGAAGAAGGATGCACCATTCGAGTGGACAGATGACTGCGAGAGTTCTTTTCAGAGTCTCAAGGATGCTCTGACATCTGCACCAGTCCAGACGATACCAGACGGTCCAGATGGGTTTGAGGTCTACTGTGACACATCAGGCAGAGGTATGGGTTGTGTGTTGATGCAACACGGGAGGTCGTAGCATACGCCTCCCGACAGCTGAAGAAGCATGAAGAGAACTACCCTACCCATGACTTAGAATTGGGTGCCATTGTCTTCGCACTGAAGATATGGCGACATCATTTGTATGGGGTAAGTGTGACAATTTATTCTGACCACAAGAGTTTGAAGTACTGTTCACTCAGAAGGAGTTGAACATGAGACAAAGAAGGTGGGTCGAGTTCTAAACGATTACGACATCAACTGCAGTATAAAGAGGGTAAGGCAAATGTGGTAGCTGACGCACTGAGTCGCCGAGCACACTCTCTCCATTCGCTAGTCTCTCATTCTAGCTTGGTTGAAGAGGTGCGGAGTGCTCAGATGACGGATCAGTATATGTTGGAGATCAGGCAGAAGCTTATTGATGGCACATTCGAGGGTCAGAAGTACGACTTCCGACTCCACGATGATGACCTGATTAGGCTTAATGGCCGACTGTGTATTCCGAGGAGTAGCGCTGAGCTGAAGGAGCGCATACTGAGTGAATCCCACGTTCTACGACTTCGATTCACCCCGGAGCTTCAAAGATGTACAAGGTATGGAACATTATTTTTGGTGGACAGCATGAAAAAGGATGTGAATGACTATGTGTTGAGGTGTCTCACTTGCCAGAAGGTCAAGTTTGAGCACCGACGGCCTGGTGGTATGGTACAGCCAATGCCAGTGCCTGAGTGAAGTTCCATGACATTTCTATGGACTTCGTAGTAGGGTTTCCGCCTACTAGGGGAGGTCTAAATATGATATGGGTTGTTGTTGACCGACTGACCAAGGTGGCTCGATTCATACCGATGAAGGACACCTGGAAAGTGGTAAAGCTTGCAGAGCTCTTCGACCGAGAGATTGTACGGCACCATGGGTACCGAAGACTATCGTCTGATAGGGATACCAGATTCCTCTCTAGGTACTGGAGAACTACACGGGAAGCGCTTGGTACCGAGCTGAAGCTAAGTACAGCGTTCCACCCACAGACAGATGGTCAGAGTGAGCGCACCATCCAGACACTTGAGGATATGTTACGTGCATGTGCACTTGACTTTCAGACCAGCTAGATTGATAAGTTACATCTGATTGAGTTTAGCTACAACAACAGTTACCATGCTTCGATCAAGATGTCTCCCTTCCAGGCTTTGTACGGTAGACCATGCGCACACCGTTATGCTGGGATGAGTCGAGTGAGACGGTCATTATAGGACCAGAGTATCTGGAGCAAGTACAAGCAGAAGTACGTCAGATCCGGGCTAACATGAAAGCAGCTCAGGATAGGCAGAAATCATACGTCGATGTGCGCAGACGTGACCTGGAGTTCACCGTGGGCGATCAGGTATTTCTTAGAGTATCCCCCATGAAGGGAGTGTTTTGTTTGGCCAGAAAGGCAAGTTGAGCCCGAAATATGTGGGGCCTTTATTGTGACGGAGCGGATAGGCCCGGTAGCTTACAGGCTAGATTTACCTGCTGAACTGGGCAAGGTACATGATGTATTTCATGTGTCCCAGTTGAAGAAATAGATGTCTCATCCGTCTCATGTACTTCAGCCTGAAAGGCTAACCTTAGAGCCGACCATGCGATTAGTGGAGACTCCCATACAGATTCTGGACACTAAGACTTGAGACACTTGCCATAAGTCTGTTAGACTGGTGAAGGTCCTCTGGTCTAACCAGGACGTCGAGGCGGAGGCCACTTGGGAGCTGGAGATAAGATGAAGGCGAAGTACCCATCGTTGTTTACTTCTTAGTTTTGTATGTATAGGGTACGGGGCGTGCCCCTATTTTAAGGGGGGTAGAGTTGTTCCGGTTATGTGTGTACGACATGTATTTAAATACATCGTCTATGTTATGTTATTATGTTACAGACCGTTGTGTCTGAATGATGTTATGTTGTTTGGACTTTAGTCCGATGCTATGTAAGTATGTTGTTAATGTTGTTATGGAAGTATGTTTTATAAGTAATCCCCGTGCTTTAAGATTAAAGATATGTGGGGAAGTGTGAACTTTGGGGACAAAGTTCTTTTAAGGGGGCTAGATTGAAATACCCCAAACCCTTATATGTTGTTTAAACATTAAACTATGGTATAATAAGGCTAAAAGTATCTTAGAAACATTAGTGAACAATTTAAACCATAGTTAACACAATTAAATACCTTAAAGTCAATATGGGCAAAAATGTGCTCTAAGCTTGGGATAAGTTTGGTTAAGACCTAATAAGCTTACCAAGACCTTATTTACATTTTAATGAACATATTAAATCAATTACCAAAGAAAACCAAGCTTGAAAAAAAGTTAAAACACAAAATGTGCTTTAAGGAGTCTTAAAGCACATTTTTGAAAAATTGTCTTGTAAATGGGTTTTGAGTGGCTAAATGTCCATCATTACTCTTTAATAACATGTGTACTACTTAGTATCACATTAGGAAGTCTAAATCATGGGAAATCAAAAATTTCACAATTATGTGCCTTGTTTTGGTGAATAGTAACTAAATTAAGCTAGTTTATAACATAAGTCAATATGAGTGATTTATTGGTCAACAAAGACCAAAACACCCTAAGTACATAAAGGGGCGGTTTTTATAAGGTGAGTCACCACCTTTGCTAGTTAACAAGTAAATAAGTAATGATAAAGTAAGTTACTATTTACTTTAAGCATAAATATCTTACAAACTTACCTTTCCTTCATTATCTTCTTTCCTTCTTTGTTTCCCACCGTCTCCAACCTCTCTTCCTCCTCTCCATTCATGGTTTCCTACATCCATACACCATTCTCCATCTTTGATTGTCCATAACTCCTAGCTCCATGCTCCCAAAATAATTTCAAGACCACCATTCTCTTAGTTTAGTCAAGCTCTACAATCTTGTCTTTTCAAAACTCCAAAACCTCCATTTCGGTGCAAGAGGAATCACCATGGAAGGAGCTTGAGCTCATCTTTACACACCTTGTTGTTCTCCTTTGCTTCAAGGTAAGGAGGAAACTCAAAGAAAAACTTCATTTCCTCTTGTTTTCATTAGTGGACGAAATCACCTTCTTCATGGTGTTTTATTTTGCTTGTTTTAGCTACATTCCAATCTTTCAAGGGCTAGGTGGAGTCCTCTCTTGCTACTTAATCCAATTCCTATTCAATTCTAAGGTAAAACATTCATTTATGTGTTTTAAGACATTACATAACCTAAGGTTTATTAATGAGTATAAGCATGAAGCTTAATGCTCATTATCTTTACTTGTGTGTGGATAGAAGATTGACAAGTGGTCAAGTTCCTTGCTCATTTTATTCAAGGAAACAAGAAAGAAGTTTGAAAGGAAAAGAGGTAAATAACCTAACCTAAAGTTCCTTAGGAAAATTGAGCTTTAAAATGATTATAAACTACTTAAGGAGCTAATGGTAAATGAGATAGAAAAATACTCTCAAGGGTTTATTAAAAGGCATATGTGTTGTTGTATGTATTCGTAGGTCAAAGGCAAATATTATGTGGGAAATTCAGTGTTTAAGGTTTATGCAATTTAAGGGCCTAAGAGCCATGCAATTTAAGGGCCTAAGTGCCAAGCAATTTAAATTATGCACTATTTTGTTATGTAGTGTAGTTTAAGGCTTAGTTGTGTGTAAAGAACATTTTTGTGTGAATAAGTGTTCTTGAGTGTTCAAAGGTGAGAAACCTTGTGTTTGGTGTGTAAGGAAATACTAAGGGAGCTATGTCAAAATATGAGTAGAAAATAAGAAGTTTAGGTGTTTAATGAGGTTTGGTAACCTAAGTTTCACTAGGAATTTCTAAGGGTTGATTTGGTGAAAGAAAGGGAATTTAGGTGTTCATAATTATAAGAATGACTTGGTGATAAGTGTCTAAATGAGCATGTTTATGGGTGTATTTCATATATTATATCAGCACTTTTGCTCATTTCTTACTTATCGTATGTTTTTCCTCTAGTTTTGTTTTATTGATTATCTCACAAATTTATTGGTTCAAACATGAGGAAAAGCCAAGCTAGGACGAAAGTACACGAAGATACCAACGCATAGACGCAAACGGCTCAGAAAACGGACTTATAACGAAGAATGTAGAGCCGGTTGAAGATTGTTATATATATATATGTATAATATATATAATATCGCATGCAAAAAAGGGCACGACCGCCCAATAACTAGCGGACCTCTCACATGCAACCGCGAGGAGGACACGACTCAGGCTACCGCCTGATAACTGGCGGTCTGGGAGGCGGACAACAAACAGGCAACCGCCTGCTATCTGGCGGACAAGGGAGAAGCGACCGCGAGGCGGTTGAGACAGAGGAGACCGCCTCTGTTCAGGCGGACAACATACAGAGGAGACCGCCTCCTTATCAGGCGGACGAGACACAGGCTACCGCCTGGTTCATTGGCGGACAGGAGAGGAGGAGACCGCCTAATACCGGGCGGTTCTTCAGGCGCGATTAATTCAAGTCGCGACCAGTTCTTCTTTCGCGCCGTCGTCTGCAACTCGCCTTATCTATCTACTCCAGCACCGCCTACCATAAATCTCTCACGCGTACAGCTCTCTGTCCTCTACAATCAATGAGAGCAATCAATGCTCAATCAATTTTACGTACGGATGCCTCTTCCAATTCTCTATATAACCCAACACCAATACTGCAACAAACACACTACGCACGACGGGAGTCTGAAGAAACCATTCACCACACTCACCCATTCGCTACCACTTATTTCCTCCCGTAACACCACATCATTCCACACTCACGCAGTAACAAAAGAAATAGAAGAGCAGCAGTGAGAGCGAGAACAGACCAGTTCTTCCTCTGAATTAATGTCAAAATCTATCTGTGTAATCTTCTTATCTCCGTTAATGTCTGAGTAATTTTCTTTTGTATCCTAGGATGGGGGTTTGATTTCTAATATTACGTAAATTAATATATCACCTGTTTCTCTTTTTAACTTGTTTTAATTCCTTTCAACTAATATTGCTAAATGCTTTGCGCGACAAACGACTGCATTTATTTAGTAACTATCAACATATGATTTTGAGATAGTCTAGGTACCACAAAGGAATTAATCTTAGTTTACACTCCGGACTGAGCAGGAAAATATTAAGGCTTTTATTAAGAGTTCGTAACTGACAATTATTAACTCTAATAGGCAATAAATAATTGAAACAAGGTTATAAATATGTTTAAGTAATTTAGGAAATTCCCCCGCTATCCTAGGATACATTTTTCCATTCACATCAGTTAATTCACCTTTTTACTGTTTTTATTATTTCTTTAATAATCCAACAACAAATCAAGCTTGCCTCCGGCTAAACCCCTTTTTACAGTTTTTAAGTAACTACCAAGACTAGGATAAATTGAACAATCTCCCTGTGGATACGACACTTGTTTTACTACTACGAATAGGTACACTTGCCTAATAGTTTGTTATAATTCTATATTAATTATAGTGTAGTTTTATCCTAACAAGTTTTTGGCGCCGTTGCCGGGGAGATTGATTCCATCAATTTCCCTAGTTTCCGGTAGTTCACCTGTTTTATTATAATAAACTGTCAATATTATCTTGTTAATAATCTAACCTTGGACATCGGACTTCTGACCTGACTTGGACATTTGACTTCGGACTTTGGACAACTAACTTCTAACATCTTAATATTATTGACATTTCGTTCCATTGTCATTTCGTTCCATTGTCCTTTCTTTCCATTGTCCCTAACTACTAACTTAAAATTTCCTGTCATTCGTTCCATTGTCCTTAACTTTTCATTTCCATTGTCTTAACTTTCATTTCCATTGTCCTTAACATTTCATTTCCCAGTATACTAACTTATAATTTCTGTCATTTAATTTCCCTTGTCATCTTATTTTCTGTCATATTACTCTTGTTAAAAAATCAAAAAAAAATATATATATATCTGTGTTGTTTATCAACCTAACCAATATTTCTGTCTTTCTTTATTTACTAACTAATTTTGCAGCTTCTGACAAACCACAAGTTATCTTCTGTGCATGCCAAATACTCGAACCCGAGGCTCTCCACCAATCAGTCCGAGCCCCGACCCGAGCGTACTTTATTACAAGCACAAAGAAACCTGAGAAACCAAGCCATGGCCAATAACGAAGTTATAAATGAAATAGACCATGCAATTCAACCAGAACACCGTGCCCTATCTGATTATCACCAACCTAACACCGAAGGAAGAGCATCAGCCATAGTTCCCCTGAACTAACACCAGAAGAAGCCGGACGATGGGTTTTCAAAACCCACTACATCACCGCCGTCCGGGATCTAGGCAAGTTTAGTGGAGCGAACCCAGATGAAGCCCCAAATCATCTGAGTCTCTTCCTAGACTTCTGCAATTCCTTTAGTCAAACCGGCAACGTCAAAGAAAGAATCGTCTACAACTATTTCCTCACTCATTATCGGATTCAGCAAACCGGTGGTACCGAAGCCTTCCCTCCCGATCAATCACCACATGGCTTCAAATGGCCCAAAAATTCCTTGCCAAATACTACCCAACCAGTAGAACGAGGCAATTGATCGGTGAGATCAACACTTTCTGTCAGGAGCCGGGAGAAACGTTGTACGACGCATGGGACAGATTCAAAGATATGCTAATGAAATGTTCCCACCATGGTCTTGACGATCAATCCCTCTGCCTGTCATTCTTCAACGGTCTGGATGATGGGAACCGACTACTCGTCAATTCCTCTGCAGGAGGAAGTTTCATGATGAAATCTCCTAAAGAAGGAATGGACCTTCTGAAACCATGACGAGCAATACAAGACAGTGGACGAGATCCAAGGAAGAACACCACGAGCAGCAGGCCTACTCCATGTTGAGCCTACAGATCATTTATCAGCTCAGATCTCGTCCCTTGCAAAGATGGTGGAAAAGCTAACAACATCTCAAAACGAAATGTAAAGACAATAGCTTCCCCACCTACAAGTTCACCACCAGCTCCACCTACAGAAGGATGTGTCATATGCGCCGGTCCTCATGAAACTCATCAATGCGAAGGCAAAGGCCAGTACGAGGAAGTACAATTCATAGGAAACCGTCCCGGTAATTCCTACAACAACAACTTCAACAACAACTATCCATGGAGAAATCACCCGAATTTCTCATGGAAAAATAATGATCAAAACCAAGGAGGGCAGAACAACAATTCCAATGCCTATCAGGGGAACCGACCCCAACCAAACTCTAATATGGGTTATAGAGCACTAGGTGCCCCTCCAGGTTTCCAACAACAACAACAACAACAACAACAACCATCTTCATCCTCTTCTGATCCAAACGCAGAACTCAAAGAGATGATGAAGGGATTCATGTCCATAACTCAGAACCAGCTCTCTGCACAAGAAGCCTTCAACCAGAAAATCGAAGGTAAATTCAATCAACTTGCAGAACATCTTGCTCGAAGACCGCCAGGGGCTCTCCCCAGCCAAAATGAACCAAATCCAAGAGAGCAAGCCAAGTGCATCTATGTGAAGGAGCACGATGAAGAAAAGACGGAGGTGGCTAAAACAGCTAAAGTTCCAGAACTACACCCTTCCCTCCAAGAGTGGGTTGTAGCAATCGAAACTTCCAAAAGGAATGTAGCTGAACTTGAAAGCACCGCCAAAGTCTATAATAATCGTATTCAATCTGAGAATACCTACCTTGAGCACTTGGTAGCCGGTTATGAAAATGAGAAGCTCGAATTTGAAGAAGAAGGAGAAGAGGTTAAGGCGATAACCTTGAGAAGCGGTAAGAAAACCGACGAGATTCACATCCCGCAACAATCAGAAGAATCCAAAGAGGATAGTGAAGAAAAGTTGAGGTCCAGTAGAAAAACATCTCCAACGTCCTCACTATTCCACCAGCTTCAGAACCTTCTTCACAAGAACCGCCTATACCATTTCCTCACCGACTCCAGAAGCAGAAATTGGATAATGAATATGGTAAGTTTCTGGCAATGCTGAAGCAACTAAACGTAATGTACAGTTTGTCGACCTCATTGCCAAAATGCCAAACTATGCCAAATTCCTCAAACACCTCATATCCAACAAAACTAAATTGGCCGAAGTCGGTACGGTACCTCTCAATGTAGCTTGCTCAGCTACTCTACAAAAACCACTACCATCAAAATGCAATGATCCGGGCAGCTTCACTATTCCAGTCACAATTGGTAGCACCTCATTTCCATACTCCTATGCGATCTGGGTGCCTCCATTAATTTGATGCCCCTCTCCACTTTCAAAAAGCTGGGAATTGGAGAGATGAAAAAGACTAAGATGACCCTGCAACTGGCAGATGGTTCGGTAACATACCCAAGCGGAGTGGTGGAGGATGTTATCATTAAAGTGGAGCACTTATACTTCCCATGCGATTTTGTCATTCTAGACATCGAAGAGAACTCCACTACACCTCTCATCCTTGGACGACCATTCCTTGCCACAGCCGATGTGCACATTTGGGTAGCCCAGGGGAAAATCACCCTTCAAGCTTACAACGAAAAGCTGGAGTTTGCATCAGGAAGATCTCCAGATAGCAAATCCAAAGATCTCAAGTTCGAGGGATACTCAATCACCATCATCCCCACTTCTGTTTATTACCCTTCCAGACGGCATGTCTATCACAGAGATACCACCACCAATCCCGGACGAAGAGCGGGATAAGAAAAGAAAACATGCATCCAGGTGGACTCTCAAAAAAACCATCGAGTCATGCTTTGGATCTACTCCTCATAACCACCCCCCATGATCGATCTAACGAAAAAGCGTCTAGCTAAAGACGTTAAAGAAGGGCAGCTTTCCGGGAGGCAACCCGGACGAACTTATCTTTTATATGCTTTTATGCTGTTTTAATTTTCAGATTCCCTTCAATTTATTTTTGCTAACTTTTAACCCCGTTTATAGTATGGTTGCTTCTAGTTTTATGCAGGTGCAATTTCATGTCTACACCGCAACCAAGCTACGCTACTTGAGGCTGAAGCTCAAGTGTGGGGGAAGTCCAATACACGCTAGCAAAAATAAAATCAGGGGAGTACCAGTTTCTTTAAACTTGCTTTTATTTAAATAAAATATGCAGAGGAGAATTTATATGCTTAAATGAATATTCGTGAGCTTCGTGTTCTCTCTATTTTATCTACTTACCGAAAAGGCCTTCTGAATCTTTCCCTTGTTTTTCTGGTGAACAATGAGGACATTGTTCAATTTAAGTGTGGGGGAGTGTGCCCTTTTCGGTGACATTTTATGCTTAAATGCTTAATCTCTCTGCTTATCTTGCGTTTGTTCAAATTCAATATCGGACCCTTTTTATGTGGGTTGTTCTCTTTAGGAATAAATATTGTTATGAATTGTGGGATAAATGGTACAAAAATGTACAAAAATTTTAAAATTTTGATTACTTTTGAGGAGCATTTTTATGCGGTGTGACCAAATGATCTGAAATGGTTGGATTTTTATTACTCAGGGGTTCTTTCTGTCTTCTTTCTTAGGGATTGCTAAGGGGTGCTTCTCTGTCAAAAAGGTAAAAATAAAATAAATAAGGGACTTGTGAGACACCATTGGTAACCAACAAGAGAGTTGAGTGTTCTTAAAACAAAGGCTTGATGCCTACATATTATCTCATCTCTTATGCAAAAGTGAAACAAATGCATAAATCTATTTTTCCTTTTGTTTTCTCCTCAATGCCCATTCTTGAGAGAAGTTGGCCATGGTAAAAGTTCTCAAAGTCACCTTAAATCAAGAAGCATTGAAGTACTCCGGATCATACCCCGAAACTCTAATTTTTATTTTTTGCCCTGAGTACACCTATGCCACCAGTAGGTGATGGATCACACTCCTCTAAAAAGTTTAAGATCATGTACTATTGACTTCTTTATCCTACCCTTCATAATAATATTTGTTAATATTGAGCATTCCCTACTTTTGGGTACATGGTTTTGCTTGAGGACAAGCAAAAGATAAGTGTGGGGGTGTGATAAGTGTCTAAATGAGCATGTTTTATGGTGTATTTCATATATATATCAGCACTTTTCTGCTCATTTCTTACTTATCGTATGTTTTTCCTCTAGTTTTGTTTTATTGATTATCTCACAAATTTATTGGTTTAAACATGAGGAAAAGCCAAGCTAGGACGAAAGTACACGAAGATACCAACGCATAGACGCAAACGGCTCAGAAAACGGACTTATAACGAAGAATGTAGAGCCGGTTGAAGATTGTTATATATATATATATGTATAATATATAATATCGCATGCACAAAAGGGCACGACCGCCCAATAACTAGCGGACCTCTCACATGCAACCGCGAGGAGGACACGACTCAGGCTACCGCCTGATAACTGGCGGTCTGGGAGGCGGACAACAAACAGGCAACCGCCTGCTATCTGGCGGACAAGGGAGAAGCGACCGCGAGGCGGTTGAGACAGAGGAGACCGCCTCTGTTCAGGCGGACAACATACAGAGGAGACCGCCTCCTTATCAGGCGGACGAGACACAGGCTACCGCCTGGTTCATTGGCGGACAGGAGAGGAGGAGACCGCCTAATACCGGGCGGTTCTTCAGGCGCGATTAATTCAAGTCGCGACCAGTTCTTCTTTCGCGCCGTCGTCTCCAACTCGCCTTATCTATCTACTCCAGCACCGCCTACCATAAATCTCTCACGCGTACAGCTCTCTGTCCCCTCTACAATCAATGAGAGCAATCAATGCTCAATCAATTTTTACGTACGGATGCCTCTTCCAATTCTCTATATAAACCCAACACCAATACTGCAACAAACACACTACGCACGACGGGAGTCTGAAGAAACCATTCACCACACTCACCCATTCGCTACCACTTATTTTCCTCCCGTAACACCACATCATTCCACACTCACGCAGTAACAAAAGAAATAGAAGAGCAGCAGTGAGAGCGAGAACAGACCAGTTCTTCCTCTGAATTAATGTCAAAATCTATCTGTGTAATCTTCTTATCTCCGTTAATGTCTGAGTAATTTTCTTTTGTATCCTAGGATGGGGGTTTGATTTCTAATATTACGTAAATTAATATATATCACCTGTTTCTCTTATTTTAACTTGTTTTAATTCCTTTCAACTAATATTGCTAAATGCTTTGCGCGACAAACGACTGCATTTATTTAGTAACTATCAACATATGATTTTGAGATAGTCTAGGTACCACAAAGGAATTAATCTTAGTATTTACACTCCGGACTGAGCAGGAAAATATTAAGGCTTTTATTAAGAGTTCGTAACTGACAATTATTAACTCTAATAGGCAATAAATAATTGAAACAAGGTTATAAATATGTTTAAGTAATTTAGGAAATTCCCCCGCTATCCTAGGATACATTTTTCCATTCACATCAGTTAATTCACCTTTTTACTGTTTTTATTATTTCTTTAATAATCCAACAACAAATCAAGCTTGCCTCCGGCTAAACCCCTTTTTACAGTTTTTAAGTAACTACCAAGACTAGGATAAATTGAACAATCTCCCTGTGGATACGACACTTGTTTTACTACTACGAATAGGTACACTTGCCTAATAGTTTGTTATAATTCTATATTAATTATAGTGTAGTTTTATCCTAACAAGTTTTTGGCGCCGTTGCCGGGGAGATTGATTCCATCAATTTCCCTAGTTTCCGGTAGTTCACCTGTTTTATTATAATAAACTGTCAATATTATCTTGTTAATAATCTAACCTTGGACATCGGACTTCTGACCTGACTTGGACATTTGACTTCGGACTTTGGACACTAACTAACTTCTAACATCTTAATATTATTGACATTTCGTTCCATTGTCATTTCGTTCCATTGTCCTTTCTTTCCATTGTCCCTAACTACTAACTTAAAATTTCCTGTCATTCGTTCCATTGTCCTTAACTTTCATTTCCATTGTCTTAACTTTCATTTCCATTGTCCTTAACATTTCATTTCCCCAGTATACTAACTATAATTTCTGTCATTTAATTTCCCTTGTCATTTATTTCTGTCATATTACTCTTGTTAAAAAATCAAAAAAAATATATATATATATCTGTGTTGTTTATCAGCCTAACCAATATTTCTGTCTTTCTTATTTTATTTACTAACTAATTTTGCAGCTTCTGACAAACCACAAGTTATCTTCTGTGCATGCCAAACTCGAACCCGAGGCTCTCCACCAATCAGTCCGAGCCCCGAACCCGAGCGTACTTTATTACAAGCACAAAAACCTGAGAAACCAAGCCATGGCCAATAACGAAGTTATAAATGAAATTCAAGAACACATGCCCTATCTGATTATCACCAACCTAACACCGAAGGAAGAGCATCAGCCATAGTTCTCCCTGAACTAACACCAGAAGAAGCCGGACGATGGGTTTTCAAAACCCACTACATCACCGCCGTCCGGGATCTAGGCAAGTTTAGTGGAGCGAACCCAGATGAAGCCCCAAATCATCTGAGTCTCTTCCTAGACTTCTGCAATTCCTTTAGTCAAACCGGCAACGTCAAAGAAAGAATCCGTCTACAACTATTTCCTCACTCATTATCGGATTCAGCAAACCGGTGGTACCGAAGCCTTCCCTCCCGATCAATCACCACATGGCTTCAAATGGCCCAAAAATTCCTTGCCAAATACTACCCAACCAGTAGAACGAGGCAATCGATCGGTGAATCAACACTTTCTGTCAGGAGCCGGGAGAAACGTTGTACGACGCATGGGACAGATTCAAAGATATGCTAATGAAATGTTCCCACCATGGTCTTGACGATCAATCCCTCTGCCTGTCATTCTTCAACGGTCTGGATGATGGGAACCGACTACTCGTCAATTCCTCTGCAGGAGGAAGTTTCATGATGAAATCTCCTAAAGAAGGAATGGACCTTCTCGAAACCATGACGAGCAATACAAGACAGTGGACGAGATCCAAGGAAGAACACCACGAGCAGCAGGCCTACTCCATGTTGAGCCTACAGATCATTTATCAGCTCAGATCTCGTCCCTTGCAAAGATGGTGGAAAAGCTAACATCACAAACGAAATTGTAAAACAATAGCTTCCCCACCTACAAGTTCACCACCAGCTCCACCTACAGAAGGATGTGTCATATGCGCCGGTCCTCATGAAACTCATCAATGCGAAGGCAAAGGCCAGTACGAGGAAGTACAATTCATAGGAAACCGTCCCGGTAATTCCTATAACAACAACAACTTCAACAACAACTATCCATGGAGAAATCACCCGAATTTCTCATGGAAAAATAATGATCAAAACCAAGGAGGGCAGAACAACAATTCCAATGCCTATCAGGGGAACCGACCCCAACCAAACTCTAATATGGGTTACAGAGCACAGGTGCCCCTCCAGGTTTCCAACAACAACAACAACAACAACAACACCATCTTCATCCTCTTCTGATCCAAACGCAGAACTCAAAGAGATGATGAAGGGATTCATGTCCATAACTCAGAACCAGCTCTCTGCACAAGAAGCCTTCAACCAGAAAATCGAAGGTAAATTCAATCAACTTGCAGAACATCTTGCTCGAAGACCGCCAGGGGCTCTCCCCAGCCAAAATGAACCAAATCCAAGAGAGCAAGCCAAGTGCATCTATGTGAAGGAGCACGATGAAGAAAAGACGGAGGTGGCTAAAACAGCTAAAGTTCCAGAACTACACCCTTCCCTCCAAGAGTGGGTTGTAGCAATCGAAACTTCCAAAAGGAATGTAGCTGAACTTGAAAGCACCGCCAAAGTCTATAAAATCGTTCAATCTGAGAATACCTACCTTGAGCACTTGGTAGCCGGTTATGAAAATGAGAAGCTCGAATTTGAAGAAGAAGGAGAAGAGGTTAAGGCGATAACCTTGAGAAGCGGTAAGAAAACCGACGAGATTCACATCCCGCAACAATCAGAAGAATCCAAAGAGGATAGTGAAGAAAAAAGTTGAGGTCCCGAGAAAAACATCTCCACGTCCTCACTATTCCACCAGCTTCAGAACCTTCTTCACAAGAACCGCCTATACCATTTCCTCACCGACTCCAGAAGCAGAAATTGGATAATGAATATGGTAAGTTTCTGGCAATGCTGAAGCAACTAAACGTCAATACAGTTTGTCGACCTCATTGCCAAAATGCCAAACTATGCCAAATTCCTCAAACACCTCATATCCAACAAAACTAAATTGGCCGAAGTCGGTACGGTACCTCTCAATGTAGCTTGCTCAGCTACTCTACAAAAACCACTACCATCAAAATGCAATGATCCGGGCAGCTTCACTATTCCAGTCACAATTGGTAGCACCTCATTTCCATACTCCTATGCGATCTGGGTGCCTCCATTAATTTGATGCCCCTCTCCACTTTCAAAAAGCTGGGAATTGGAGAGATGAAAAAGACTAAGATGACCCTGCAACTGGCAGATGGTTCGGTAACATACCCAAGCGGAGTGGTGGAGGATGTTATCATTAAAGTGGAGCACTTATACTTCCCATGCGATTTTGTCATTCTAGACATCGAAGAGAACTCCACTACACCTCTCATCCTTGGACGACCATTCCTTGCCACAGCCGATGTGCACATTTGGGTAGCCCAGGGGAAAATCACCCTTCAAGCTTACAATAAAACTGGAGTTTGCATCAGGAAGATCTCCAGATAGCAAATCCAAAGATCTCAAGTTCGTAGGGATACTGAATCACCATCATCCCCACTTCTGTTTATTACCGTTTCAGACGGCATGTCTATCACAGAGATACCACCACCAATCCCGGACGAAGAGCGGGATAAGAAAAGAAAACATGCATCCAGGTGGACTCTCAAAAAAACCATCGAGTCATGCTTTGGATCTACTCCTCATAACCACCCCCCATGATCGATCTAACGAAAAAGCGTCTAGCTAAAGACGTTAAAGAAGGGCAGCTTTCCGGGAGGCAACCCGGACGAACTTATCTTTTATATGCTTTTATGCTGTTTTAATTTTCAGATTCCCTTCAATTTATTTTTGCTAACTTTTAACCCCGTTTATAGTATGGTTGCTTCTAGTGTCTTATGCAGGTGCAATTTCATGTCTACAGCAACCAACCACTACGCTACTTGAGGCTGAAGCTCAAGTGTGGGGGAAGTCCAAACACGCTAGCAAAAATAAAATCAGGGGAGTACCAGTTTCTTTAAACTTGCTTTTATTTAAATAAAATATGCAGAGGAGAATTTATATGCTTAAATGAATATTCGTGAGCTTCGTGTTCTCTCTATTTTATCTACTTACCGAAAAGGCCTTCTGAATCTTTCCCTTGTTTTTCTGTGAACAATGAGGACATTGTTCAATTTAAGTGTGGGGGAGTGTGCCCTTTTCGGTGACATTTTATGCTTAAATGCTTAATCTCTCTGCTTATCTTGCGTTTGTTCAAATTCAATATTGCGGACCCTTTTATGTGGGTTGTTCTCTTTAGGAATAAATATTGTTATGAATTGTGGGATAAATGGTACAAAATGTACAAAAATTTTAAAATTTTGATTACTTTTGAGGAGCATTTTTATGCGGTGTG
Organism: Limonium bicolor; assembly: GCA_023374045.1. Classification (NCBI taxonomy): domain Eukaryota; kingdom Viridiplantae; phylum Streptophyta; class Magnoliopsida; order Caryophyllales; family Plumbaginaceae; genus Limonium; species Limonium bicolor. Next base: position 27,610,374 of record CM041782.1, read on the forward strand.
ACCAAATGATCTGAAATGGTTGGATTTTTATTACTCAGGGGTTCTTTCTGTCTTCTTTCTTAGGGATTGCTAAGGGGTGCTTCTCTGTCAAAAAGGAAAAATAAAATAAATAAGGGACTTGTGAGACACCATTGGTAACCAACAAGAGAGTTGAGTGTTCTTAAAACAAAGGCTTGATGCCTACATATTATCTTCTCATCTCTTATGCAAAAGTGAAACAAATGCATAAATCTATTTTTCCTTTTGTTTTCTCCTCAATGCCCATTCTTGAGAGAAGTTGGCCATGGTAAAAGTTCTCAAAGTCACCTTAAATCAAGAAGCATTGAAGTACTCCGGATCATACCCCGAAACTCTAATTTTTATTTTTGCCCTGAGTACACCTATGCCACCAGTAGGTGATGGATCACACTCCTCTAAAAAGTTTAAGATCATGTACTATTGACTTCTTTATCCTACCCTTCATAATAATATTTGTTAATATTGAGCATTCCCTACTTGGGGTACATGTTTTGCTTGAGGACAAGCAAAAGATAAGTGTGGGGGTGTGATAAGTGTCTAAATGAGCATGTTTTATGGGTGTATTTCATATATTATATCAGCACTTTTCTGCTCATTTCTCACTTATCGTATGTTTTTCCTCTAGTTTTTTTTTATTGATTATATCACAAATTTATTGGTTTAAACATGAGGAAAAGCCAAGCTAGGACGAAAGTACACGAAGATACCAACGCATAGACGCAAACGGCTCAGAAAACGGACTTATAACGAAGAATGTAGAGCCGGTTGAAGATTGTTATATATATATATGTATAATATATATAATATCGCATGCACAAAAGGGCACGACCGCCCAATAACTAGCGGACCTCTCACATGCAACCGCGAGGAGGACACGACTCAGGCTACCGCCTGATAACTGGCGGTCTGGGAGGCGGACAACAAACAGGCAACCGCCTGCTATCTGGCGGACAAGGGAGAAGCGACCGCGAGGCGGTTGAGACAGAGGAGACCGCCTCTGTTCAGGCGGACAACATACAGAGGAGACCGCCTCCTTATCAGGCGGACGAGACACAGGCTACCGCCTGGTTCATTGGCGGACAGGAGAGGAGGAGACCGCCTAATACCGGGCGGTTCTTCAGGCGCGATTAATTCAAGTCGCGACCAGTTCTTCAGTTCTTCTTTCGCGCCGTCGTCTGCAACTCGCCTTATCTATCTACTCCAGCACCGCCTACCATAAATCTCTCACGCGTACAGCTCTCTGTCCCCTCTACAATCAATGAGAGCAATCAATGCTCAATCAATTTTTACGTACGATGCCTCTTCCAATTCTCTATATAAACCCCAATACTGCAACAAACACACTACGCACGACGGGAGTCTGAAGAAACCATTCACCACACTCACCCATTCGCTACCACTTATTTTCCTCCGTAACACCACATCATTCCACACTCACGCAGTAACAAAAGAAATAGAAGAGCAGCAGTGAGAGCGAGAACAGACCAGTTCTTCCTCTGAATTAATGTCAAAATCTATCTGTGTAATCTTCTTATCTCCGTTAATGTCTGAGTAATTTTCTTTTGTATCCTAGGATGGGGGTTTGATTTCTAATATTACGTAAATTAATATATATCACCTGTTTCTCTTTTTAACTTGTTTTAATTCCTTTCAACTAATATTGCTAAATGCTTTGCGCGACAAACGACTGCATTTATTTAGTAACTATCAACATATGATTTTGAGATAGTCTAGGTACCACAAAGGAATTAATCTTAGTATTTACACTCCGGACTGAGCAGGAAAATATTAAGGCTTTTATTAAGAGTTCGTAACTGACAATTATTAACTCTAATAGGCAATAAATAATTGAAACAAGGTTATAAATATGTTTAAGTAATTTAGGAAATTCCCCCGCTATCCTAGGATACATTTTTCCATTCACATCAGTTAATTCACCTTTTTACTGTTTTTATTATTTCTTTAATAATCCAACAACAAATCAAGCTTGCCTCCGGCTAAACCCCTTTTTACAGTTTTTTAAGTAACTACCAAGACTAGGATAATTGAACAATCTCCCTGTGGATACGACACTTGTTTTACTCCTACTCGATAGGTACACTTGCCTAATAGTTTGTTATAATTTCTCTATTAATTATAGTGTATTTTATCCTAAAAGTTTTTGGCGCCGTTGCCGGGGAGATTGATTCCACATCAATTTCCCTAGTTTCCGGTAGTTCACCCGTTTTTATTATAATAAACTGTCAATATATCTTGTTAATAATCTAACCTTGGACATCGGACTTCTGACCTGACTTGGACATTTGACTTCGGACTTTGGACAACTAACTTCTAACATCTTAATATTATTGACATTTCGTTCCATTGTCATTTCGTTCCATTGTCCTTTCTTTCCATTGTCCCTAACTACTAACTTAAAATTCCTGTCATTCGTTCCATTGTCCTTAACTTTTCATTTCCATTGTCTTTAAACTTTTCATTTCCATTGTCCTAACATTTCATTTCCCCAGTATACTAACTTTATAATTTCTGTCATTTAATTCCCTTGTCATCTTATTTTTCTGTCATATTACTCTTGTTAAAAAATCAAAAAAAAATATATATATATCTGTGTTGTTTATCACCTAACCAATATTCTGTCCTTTCTTATTTTATTTACTAACTAATTTTGCAGCTTCTGACAAACCACAAGTTATCTTCTGTGCATGCCAAATACTCAAACCCGAGGCTCTCCACCAATCAGTCCGAGCCCCGAGCCCGAGCGTTACTTTATTACAAGCACAAAGAACCCTGAGAAACCAAGCCATGGCCAATAACGAAGTTATAAATGAAATAGACCATGCAATTCAACCAGAACACCGTGCCTATCTGATTATCACCAACCTAACACCGAAGGAAGAACATCAGCCATAGTTCTCCCTGAACTAACACCAGAAGAAGCCGGACGATGGGTTTTCAAAACCCACTACATCACCGCCGTCCGGATCTAGGCAGTTTAGTGGAGCGAACCCAGATGAAGCCCCAAATCATCTGAGTCTCTTCCTAGACTTCTGCAATTCCTTTAGTCAAACCGGCAACGTCAAAGAAAGAATCCGTCTACAACTATTTCCTCACTCATTATCGGATTCAGCAAACCGGTGGTACGCAGCCTTCCCTCCCGATCAATCACCACATGGCTTCAAATGGCCCAAAAAATTCCTTGCCAAATACTACCCAACCAGTAGAACGAGGCAATTGATCGGTGAGATCAACACTTTGTCAGGAGCCGGGAGAAACGTTGTATACGACGCATGGGACAGATTCAAAGATATGCTAATGAAATGTTCCCACCATGGTCTTGACGATCAATCCCTCTGCCTGTCATTCTTCAACGGTCTGGATGATGGGAACCGACTACTCGTCAATTCCTCTACAGGAGGAAGTTTCATGATGAAATCTCTTAAAGAAGGAATGGACCTTCTAGAAACCATGACGAGCAATACAAGACAGTGGACGAGATCCAAGGGAAGAACACCACGAGCAGCAGGCCTACTCCATGTTGAGCCTACAGATCATTTATCAGCTCAGATCTCGTCCCTTGCAAAGATGGTGGAAAAGCTAACAACTTCTCAGAACGAAATCGTAAAGACAATAGCTTCCCCACCTACAATTCACCACCAGCTCCACCTACAGAAGGATGTGTCATATGCGCCGGTCCTCATGAACTCCATCAATGCGAAGGCAAAGGCCAGTACGAGGAAGTACAATTCATAGAAACCGTCCCGGTAACTCCTATAACAACAACAACTTCAACAACAACTATCCATGGAGAAATCACCCGAATTTCTCATGGAAAAATAATGATCAAAACCAAGGAGGGCAGAACAACAATTCCAATGCCTATCAGGGGAACCGACCCCAACCAAACTCTAATATGGTTACAGAGCACTAGGTGCCCCTCCAGGTTCCAACAACAACAACAACAACAACAACAACCATCTTCATCCTCTTCTGATCCAAACGCAGAACTCAAAGAGATGATGAAGGGATTCATGTCCATAACTCAGAACCAGCTCTCTGCACAAGAAGCCTTCAACCAGAAAATTGAAGGTAAATTCAATCAACTTGCAGAACATCTTGCTCGAAGACCGCCAGGGGCTCTCCCCAGCCAAATGAACCAAATCCAAGAGAGCAAGCCAAATGCATCTATGTGAAGGAGCACGATGAAGAAAGACGGAGGTGGCCTAAAACAGCTAAAGTTCCAGAACTACACCCTTCCCTCCAAGAGTGGGTTGTAGCAATCGAAACTTCCAAAAGGAATGTAGCTGAACTTGAAAGCACCGCCAAAGTCTATAATAATCGTATTCAATCTGAGAATACCTACCTTGAGCACTTGTAGCCGGTTATGAAAATGAGAAGCTCGAATTTTGAAGAAGAAGGAGAAGAGGTTAAGGGCGATAACCTTGAGAAGCGGTAAGAGAACCGACGAGATTCACATCCCGCAACAATCAGAAGAATCCAAAGAGGATAGTGAAGAAACAGTTGAGGTCCCGGTAGAAAAACATCTCCCACCATCCACATTCCACCATCCACCAGCTTCAGAACCTTCTTCACAAGAACCGCCTATACCATTTCCTCACCGACTCCAGAAGCAGAAATTGGATAATGAATATGGTAAGGTTTCTGGCAATGCTGAAGCAACTAAACGTTAATGTACAGTTTGTCGACCTCATTGCCAAAATGCCAAACTACGCCAAATTCCTCAAACACCTCATATCCAACAAAACTAAATGGCCGAAGTCGGTACGGTACCTCTCAATGTAGCTTGCTCAGCTACTCTACAAAAACCACTACCATCAAAATGCAATGATCCGGGCAGCTTCACTATTCCAGTCACAATTGGTAGCACCTCATTTCCATACTCCTTATGCGATCTGGGTGCCTCCATTAATTTGATGCCCCTCTCCCACTTTCAAAAAGTTGGGAATTGGAGAGATGAAAAGACTAAGATGACCCTGCAACTGGTAGATGGTTCGGTAACATACCCAAGCGGAGTGGTGGAGGATGTTATCCTTAAAGTGGAGCACTTATACTTCCCATGCGATTTTGTCATTCTAGACATCGAAGAGAACTCCACTACACCTCTCATCCTTGGACGACCATTCCTTGCCACAGCCGATGTGCACATTTGGGTAGCCCAGGGGAAAATCACCCTTCAAGCATACAATGAAAAAACTGGAGTTTGCATCAGGAAGATCTCCAGATAGCAAATCCAAAGATCTCAAGTTCGTAAGGGATACTGAATCACCATCATCCCCACTTCTGTTTATTACCTTTCAGACGGCATGTCTATCACAGAGATACCACCACCAATCCCGGACGAAGAGCGGTAAGAAAAGAAAACATGCATCCAGGTGACTCTCAAAAAAACCATCGAGTCATGCTTTGGATCTACTCCTCATACACCCCCCCATGATCGATCTAACGAAAAAGCGTCTAGCTAAAGACGTTAAAGAAGGGCAGCTTTCCGGGAGGCAACCCGGACGAACTTATCTTTTATATGCTTTTATGCTGTTTTATTTTTCAGATTCCCTTCAATTTATTTTTGCTAACTTTTAACCCCGTTTATAGTATGGTTGCTTCTAGTGTCTTATGCAGGTGCAATTTCATGTCTACACCGCAACCAAGCTACGCTACTTGAGGCTGAAGCTCAAGTGTGGGGGAAGTCCAATACACGCTAGCAAAAATAAAATCAGGGGAGTACCAGTTTCTTTAAACTTGCTTTTATTTAAATAAAATATGCAGAGGAGAATTTATATGCTTAAATGAATATTCGTGAGCTTCGTGTTCTCTCTATTTTATCTACTTACTGAAAAGGCCTTCTGAATCTTTCCCTTGTTTTTCTAGTGAACAATGAGGACATTGTTCATTTAAGTGTGGGGGAGTGTGCCCTTTTCGGTGACATTTTATGCTTAAATGCTTAAATCTCTCTGCTTATCTTGCGTTTTTCAAATTCAATATCGCGGACCCTTTTTATGTGGGTTGTTCTCTTTAGGAATAAATATTGTTATGAATTGTGGGATAAATGGTACAAAATGTACAAAATTTTAAAATTTTGATTACTTTTGAGGAGCATTTTTATGCGGTGTGACCAATGATCTGAAATGGTTGGATTTTTATTACTCAGGGGTTCTTTCTGTCTTCTTTCTTAGGGATTGCTAAGGGGTGCTTCTCTGTCAAAAGGAAAAAATAAAATAATAAGGGACTTGTGAGACACCATTGGTAACCAACAAGAGAGTTGAGTGTTCTTAAAAACAAAGGCTTGATGCCTACATATTATCTTCTCATCTCTTATGCAAAGGTGAAACAAATGCATAAATCTATTTTTCCTTTTGTTTTCTCCTCAAATGCCCATTCTTGAGAGAAGTTGGCCATGGTAAAAGTTCTCAAAGTCACCTTAAATCAAGAAGCATTGAAGTACTCCGGATCATACCCCGAAACTCTAATTTTTATTTTTGCCCTGAGTACACCTATGCCACCAGTAGGTGATGAATCACACTCCTCTAAAAAGTTTAAGATCATGTACTATTGACTTCTTTATCCTACCCTTCATAATAATATTTGTTAATATTGAGCATTCCCTACTTGTTTGGGTACATGGTTTTGCTTGAGGACAAGCAAAAGATAAGTGTGGGGGTGTGATAAGTGTCTAAATGAGCATGTTTTATGGGTGTATTCATATATTATATCAGCACTTTTCTGCTCATTTCTTACTTATCGTATGTTTTTCCTCTAGTTTTTGTTTTATTGATTATCTCACAAATTTATTGGTTCAAACATGAGGAAAAGCCAAGCTAGGACGAAAGTACACGAAGATACCAACGCATAGACGCAAACGGCTCAGAAAACGGACTTATAACGAAGAATGTAGAGCCGGTTGAAGATTGTTATATATATATATATGTATAATATATAATATCGCATGCACAAAAGGGCACGACCGCCCAATAACTAGCGGACCTCTCACATGCAACCGCGAGGAGGACACGACTCAGGCTACCGCCTGATAACTGGCGGTCTGGGAGGCGGACAACAAACAGGCAACCGCCTGCTATCTGGCGGACAAGGGAGAAGCGACCGCGAGGCGGTTGAGACAGAGGAGACCGCCTCTGTTCAGGCGGACAACATACAGAGGAGACCGCCTCCTTATCAGCGGCGGAGACACAGGCTACCGCCTGGTTCATTGGCGGACAGGAGAGGAGGAGACCGCCTAATATACCGGGCGGTTCTTCAGGCGCGATTAATTCAAGTCGCGACCAGTTCTTCTTTCGCGCCGTCGTCTGCAACTCGCCTTATCTATCTACTCCAGCCCGCCTACCATAAATCTCTCACGCGTACAGCTCTCTGTCCCCTCTACAATCAATGAGAGCAATCAATGCTCAATCAATTTTTACGTACGGATGCCTCTTCCAATTCTCTATATAAACCCAACACCCATACTGCAACAAACACACTACGCACGACGGGAGTCTGAAGAAACCATTCACCACACTCACCCATTCGCTACCACTTATTTTCCTCTCGTAACACCACATCATTCCACACTCACGCAGTAACAAAGAAAATAGAAGAGCAGCAGTGAGAGCGAGAACAGACCAGTTCTTCCTCTGAATTAATGTCAAAAATCTATCTGTGTAATCTTCTTATCTCCGTTAATGTCTGAGTAATTTTCTTTTGTATCCTAGGATGGGGGTTTGATTTCTAATATTACGTAAATTAATATATATCACCTGTTTCTCTTATTTTAACTTGTTTTAATTCCTTTCAACTAATATTGCTAAATGCTTTGCGCGACAAACGACTGCATTTATTTAGTAACTATCAACATATGATTTTGAGATAGTCTAGGTACCACAAAGGAATTAATCTTAGTATTTACACTCCGGACTGAGCAGGAAAATATTAAGGCTTTTATTAAGAGTTCGTAACTGACAATTATTAACTCTAATAGGCAATAAATAATTGAAACAAGGTTATAAATATGTTTAAGTAATTTAGGAAATTCCCCCGCTATCCTAGGATACATTTTTCCATTCACATCAGTTAATTCACCTTTTTACTGTTTTTATTATTTCTTTAATAATCCAACAACAAATCAAGCTTGCCTCCGGCTAAACCCCTTTTTACAGTTTTTAAGTAACTACCAAGACTAGGATAAATTGAACAATCTCCCTGTGGATACGACACTTGTTTTACTACTACGAATAGGTACACTTGCCTAATAGTTTGTTATAATTCTATATTAATTATAGTGTAGTTTTTATCCCAACACTTGGGCATTGTTCATGGGAGTTTAGAGAATCAAATGGGTGAATGTAAGCATGCCAAAGTAGTGGTAAGGGTGTGTCTTAGTCTTGTGCAAAGTTTGGTGAGCAATGGAAGAGTAATGCCTTGTTAAGGCTTACAACAAGAACTTGTGGGAAAGACCTAGGAAGTTTGTGTAAAGGGTTGGTTGTAGTGCAAATGATGTTTAAAAGGATGGTTATAAGGTAGTGAGGGAACACTTTGGTTAGGTGAAGTTTTAGGCAAGAATACAGTTACAAGTGTAAGGAAAAAAAATGTTCGAAGTGTTAAGGACTTAATAAAAGTGGAGTAAAAGTTTAAGGAATTTTCAGGATGTTAAGAGAGGTTTAAGTGTGCCCAAAGATGTTTAAAACATGTGGGAGAACATGTGTAAAGCATAGGAAAAAATGGGATGAATTTGGAGTTCAAAAAGAGGAGAAAAGCACATTAGAAAATTGGTTCTGTAGTGGACCGCCCCTGTGGGGAGGTCCTGTTGTCTGCTGCATGCGTGAGACGTTCTGTTGTGGACCGCCCCTGGACTTCCCCAGTGGGGCGGTCCGGACCAGACCATAAAAAAAAATCTTTAAATTTAAGAATGAAGAATGAGAGTTATGTTGTGGACCCTAGTATGAATAATAAAGATAAATGAGTGTAAGATTAAGGATGAAACATGTCATGAAACATGTAAACACTTAGTAAATTATAAGTTGAATAAGTTAATTAACCGACGTTATTAATTATGTATAGGAGTCGACTACGGTGGAAACCAATCGAAGCAAGGACCAAGGTATGGTTTTCTTGCAGTCTGTTGCCTACCGGTTTACACCGGCTTGTGTTTGTTTGTTTTCTGTGTGTTTATGACCTTGTAAGACTTAAGTCATGAAATGAGTTTACCGTTGTTCATATATTGTGATGGTGAGTTATGCCTCATTACCCTTGTGTGTGTGTCTAACTAGACCTAACCACTTGCTTGTGATTTGACTTATTAAGCTCCAATGATGGTTTTCTAACAAGTGCTAACGGGGGAAGTGAGGAGTCCGGTCTGTTCCAGCCCGCGTGTGAGTATGGGAGTCGATGTCATAACCGGTTCGATTCTCTTTGTATGTTATGGTTGTTTTCCATTTTGGTCTCCAACCTTCCCTTTAGCTTAACCAAGGCTATTTTACTAACTCACGTCGGGCCACAGGGGCATACTATGTTTGTTCAGTGATCTTGGATTACTATATCCGACACACCTATGGGTTAAGTTAACCGTTCATTTAACCGGACGGTAACGAGTTATGTAACGAGCTTAGCATGAGTTTGGCAGCAATCTCTAGGCTCACCGGGGAAATTGACCTTGTTTTGGTTGGTTCCTAAAGAGAACCGTACTTGTTATGTTATGTGTTTATGTTGTGATGCAATTCTTATTGCCAAGTTAAGTGAAATGTTTGTTTAAAATCAATGTCATGTTATCATGACAATTGGTTGCGTATATCCCGATAGTCGATGGGCTACACGTTAGCCATGCCAGCCATGAGTTGCTGAGCCCCTTTGGGCACCATATTGTTTACCTATGTTGCAGGATGAGGATCGAAGAGGCGGAGTGGCTCTAGATTCTAGGTTTATGGAATACTTTTGGTTATTTTGGATGTTGGGCCCGGGATGCGCCTGTGCTCCCGTGGTGTTATATTTTGGATCCGTTGTTGTTACAGTGGTGGTATAATGATGGTTTACAGTGATGGATTGTAATTAAATACTCGGTATTGTATAGTATGTATTTATGGATGTTAGTACCTAACGCTCGGGAGTCTGATCATCAGACCGGTACACTTGTATTTATTCTGCCTTGTTAACCACATGGGTGGTTAACGGCGTTGTAGCACCGAACCGTTTAGTTATTGTTTAGTTGTTTTTTCCGCTGCGATTTCGGTTAGTTGTTAAGTATGTAGTAGGGTGTTACAGATTTGGAATTGAAATTGACTTTGGATTGAAGTTGGAATTTGACTGGATTGATTTTGGATTGGATTATTTTGGATCGGGATTGGATTGAAACACAATTGGATTGAAATTGAATTGAAATTGAAGTAGAATTCGAATCGGATTGACTTTTGAAGTGGAATAGAACTGGAAGAATCGCGCTAATTTGGAATTGAAATTGGGTTGATTTGGAATTAGGATTGGACTTGAGTTTGAAATTGGGTTGACTCTAGGCTTCAAATATGATCCAATTTAGGGTTTAAAAAATTAGCCGGATTTGGGCCTTTTGATTTAGGCCTCAATTGGGGTTTTGATTGGGGCCTCGTCGAATTGGGCTTCGAATTGGGCCTCAAATTGGGTTTCAATATGGGCCTCAAATTGGGCTTCGATTTGGGCCTCAAATTGGGCTTTGAATTGGGTTGATTTTTAGACCCTCAAAATGAATTGGATTTTTTTTAGTCGGGTTTGGATTTTGGGCCTCAAGACTGGGCCTTAGAAACGGGTCTTGTTTTGACTAATTTTGATATAGGATTTGTCTTTTTGGATTTTTAATGATTTTGAATTTATTGTGATTTTATTCTTATAATTATGGATGGTTTGGAAAGTTTTTTTGCTAGGGAGATTTTCCCCCACAACAGGTACTACCACCCTCGGTACTATGACTTTAATATGGACAACACCTATGAATAATCCTAGGGATTTTCTAAGAGGTCCACAGAAATTGTGGACCTTAAACTGGACTTACCGGTCCAGAAACTAAATGGGTAACCTAGTGGGCTTCAAGGATCAATTGTATTATCCAGTTTGGCTAGCAATGGGTTGGGCCCAATTGAAGTTTGGGCCTCAAAAGTCATGAGACATTTCACGGTTACGAATTTGAAATAAATCATATGTACAAGAGGGTAAGACATGGATATTAATAATAATTTGTACGTTAAATAATAGGAGGGCATGAAAAGTGGTAATTGAAAAGTTAACTAACACTTCACAAAACCTCATTACCCGGTACCGAATTAAGGCCTCATTCTTTGTCACATTATCAAACGAGTTTATCTGTCAGCTAGTTTTTTTTTCTCTATATATCACATGCATCAATTGTCATATCAACTATTTTTTCTCTCTACTTTTTCTGATTTCAGCTGTGAAATACCCCAAACCTAAGTATGCTAAGTAAACATCAAATCATGATGCATTAAGGCTAAAATATGCCTTAGAAAGATTGGTAGACAATTTTAACCAAGGAAAACACAAGAAAGTGCCTTAAAGGCAATCAGGGCAAAAACGTGCTCTAAGCTTGGAGAGACTTGGGTGAGTACCCAAATACCATGATAAGACCTTAGTAATATCCTTATGGTCATTTTAAATCAATTAGCAAAGAAAACCAAGCTTGAAAACAAGTTAAAACACAAAATGTGCTTTAAGAAGTCTTAAAGCACATTTTTGAGAAATTGTCTTAGAATTGAGTTTTGAGTGGTTAAATGTCCATCATTACTCTTTAATCAACATGTGTACTAATTAGTATCACATTAGGAGGTCTAAATCAATGGGAAATCAAAAATTTCCCGATTATGTGCCTTGTTTAGTGAATAGTAACTATTTAGTGACTAGTTTAAGTTTTAATCAACATAAGTCAATTAATTGGTCAACAAAGACCATGTTAGCCTCATTTATTAGAGGGGGCCGGTTTTTATGTGGGGAGTCACCACATGAGTCATCAAATGAGAAAGGAAAAGAAGGGATAAGTAAAGAAGTTACTATTTGCTTTATTAAAGCAAATATCTTACCTTAGCCTACCTTTCTTCTTCATCTCTCTCTTCATTTCTCTTCTTCACACGATTTCTTCTTCTCTTCTTTTGCTCCAAACCGAGAGAGCTTCATTCATGGATGCTCCACCTTCAATCACTCACTAAGTGTTCATCTTTGCTCCAAATCAAAACTAAACACATATTTCTCTTAGTTAGGCCAAGACCTATCTTTCTATCTTTTCAAATCTTTCAAAGCTCCATTTTGGTGCCATGAGAAACTCCATTGATGGAGGAAAATCAAGTTTGAAGAGCTCATTAGCTTCTCCATTCTCTTAAGGTAAAGAAAATGTAAGAAAAACCATGTTTCCATCATTTCTTGTACATGGCCGAAAATTCCTTCTCATGGGGCTATGTTTTTATGCCTTGTTCTAGCTTGATTTATTCACCAAGGACTAGTGGAGGTCCTATTTCATTCAATGCCAAAGTCTACCTTGAGACTTCAAAGGTAATCATCCACTTTTATGCTTAGAACACATCTCTAACCTAGGTTTTTATTCCTTGAGGTTAGTGCATTGTTTAGTACTCATATGAGTCCTTAAATATTGATTAGAACATTGGCAAAAGGAATTTAAGTGGTGGCCGAGATCTATGCAAGAAGAAGGCCTAAGGAGGAGATTAAGATAAGCTTGAGAAAACAAGGTAAAATGCTTACCTAATGGTGGTTTAAGATTAAGGAATGAGTTTTAGAATATACCAATGTGGCTTAGAGCTTACATTGTGTATTGGGTTATATAACTAACCTAAGGAAAAGAACTTAAACAAGCTTATGAACTTGTGATTAAGGAGCTAATGAGAATGAGTTAGTAATATAAGGTTAAGGTGGATTTTAAGAGCATTATAACTACTATGAGATTGATGAGTGTATTTGCAGGTTGAAAGCTTATATATGTGGGGAAATTCAGTGTTTAAGTTTAAGTCATTTAAGGGCCTAAGAGCCATGTCATTTAAGAGCCTTAGTGCTATGCAATTTAAGATTATTGCAATATATTGAGTTGTTATGAATGAGTTGGTTTGGGTGATGAGATATGATGAGAAAGAACTTGAGGTGTGTGAGATGGTTAAATGAGGAAAATAATGTGCTTGGGCATGCTATGATGCTAGAGGTGCTATGGCAAAATTTGAGTAGAAAATAAGTGTTTAGGTGATGGTGGTGAACTAATATGACCTAGGATTTACTAGGAATCATTATAAGGAACTTGAGTGGAGATTAGTTAATTAAGGAGTCCTTGAGGTTTGGGATGACCTAGAGATGTCTAGGAGGAGTTAGAGGAATGGTGAGTGTTTTGAGCACACCAAAATCATGAGATGAGGAATATAAGAAGTGTGCATAAGATTAAGGAGAAGGTGTGATGATTAAGGTGATTTGAATATGTTCTAAGGGGAATTAATGACTAAGGAAGTACTAGGAAGTTTAGAGGTGGTCTTGATGAAAAAGGGGTGAGATAAAGTGTGGTAACGAGTTTATAATGACTTAGGCATTACCTTGGAGGATTTAAGAATCAAGAGAATGTAATTGAGCATGTAGGACTTAGGCAAATGTTGGTAACAACTAGGAAGGAATAAGGTGTTGGAGGATGGAAGCTTAAGCTTAGGAAGGAACTTTAAGTAAAGCATAAAAAGAGTTTTAGATAGTGCGAGATGCTTGGGAGATGATGTTATAGTGGTGAAGAGAACATTTGGCATAGTGGTTACACTAGGTATGAACCACCACCTAGAAACCTAGAGGAAACATTACAAGTGTTAGCATTATTACAAGGAAAAATGCATGATGACTAAGGTGGATCTTGGTGGATGATTTAAGGTATTTGAAGGAGGGCTTAAGGTGTATTTGAGGTGCCCAAATGAGGTTATAACATATTAGAATATATGAGGAAAGTTTGGAGTTGAAAAAGAATTTAGAAACAAGTTTCTAGAGCCGACCGCCTTAGGACCGGACTTGCAAGGTCGGTCGGGCTCTGTTACAATACCGTGAAATGTTTCTGGAATAGACCGGACATGGACCGGACTTGTCAAGTCCGGTCGGGCTGGAATTTTGTACGGATATAAGTCTCTGGAATCGACCGGACATAGGACCGGACTTGTAAGTCCGGTCGGAGTGAATTTTCCAACGGTAAAAGGGTACTGGAATGGACCGGACTTGGCAAGTCCGGTCGGTAAGTCCGGTCGAGCCTAAAACCAAAAAAAAAGAGAGAAATTTTGAATTCTAAGAATGGCAATGGGTAATAAGGATAGGGATGCCTTTGGTAGGGTAGTAATGATTGAGACCCTAAGAACTTAAGAGATTAAGTTAAGCTAAGTATAAACTTGAAAGTTTAAGATTAAGTTTGTAAGATTAAGTGTAAGACCTCAGAGGAGTTAGGTGGGGATCATTAAGGAATTAAGTAAGTTAAACAAGTTAAGTAAGTCATATTAAGTTAAGTGATTAACAACCTAAAACTGAATGAATGTTTTAGGACTTGGGAGTTTGGACTCCGGAAGAGAGTAAGCAGCCGAACGACCAACGGTGAACGGTACAGTTCTCTTGTGACCTGCTTGCTAACGAGGTATCCCTCGGCTTGTGTGCTATTTGTTTTGTGTGCTCACTAAACAATAAAGCATGCAACCGGAATATATTATATATATATTGTATTGTTGTGTGATGTTTGAAAACTAACACAACATACCGTGAGGACTTACTAACCAATGCTTAGTAAGGAATTGAGTGAGACTAAGGAGCGCCCCCTAATGAGGGACGATATGAACCGAAAGAGGTTAACCACAAACAGGGTTCTGAGATAACTACTAACTGGAACTTGAGTGAGGAACCCGGGACCGATCTCCGGTCATGCATGCTAAGGAAAGGGGTCGTTATCTATAGTAGATTCGACCTCCGATTAAGGACTTGTCTTCGGACTTGTTGCCTAGGGCCGGTTGCCGGCTCAGCTACGCTGAATCCCGTCCAGGGTAGGTGGCATTAAGATGGTGCGGTGGGATCACCTAAATCCCAGGTTTGGACTTAGGCTACAACCCTTCCCCTCCAGGAACGGTTTGTATCCTGAGATAAGTTAAGATTAAGTTTAGTTACAATCATTCCTTTTTAAAGGATGATTTGTATTATTAAGATTAAGATTAAGGTGAGGTTAAGATAAGTTGCAACCATTCCTTTTTAAAGGATGGTTTGTAATATTAAGATTAAGATAAGCTACATCCACTCCTCATTAAAGGATGGTTGTTTCTAAGATTAAGATAAGAATCAGATTGAGGTAAGATAAGGATGGACTAAGATTAAGAGGAAACATTACTTAAGGAGTTAAATAACTAACTCTCTAATTAAGGGAACGCATTTAAGTCGTTCATTGTGTGTGAACTTTGATTGTTTATATCTGAGTTGTTGTTTACTGCACTTTCTATTATGTTGTGCATCTAATCAACCTCCATGCTATCGACAATTAGTCGTCGTAGCCACGTTAGCTTGGGGGCCATGAGAGGATCGTACCAGCATTTGTGCTGACCCCCTTTGGGGGCTGTTTTTACTACACAGGTACATCAGGAAGCGATCGTCGCAAGAGTAAGAAGAGGATACAGCGGTTAAGGGTTTAGTGTGGCCTACGAGTTGTGCATGTACACTCGTATGGCAACCTGAGTTAGTAAGATGTATAGGATGTGAGGGGGTTGTAAGAAGGTTATGTAAATGGTTAAGGTTGTTAGACTAATGTTCGGTATATTCTGTAGTCAGACCGTGGCAAGGTCCTGGATTGTAAAGAATTCCGCTGTGACAGGTGTATATATATATTGTTAAGTTGCGAGACCACAATTGGATTGAGTTGGGGTGTTACAAAAAGTGGTATCAGAGCGTAGTTACGCTCTGAAGACAAGAATTACCGAACTTAGGAGAATGATGAGAGCTGAGATTGAGTTACGGGTTAAGGGTTAAGAGATAGAGTGTGAGGTGCGTCAGCCAGGACTTCCCGGTGTTTACCGGATATCCATAGTACCTAGGCCCGCCCTCCACATCCCTAACCCTAAATGTTGGACAAACGCCAGAGAGAAGAAAGCCTTCTCTTACTCGGAGAAACCCGATCTGGCATTTAGTTACAGTAAGTAATACAAGAAACAACTTGTTGTACAACAGTTAAGGAGAATTGGAGATTTTTAATGGAGCGCAACAGCGAAACAGGCGCTACCATGGAACCTTACCAGTAAAAGAATGGTAATTACCGGCAACATGGGTCGACATGCTACGCAGTCGAAATAACCCAATACCAATGGTAAGGAAAGCACTATGCGTGCAATGAATAAGGAAATGATAAGCGACATGAGTATCGGACAGCGGTCCGAGTGAGCATAACAGCGGGAAAATACAAAGCATGAGGATTGAGATCACTGGAAGGTCCAGTTAAGAACCGGGAACTCCAAACCCCATACAATGAAAAGGTTGCAAACCTGCCCGACATAACGCGGACAACGGTGGAAACACATATAAATTGTATACCGAAATAGGACTACGATGTAGTGCCTAAAGGAGAATCATTACTTAGTGACCACAGCAAGATGTGTGGAGACAGGAGCGAGGATTAAGACATAAGAAAATATTAATGGGTTCCCTCAGAAAGAGGAACGCCCTGATAAATGACAGTACTGTCAAACAACAAGGAAACTGTCGGATGGCGGTTACCCAAAAAAGAGATTATCGAAGGAGTCCCGAGGACTACCAATTACATGGAAATTAGAAGGGAGTATCACTACAGATGCACCTTGAACCAATGACCCATCCTGCATGGCGCACTTGCTATGGCAAGTGCTACCACAGTTAAGCCACACAGGAAGCCATCATGGCAAGATAGGAGAACGCTACAGTTGAAACGCATTTTTATACCGGATTGTAAATCCACGAGAATAGGAAAATAGGACCTTGGAAGGCCTGACGGCCTGACCATGATAAGATGAACCGACACATCAGCCAGCAGGGAGCTGAGCTTAGATGAAATACTAAACCATATAAATACTAGCAACGGTATAACCCACTACAACAACAACCGACAGTATGGTAAGAACACACCAATCTCAAACTCAGGGGGAAAACCTAAGAGATTGCTCGGAATCGCGAGCAAAACATTATATAAGCAATGATATACAAGGGATGTATTATAAGATACTATTGAGACTGTTGAAGCATCGACTTACAACGAAACGGGATAAGACTCTCAGAGTGACCATTAAGGACACCAATAACAACATTCTTCAATGAAGATAATGGGAAACCCGAAAATCAAGGATAAAAGAAATAAACATAAGCTATAACCTACTAAGAATTAAAGTCGTACAACCCTGGAAAAGGAAAGCTCAGAGGACTACCCCCACAGAGCGGGCATAGTCGAGCCGAACAAACTGATGAATGACAGCTAGTACTGTTCGTCTAACTCATTAATACCCAAGAATGATTGACCATCAACGGGTGGCATAGTCAACGGAAGTTGAACGAAGCGTTGAGATAGAAGTATAAGATGCCAGGATGATATCCAACTTGGACACGTAAGGCAAACGCCTAATACGAACTATCCTTGATTGCCAAAAGACATAAGTCTAGTAAAATGACAGTATCGTCAAAGACATTAAGTAACCTCAGATCACCTGAACAACTTCCATAGCAGGAAGCAGATGTAACAACTTACCATAAAATCCGATACTACATTTAGTATGTAACCTAATGATTGATGGTGTTCCAAGGGACCAGAAGTTTATGAGGATAACCTGCAGATGAGTAAGAGTACAAATAATGAACTGAGACATTAAGCATTAAGAGCCTACGAGCCAAGGATGTTAACCACATCAGAGCCCGAGGTGCAGTAAATTATAAGAGAGCTTGTTAAAGCCATGAGAGACTACAATTTGTAGATATGAACGGTTACCAAACCTATAATTTAGATTGGGAAAAACAATACCAAGAAAGGGTACCAATGAGAATATTGAGATAATGCTAAGGACGGGAGCGGAGAACGAACCACGCCTTTTAGGGTGGGGATACCTCTCCTTGTTGTGAGGCCAAGAGTGGGAATGAACCCCTCACAAAAGGGCTTTCATTTGTTAGAGATGAAGTAACTTTATTTAGAAAATGGAAACTATGAACCTTGAGATTATCTTAGAACATACCAGATACACTTGAGTAATAAGAAGGTGGCACAGATAGACCCCATATCCAACACCCAGGATGTAAGAATTAGTATGGGCAGAGATAAACATTGTGACTGCACATTATGGCACGTCAATTAAACAATGCTCAGAAGAGCTTGTGATTCAGCGGATGACTTCTTCAGTAACCAGTTAAATACATGGTAGATAACACCTTCATATCAAGAGCCAACTATTTTACAACACGGTACGACAACCGCCAATACCGGAATGAAAGAACTCCCAGTGTGTTTACACCAAGAAGGGATCGAGTATAAGTTAAGACATTAGAATAAGTGAGTAAGAGGTTGCACCATCAATGGGCAACATGGTAGGGCCAACTACCACGGTAGTAGTGGTCATGAGTACAATAGTTAGAAAGGTGGATTAAGTCATGGTGCGCGGTAAGGCGACCATTATGAATGAGCCGTCAAATATTGACACTGAGGCAATTAGATTTATGAGTTAAGACCAGTATAAGTAAGAAAATAAGATGATAGACGGACTGTGCATTGATGCCAGTAGTCTGGACCTGGTTAGGTAAGATTTCGCAGGAAGCACACTACCCATTCCTTAAGGAACTGGAAGTGCTTTCCTAATAGAATGAAAATGAGGAAGAAGATAAGAGGCTCTATGGAAAGAGACCTAAGCTACTAAGAAATGGAATCAATACGGAATACAGAAAGGAGCTGGAGCATACCATACCCAAGAACGCAGTAAATGGATTTTCCTTGATTAACAAGAAGAACAATGAATGTTATTATGGAACAATGAAAGAGGAGATCGACAACAGAATACTTCATAATTAGCAATAGCTAAACGTGTGACGGACACTATGAGTTTACTAAAACGAGACGTGGGACGACTGCACCCCACAGGGGCTTGCAGGCCTGACACGCTCATTTATGAGTTAGTTGGGTAAGTAGTAATGTACCAGTAAGGTACCCCATGCATGTGAACGAGTGGTGTAAGGAACACGGGAAGTAGTCGACTCCGTACCACCGACAACAACGCAAGATCAGACAAGAGC